>VZTF01017490.1:2745375-2799330 GCA_013397755.1 Cnemophilus loriae | reverse complement strand
GGGGGTGGGGAGGGTGCGACCCCACAAAGAGCTGGTGTTCAGACCCTTCGCAAGTGGCGGCGAGCGCTGGGGATGCTGCGCGCTCCTGACATTTCACAATCTGTGTGTGCGCGCGTCGTGTGTGCCCCCTCCCTGCCCCCCCCAGCTCGCAGGGAGTGACTCACGGCAATCTGCTTTTTATTCCACCTATTAAACCAATCTGCCGCCATTTCGTATGCTAATGCCCGTGTTTCGGCCAATTAGTGCTAAACGGCACTTGCTTTCCAAACCCGCAGCCGAGCTCCCCGGAGAGCGCCGGGGCCGGGCCGGTCCCCGCCCGCGGCGGCGTCTCCGGTGCCGCCTCCCAGCCCCGCCGGTAGCTGGGCGTGCAGCCCCCTTGCAAGGGAGTTGATGCAGCCCCGGTACCAGCGGCATGTTGTTTTTTGGTTTTTTGTTTTGTTGTGTTTTGTTTTTGTTTGTGGTTTTTTTTTTTTTTTTATGCGAGGAAGGGAGGTAGGATAGGCCCCAGATGAAGGCTGCTGACAAAGTCCAGCCCTTCTTCTTTCTGGGCTCCTCGCGGCTCCGGCTGCTGCTGCGGGAGCGGAGCCGGCTGCGAACAGGCGTCCCCAGGGGAAAGCTGCCCCTTAGCCACCGTGGGAGACTCGACACCTCGGTGTGTCTCTTCACACGCAGAAAGGCTTTGCCTTTCCGCGCCTCTTGACAGCAGTGGCTGCCAGCTTATCGCTAAACTCAGCGCCACGTTCTGCAGAATGCATACATGCCTTTATTGTGATACTTTAATAATTCTGCCAATCTTTTGCTTTTTGTCTGCAGAATCAAGTTGCTATTGTAAAGACCCACTGCTTGAAACTTCCCCAAGCCCAGTTGCCAGACTCATGATGCTGCAAAAACGTCAATACATTCTGCCACCAAACTGCTCAGCTCTGCGTTTCAGTGTAATGACTCTGGCAGAGACGCTGTTCCAATAGGCACGCAGATCAGTTGCAAAAAAAAAAAAAAAGAGGGCAGCCTCGAATCAAGGTCTATAATTCATCTGGAATGAAGAAAAAAAGTTCGAAAGTAAACTCCATTTATTTTGCAGGCTTAACTTTTTAATTTGTTCTCCGGCCGGTTGTAGGGGTGTGCACAAGAGCACAGTTGTCTCTGTCTGTGTTGGTAGCATAGTTGTACTTCTGCACACCTATAATTTCTTTCTTTCAGTGGAAAGAGTTGCTTCCTTCACTCATGAGGCCAAGAGGAGAAAAAAATTCACGTTTAAAATAGGAGCATCGCAGTAAATTCTGTAAATGACTCCTTCAGCTGAACATGTGTGAGAAGTGACAGTGTGCAAAAGTTTTATATTTGTATTTCAAAACAATAACAAATGCAAATGCTCTAGAAACAAGAGTTGTAGACCTGTTCAACCGCACTGCATATCTGTAGTCTGTCCTCATAGTTGCCTTTAGAAAGTAAATACTTCTTGCTTTTACTCCATAAGAGCAGAAATCAAGAAGTCCAGTGACCTTTTCCATAAACCAGCTGGGAATAGAAGTAGCAGTTTGATGTTGTAACCATGTTTTCCATTTTGTGTCAGTTGCACACCCTTACCGCATGAACCACTGCGAAATTTAGAATTCTCTAAGTACTTAACATTATTTAGTGTATTTTGTAAAGAAGTGAAGCGGTTTGCTCTTTCAGAAGAGCTATTTCACCTGCAAAATAAATACCCATGAATCATGAATTAACTGATGTTAGTGAAATTTCTTGACTCCCTAATTCCCCCCTATGTTTTTTCAGTTTTTTTCTTCTTTTGTTTTTCTTTTTTCTTTTTTTTTTTTTTCCTCCTGATTGGACCTTAAGACAGGTCTACGCGTGTTCAGCAGAGTTTCAGGATATGGTCCACCTGCTGTGATAGAACTGCATTGATTGTTCCTCTTATGTGTAAATGAAAATGAGTATAAACAATAAAACGCTTGACTGTGTTCTCAAGAGTGGTAGCAATTGTGTGACTGAAAGGAGTATTTATTGGTTTACCCTCTTTCTCAGTATTGACTTTTTAGGTAACGCTGATTTGATGAGTCACTCAAGAAAGCAATTGATGAAGGTGGAAATTACAAGCTTCAGTCGGTTGTCAGTTTTTTTTAACAGGCAGCTTTACTTTCGTTGTAGCTGGTTATGTTAGGTATAATTCTTACTATTTTCATGTAATGTCAGAATAAATGTTTAGGGCTTTTTCACAAATATTTTTCTAACAACTCCTTTAAAAGCAAACAGAACTTACTTTGGCATTTGGTGGATACTGTAATCAATGTTCTTTTAAAGCTGTGTGTATGTATTCTAGATGGGGGCTGTTAAGAGAAGAATCATACGTGATTTATCTGTCTGCTATTCTTCAGAGAGTTATTCAAGTAATAGGGACTTACTTAACTGGATAGTAAAGAAAGTGCTTGACCCTTTGTGCTTCTACTTGTCATAGGCAAGAGGAAGTCTGTAAGATACAAATTGAAGCAGTGGAAAATAAACATTTTCAGTGATTTGAAGAAATCCAAAAGAATTGCCGTAAAATTCCATACCTCTAAAAAAGAGAACTACTCTACTATGGTTCTAGAAAGTACCCTATAAATTATTAAAGACAAATGTGATAAGAGAAATTTTCTAAAATATTATCTTATTTGATTGAAATGCCTATAATAATTTTAAATTTAAGGGGTTTTTTGCATATATGGTGTGAAAAAGCAAGGAAGATAACATAGAACAATGCTTAACCAATTCTCATTTGTCATTTTCTGATCTTGTAGAATGAATTTTGTTTACCCCAAATTCTTTCTCACTAGGCTTCTTAAATGTGTGACAAATGGAAAACGAGATTTAAAGTGAGTATTCTCAGCATTTCCAGCAAGTTGAGTTTTCTGTCAGTTTTACAAAGGTAGGGGGCTTGGAGAGCAGGGAGGTTCAGGAGTTGGGCTTCGTGTTCCTCACACTTTTGGAATATACCTTCATCTTCAGCAAATGGCAGCAAATACTCCCAGCTCCCTGGTGTGGTGTGAGGATTTTGCTGAGAAGCTAATTCATCAGGAAAATATCCTTCTAAGTTTATGCTGAGGCTCTGGACCTTCTGCACAAGCAAACATTTAGACAGCCACACTCACTTTTGGGAAGACAGCCGCCCTGAGTGACTTGGGGACAGAGGAGAGGAGGCTGACTCGAGCCCTTCTGAGGTACCTGGTGGTTAAAGGCCTTGTGCTACTGGAGCAGCAGCATCTACTTCAGAAAACCATTTACACTGGGAATAGGTAGAGTGAGGACACGCATCTGTTTGCAGTGAAAGAGGAGAAATGTAGGGCAAACGTTGCTCAGTGCCGGAACATATAAATATGTAAAGCATGTTCCAAGATTCACGTAGAGTGTTTTAGGGTGGGAAGAGTGTCCTGTGTGAGCTTAGTGTCTCTGTGACTGGCAGAGTGTGTCCTGGTTGAACCTAGATTTTAAAAGATGCTCAGGGATGTGGTGGTAAAGTTCTGACTCTCTCTGAAAAGGTCTGAGAATGTTGCTGTCCTGCTTCTCCGCTCCCTTGCTGTGCCTGGTCACTGCACTCTGCCTCTGGGAGGATGGAGCATCTGAAATTTTTAGTAGGAGAGGCTGTCCTTTCTGTCCACCCTGTGTCTGTATTCCTGTGGAAATGGCTGAGTGAATCCTGCCTCTGGGTGTTTTCTCACAGGAGCCTCTTCATGACTCTGCAGGTAAACTCCAAAGGTGCCTAAGCCCATGTTGTTCCAGTCTTTCATTACAGAAGCAGCATGCCTTTCTTTTGTCTATTTCTTGTCTTGGGTTCAGACACTCAAATGATGCTTTTGATACAAGTCTCTCCTGGGCACTGAGGTTTGAAGTTGAACACACACTTGCGAACCTTGTGTATCCTACGTTTCTTGGTAAGGGATAGGTGTGTCTGTTGCTGACTCCAAGTGCTGTGAGACACATGACAGTTCAACATTAGTTGCCATTGTGGGAGCAGCTGCTTGCAGCCTCATAGCTGCACTATTTTCCTAGCATTCCTCAGTTTTATTTAAGAGGCATTTCTCACTTTTCCAATTAATAAAACACAGATGCTGAATATAGAAATCAAGTGGCGAAATCCCTTGCAATTAACCTTTATATGGCCATGCAGCAGCCAGCAAAGTTCTGCCTTTTCTGCATGAATAGGAAGAGGAAAATACCCTGACTAATGTGCCAAGTTTTCGTGTGAGGAAAGGGATCTCAACGAATTGCCTGGACACTTACACCATATTCCCTCCCTGAGCATTTGAGGAAGCTGGCCTAGCCTTCAGTCTCCAGCAGGGCCATGTAGAGTAGGATGACTCCATTTGGAGCAGCTGATTTCCACCCTCCACTGCCCCTGCCTGCAAAAAGCCACCCTGCGTTCCATCAGCAGAACACTCCAAGTGCTTTCTGACTTGAAAGTGCTGCTCCTGTGTTCTCTTGGTCAGAAAGGACTGGATATTGTCAGAAGTAAGCACTTTTACATGACAATCCAGATCAGTCTAAAGCTAGTCTTTCTGGAAGCAAAGTGAAAATGACAAGTAGTAATAACATTGGAGAACAGGCATTTGTGGTTTGTAGCAGCAAATCAGGTTGAGCAGTGTGGCTGAGAGCAATTCTGCAGGCAAATAGTAAAATTCCATTCAAATTGAAATGTAGCACAAATTGAAGAACAGGTTTCTCCGCCAAAGAGAGGCTGAAGCAAAGAAAGACTTCGAGGAAGTCATCCAGAATCTCCAAGCCTTGACCAGGGTGTAAGGAAAAAAACCAAGGTTACTACTCCTACATCTCAAGACCCCAGCAGACAGGTGAGCAGGCAGTTTCAGAGAGAAGAACTGTGCCCAGAGACATGTAAGAAAATTACAGTTGTGCATTTATGGAATGAAGTAGATGCCAGCTCCATTTTGTGTGTTGGGAACTTTTTTGTCTTCAGAGGAACCGAACATATTTGAGATACATCCGTAAAAACCCCTCTATGTCCGTACACAATGATTAGTGGTTTGTATTAGGAGTTTTTTACATTCCAGCAGTTAGTTACCTAAAACACAGAAGCAGTTTAAGTGAACTCTCCTACAGCAGTGAGTCTGGCTGATAATGAGCTTGAATCATATAAGCACAGAATAATCATATAGAAAAGCAAGCAGAAAATGAGGCTTTGTAATCAATCACGTGTTAAGCTTGAAGGATGTAATACAACAAGCAACTCAATAGGTGAGATGAGGAGGAGATCCACAGGATATCAAATTTACAATATAGAGATCAAAATCTCATACTGAGTAATTTTCAAGAGCTGGAGAAAGAAAATCTTTGCTGTTCTTTTAAGAAATCAAACTACTTGCAGTCATCCTTATAAAGGAACAAGACTTTTATTGTCTTTATACAAATAATACTTTGAAGGCCACAAACAGATTGAGTTCATGGCTGCAGGGTTTTCACTGAGTAATCATATGTTCCATCTTTTAGGCTGAATGGTCGTAGAAAAATAGGAAAGACATGAACAGGGGGTGATTATGTAAACCAACCCGTTTTTGGTATTTCTTTCCTTATGCAGAACCAAGGCAAAAATAAGAACAAATAAGGAAAAAATAAGGTCTGGAAAATTTAGGCATTAATGGTGTTACATCAGATTTCAGGAGCATGTTTAGGGCTGAATGGGGCAAAAACAGTACATTTCCAGAATTCAGAAAAGTGAAAATGAAATTAGAATTTTCCTTCCATCCAGATACCTCAGGGGTCCCACTTTCATAATATTACTTGTATAACACCATTTCTAAAAATCTTGATATTCCCAAATACGTTCAAATTAACATTTTTTTAATACATTCATGTCCACTTTTATAGTAAGGCATACATTTCCCAAGCTCATCCATTCTTTTCCCTGTAGATTTAAAATTTCAATTCATGCTCTTTCCTACATGTGTATTTAGAACATAAATCTCATTTGGACTCAGCCCTCTAATATCCAGTCTCTGAAAAGATGAGAAACATTGTTTTCAAAAGGAATTTTGGAATAAGTACATCTAAGAGAATTAGTGCTAAAGCAAGCAAGGTTCTTTGTTCCTGTCTACAGGAGAAAGCTATTTTTCCCTGAATTCAGTTCCTAGAAGAATCTAAGGTAGATTTGGAAGATGCAGATATGATGGAAGCCGGACCACAAACCAGTGCAGATGTAGGGAGCAGCCAGGTGTTTGGGCAGCAGAAGGAAAACATCAGTGCTAAGTTCATATTGGGACGGATCTCTCTGACCCACAAGGGACATACCAAAACTCTGCATTTGGGTGGGTCCAGAAAGGTTCAAAGGGGTGGTATATAGGTGAGAGATGGTGAAGGAACATGCATTCCCTGCGGGCCCCACGGGCTCTCTCTCCCCTGGGTCTGTGTGGCCCTGGCTTGGGTCAGCTCTGACGTGGGAGCTACGTGGACATGGATCAGGCTACTGGGAGAAAAATGTTAGGGGAGCCAAATCCAGTAGCCTGGTAGAGGTGAGGCTGCACAGCTGCTTGCCCC
Organism: Cnemophilus loriae; assembly: GCA_013397755.1. Taxonomy (NCBI): domain Eukaryota; kingdom Metazoa; phylum Chordata; class Aves; order Passeriformes; family Corvidae; genus Cnemophilus; species Cnemophilus loriae. Next base: position 2,792,808 of record VZTF01017490.1, on the reverse strand, counting down.
AGGTCCGGTCAATAGTGAGGCTGAGCATGTTTCCCCAGCCACATGCAGACATGTATATATGTGCAAAACACATACACACGCACAAACACATACTTACTGCAAGCCACACACATCAGCACAGACAGAGGCGCTCAGTGCTCACACCAACACAAACAGCCCCGATGGCCTCGTGGTCCTCACCTCTCTGGCTGATCAGGTTGGAGGTCCACTAGTAATAATTATATATATATATATGTATATTTACATCTACATACATGCATATATGTAGGGTGGATCCCTCCAGCAGCTGGGTTCAGATACCAAATCCTAGTGTCCAGTTTTTTGCACCTGGACACACGAGTCCCCAGTGCTGTAGCCCCGCTGCAGCTGCTGGTACAGGTCATGGCACATACACACACATGCACACGTTCATGCATGTATGCTCATGCACCCAGTAGGGATGTCACAGTAGCACACACACATGCATGCACCTGGCTCCCAGGGCACTTCACCCACTCTCTGGCTGCTCTGACTTAATCTTTGCAGGTGATCACACACTTACTCATGTTGGCCTCGCCAGTTTTTGCGCTGCAGGCACGCAGCTCCTCCCACCCATGAGCCCACTGCAGTTACTGGCTTTTAGACCTCCAGCCACACCTATGCACACAAGACAGAGACACGGTATGACCAGGCAATTGATACCAAACAGCCCTCCTATACACAGGGCCAGTCCTTTTTGTGTTTTCATCACTCATCATGTCATTTGTTCCTAAACTTGTTCCTCTGCAAATGGTCTTGAGCCCTCCCATTTCTCACCTTTGGTTTCTCCACCAAACATTGCATTCTAAATCTTGTGTTACCCCCAAATGCTCTTCCCTTGCATCTCATAATGCACCCCATATCCATAGGGAATTATCTCCTCCAGTCCTAAAAGTGCTCTTGTTGACTCCTTGTTACGGATTTTATGCCTGAACACAGGAGCTTGTGTCCCCCAGAACCACTTGCCACTGTGCCTCTGTGCTCTTCTGGGCTTGTGGAGATGCGCCTTTGATGGCCCTTTGGCCCCTCCATGATGGCTCTGGGAGGAGCTGAGGGAGGGTATTATTTGGCTTGCCTCACCTGCCATTGTCCCTGTGCTCCTTTGTGATCTTGCAGATGAGCTTTTTACCATGCAACCTAACATTTTCTCTCTTTCAGGAAAAAAATAGAAGGAAAATAGCTGGCAGCCACTGTTCCAGATGTCAGAAGACTAAATGTCTAATTTAATTTCAGCTAATTAGGATGTCAGAAACTGCCTACCAAAATATAGCAAGAGCATAAAAAAATCTCTTGTGAAGTCTTCATGTAGAATGAAGGTATAGACACTGTAGGCAAAGTGTGATTATTTAGATGGCCACTAAGCAATCTTCAGCAGCTCACAAATGAGTATTTCAGAGCTATTCTCTGTTTTGGGACCTTGAAGAATAATGGTCTTTGTGTGTCAGGTCAGAACCAGATTTTTCATCTCCCAGGTTTAGATCCTTTATGTCAAACAGCTAGACCTGAAGTGCCTTTGTACAAGGTTTTGTACTTTGATCAACACTGATGGAAAAGATGATTGCAGGAGTCATCATGATAAGCTAATCAGTCTCTTTCATTTATATGTACTTGTGCTTTGGCTAAAATTTTAGAAGGAACCACCATTAGATTCTTATGAGATTGCCAGTAAGGCAATGGTCAAGTACTGGTGCCTGGGTAATGTACTCACATACTTAAATATAATTCTGAGCAGTATATTTACATGCAACTGAAACAAGAAACCAATAACTTCCTTGCTTTCAAAAAAGAGCAAGAGATGATCCCAGCTGTGTGATCTGGGGCCTCACAGGAACCTTTGGGAGAAGCACTGTCCTCCTCTTGGACAACAGCCAAGTCCCACAGATGTATATGAGACATAGAATATTCAACATTTTCACTAGAGAGGCTTGGAAAATCAGTGAACAAAGGCAAGTGATGCTGAGAAGGGCAAAATAATGTAATATGGGGAAAAAAATTCCACTTACGAATGCACAATGAAATCACAAAGACTTTCTTTTTTAGACACGCTAGGAACCCTTCTGTGTGAAAACAACTGCAGTCAAAAGAGCAAACAAAAGATTGCATATAGAAAACAAGGCAGAAGGCAGCATTGCTTCAACTTGTAAATTCTGCGTCCTGTATCCTGCATGCTACAGGAAGGTCAAACCTGCCTCAAAAATGATATAGTAGAATAGAAAACATTCAGGAAAACAGAGAGTATCTTCAGGGTGTGTCTGAAGTCTCATTTGGACACAAGGAGTCTCATATTCCAGCTACCAGGATAGCTGAGACAGTACTTGAGACTTCCTCTTTGTACCATGCAAGGACAACTCAACAGCATGGCAAGGGAAAGCACATTCAGAGCACAACCATTATTATAGGAAACGACACATTTCTAAATGCAATTCTGCTTGGTCTGATTCCACTGTGTCTGAAAATCCCAAGGAAGGAAGTGTTTTTGCTGGTTTTCTTGTCTTGAGTTGTACTGATGAGTGCTGATTTCCCAGCCCTTCCTGCCCTGCTTCTGCATTAGGTGGAGAGGAATTAAGACACTTGACTATTCTGACAGTTTTCCAGCCATTACTCCTCTATTATATGTTGAGTTGAAGCCAAGAAATGGACACTGGGTGGTACAATAATGATTGCATTCAAAGGAAGCATCACCTTAGCTTTTACAGAGTGAGCATCCAATCATGAGGTTTCTGGAGCTGGGAGACTGCTTTGAAAATCCAAGGCCCAGCTCCTGATACTCTGGATTGAACAGATCTCTACACATACACAAGAATGAAATATTAAAAAAAAAAAAATGTAGCCATTGTGCAGTTTCCCAGAACTGGAGACTCCAGGGTATTGTAAGAAAAGAAGGCTCACACATGCTCCTCTGTATTCTTCCTCAGCTATACACAATTAGAGGGCATTAGCTTTCATTTATGAAGGAAGGATTTTATCTCTTCTGTTTTTAATTAAATCACAGACCTTCTCACTAGTTCATAAAATGGCACTACTGTAACTCAGCTTCCACAGAAAGAAGTTGGATGTCAACACCCTGTAGGATACTCTTGCCCAGCTAGTCTTTAAAATTGCAGTTATTTATTTCAATTAAATAAAAGTTACTAGTACTGGGAGTTTTACATTTTGCAGTAGGAACAGTGAATTGATTTCTGCCTGAATGACAAGTTTCAGTCACACTTCAGTTACAGTTCACAAAATATTCTGAGAAGTTTGTCAGCAGATATAATTGAGTTCCTTTAATCAGGCTTGGGGTAAGATCCTGAAGGGATTCCTCCAGGCTTTTTCCAAGCTGCACGGTTACTAGTTCATTTAATAGAAGGAGGTTCTTCACATTCTTTCAACTTCCTTTACATATGCGATTTTTGCCTGAGTAATATATGTGGGTTAAACCCTTGAATTGGCTGGAGACAATACTCCTGCTTACAAGAATTCAGACCTGCTATTAAAAAGACAGCAGAAAGAATGATGCAGTGTTTCCCCTGGTGTTTAATGAAGCATCTGTTCCTAAGCAGGGGAGCAACACTGGGGTTTGTATAGCTGCAGATAGTTCTGTAAAAAAAAAAAAAAAAAAAAAAAGCAGAGATTTTTAATGCTTTTAAAGTAATCCTAAATGTTCTTTTCAGTTGTTTGAAAAGTTGAAGTTTTTGAAGCTACTTTTTGTCAAATCCAAGATTTGTGTCCTTCTCTTTCCAATTGTCTTACGTATTCCTAAAAAAATGACTTACGAAACTGAAAATTATGAGAAAGGAATAACGCAAAGGAGTATCGATACTGGCAAGGAAAATTATATCTTCTCTAAAAGATTCCCTGAATGTGGCAGCAGTTCTTTATTTGAAGGACCTGCATTTATCAACATGAATGCTTCCTAAGTCCCAAGGAAAACTTTCAGGGCTAAAAGTCTCATTTAGCTCAAAACTTCATATTTTCAGACCCACTGTATTAGTAAAGAAGTACAGTTATTCAGTATTGCTGTGGAGTTCATGTTGGCGTGTATTTATTTCCTTTAATATCTGAAATTACTGCAATTTTACTTTCATGTACTGCATAAAAGGCTGCTGAAGGCAGTGGAGGATATACCACTCCCTTTGACTGAGGGAGCATGGGCTCCATTAGTGACCAAGCATCACTATTTGGGAAGGATTTTAGACCCCAACTGCCAGTAGACAGTGATATTACATCTGTAAATCAGTCAGCTCTCTGTCCAGAAAGCGCTGGGCGTTCAGGGCTAAAAGCAGCTGTAGCCTCCAGTCAGCTGCTCTTGGGCTGCACGTTACACACCACGGAGAGGCTGGCAAGACTGCTCTGGGACTAATGGAGTTCAGGAGCTGGTCCACAGAGCCAGGCAGCCCCACATGAGGCTGGGAAGGGCCTTTGAGATGCTGGTGGGGGCAGGACTGGGACTGAGGGCGCTGCCACAGCCGCACATCTTGGGTCAGCGGGGGGGACCGAGATGGCTCCCGCTGCTTCTGGGGAAGAGGTACAGCCAGCTCCCACTTCTTGAGAGAGAGTCATGAGGATTTGGAAAAGGACTTGGCAAGCAGCCCAGGAATAAGGAAGGCAGAGAAAAGTGCTTTTTCCTTCATTTAGTCAGCATCTGGCAGAGGCAGGGCATGGGGCTTGTCTGAAGGACAGCTGATGTTTAGTACAAACAAGCCTTGTGTTTGAGTGTCTGGACACTTCAAAATGTTATGATCAAAAGAAACAATAGATAGATAAAGACTTTTATGTTGCTTGACCTCGATGAGCAGCCTAACAGCTCACTTTCCCATCCTCACTGCATGTAGGAAGATATTAAATGAATTTCATTTTTCCTTGAAATGCTTGAAATTCAGTGTGAAGCAATCTCTCATCATACCTGCTGAGACCTCCTATCCCAAGGAAAATAATTTTTGTTCTGTTCCCTATGTGTTGCTACACTTCACCTTCCCAAGGGGACCCAAGTCTTCACTAGCCCAAGTGGTTGCCCAAGCTGTATTTTTCAGTGCTCTTCCCCTGCACCAAGGCCACATCACCCACCATGGCACCCATCTCATGGGCACTGCCTCATGCTATGGAGGCCCTGAGGCAGCTTACTACCCAAGAGGGACTGTCAGCTAGACATGGAAACAGAAAAAAGACTGGATTAGTTTCGACCTGCTAAGTGTCCCTGAGTAACTCTGTGCCTTAGATCTCCTCTGTTAAGGAAGCCAATGATACCAATCTTCTTTTGGTAAAATAAGCCTTATTACCATCCTCTACTTTAAAGAACATGTTTCTGTCAGTCCTAGGAGAGCTGTTTTCCAAAGGAGCATGAATTCATCAGAGTACTCACATGATTTGGCCCTTAGCGTTTCAGAAACAAAAATGATGAGTTGCAGCCTCCCACCCCACCCACAGTTCCAGAAAATGTGATATAAGATGACAGCTGAGATTTTTAATCAGATGATGTTGTTTTCTGGCCTGTTACAGGCCAGACCTAAAGGTTCAGAACTCACTTCCCTTTTCTCAGTACCTCAAAGCAAGTTTCTCTGCTGTGAGCTACCTTTTTCCATGTTTCAGGGTACAGTGCAAAATGATGTTGAGAGTAGCTGGTGATTTACCTACAATCTGACTGAGAAACAGCAAATGCAGGAGATACCAGAACTCAAACCTCAACAGAAATGTCCATCTTTAATGCAGAAAATGATGGAAAGTTCAGCCTGACTTCATTACCAGGTAGAGCAGTCCACTTAGTCCCATAGCTTGCAACTCCATACCAATGCCTGTGATCTTCAGGTGCGAGTGCCACTTGCTTCTCAGAACTCCCAGGGTTTGTGCATGCTCTCCTCTACCTTGATGGATGCTACAAAGCTTTCTTAGCTGTGTTTTCTTTGTTACAAGCTCTCAAATCATCCCTAAAGTTATCCCAGGAGCCTGATTTTGAGGAATGTCAAAGATGGAGGGATAAAATGTGTTGCCATTAAAGAGTTACATTTTAAACAATAAAGGTCAAATTAATTTTAACAGAAGTATTTCCATTTATATGTGTCAACACTGGGCAACGTAATGAAAAAAGTGTATGTGTGCAGAGTGCCTCCACACTTACCATTCCCTTTGATTATTTTAACACTCTTTCTTACCCTGCATGTTTCAGACAGGAGACTCATAACTATCCCTGCTGTGGGCTGGCATCCACTTGCCTTTTGGCAAGCTCCCGAAGTGTCAGGTTCCACTTTTTTCTTTGTATTCCAGATGCAGACCTGGTCTCTGCAGTCAGATCTAACTCTGAGTTAGGCAAATGCTCATCATTTCCAGCAGTTGCTTCATTCTCAGCTGTGCCAGGAAAGAGTCCTGACTCCCTTGTTCTTCCTGACAAAGCTCTTATCTGTTCCCTCTAGCTTTGGAAATGCTACTCTCCTTTGGGTGTTGAGCTGCTGCAGTTCTTTCCTTGGTCTAGACAGTAAGTAAAGAAAGTTCACTGGGACTTCTCTGCTTGGCTAGTGAATCATGAATCTGCTGAGAGTACTCCTATCGAACAGGCTAATCTAAAGAGGGAAGCCTTTCCATCCATTGATCCTTACTTTTTTTACATATATGTATATAAACCATCATACTGTGCCCAGCAATAAAATACAATTGATATGGTAGAAGAAAATCCATGCGACCTAAAGCACGAAGCTGGATCTGTGTTACTTAAATTGTTATCTACTTTTATTCATTTAGGATAAGACTAATAGAGCTAAAAATAAATAGTATCTATAAATATTTCCTCCATTCATTAGCTTACATATGTGTTTTAAAATGGTTGTTAAACATACAGGCTGAATGTGCTAATTGAGAGATACTGTAAAAATCTTCATGGAAACTTTGAGAGAAGAGGCGGGGGAAGAGTAAAGTAATTCCTAGTTCCCCAGTGTTGTGTGGCATCACTCACAAGCAAAGAGGAGGAAAACTTTCTTCCAGGGATGAGACATTCTGCTTTGAGATGAGTCGGACAGGGGATCTCATGCTTTGTCCTGTGCTCTTCATGTCCAAGTAGGTGTGAGTGTGGCAAGAAGGTCTGTGGCAGATGCAAGAGCCATCATGACAAAATCATCCCATCTTAACTCGATAGCGGTGGGTAAGTTTTCAATTAAACCTAAGAGAAAATGGGGTACAGCACAGCTGCTCTTGAATTCAGTCGGGGAGAACGTTTTGTTAAATGTAATCTTAATGATGCCATTGTAATTTTATCCTTTGTGACTTTATTTCGTGACTGAAACCCTATGTTTCTTAAGTATGTTTTAATCAGTAATCATGTTGAGAAATACCCGTGGCTAGGTCTCTGACATATAGCAAAGCATTTTTTACCCTGGTTACAAATCTGAGCACTGTGGCATTGGGCACATTTAAAAATTGCTGAGTTACACAGTACATTATGTTTCTCTTATCTAAAGAGCAGTAGGATAAATCCCTCTAGATATTCTATGGCAATTTATCACAAGATTTAGGAGAGGAAAGAATTTTTTCTTGGGACCAGTGATGACTAGTGGGATTCTCTGACCAGCAGTAAAAAGCTGGAAGTATGATTGGTGGGCTCCTTAATGGCTTTTGACTGAGACCAGACATGACTGTAACCTGTAACTTTGGGGCAATGGTGCATTTGGGGTTAACTGTACACCCAATCTCTGTCTCTCTCACCTCTGAGAATACTCTAAATCATCATGTTGGTTTTGATCCCTGTATGTGTTCTTTCTCTTCTACACTTTATTTATTATGACTGCAAAATCTTTGGACACGTCCAGTCCTCTTCTGTACATTATCACAGAGATTACCCCAGCTGAGGACCGAATTTCAAGTGGAGATTTTAAGGGCCAAAATAGTATAAGGTCAAAGGGCCATTGACTGAGAGGTTGATCTGGTGTGCCACTTTTCCAGTGAGTAATGATGTCATAGTGTTAAGCCAGAATCATACTTAGATCCCCCTGACTGCACAACTTGCATGGCCACGTGTCTGTTGTCAGCTGGGTGCACACTGTGGTTTCTTGGAAAGGGCCAAATTCATGAACCTAGAGCCACAGAAAGAAGTCAGGAGGACCTTACCTTTTCATTGATAGAAGAATAGTGCTAGTAACAATTTTTGCAGATTATGAGGGTTAAAAGAAATAAAGAAGAAGATGTATTCTATCTTTTGGTAAAGAAAAAGAGAATAAATGACAGTTTAAAAATCATTCAGGATGTCATCTGAAAATAATTACTTGGACAACAACATATTGCAGCCAGACTGCAGACACGCACATAAACCAAAGAGGAAATATTTGTCAGTGAATAAAACATCTTGTTTTGGTGCTACTAACTGAAAGCACTCAGAATTTTCTAGCTGCTACACTCCCCTCAAAAACTACTATAGAAGATCTATGAAAGATAAAAAATCTGTAGTGAAGAATTCATGTTTTAGGAGAGCATGATACAGAGAGGAAAGAATAACAACATTTGCCTGAATGTACCTCTGCACATGAGTCAAACTCTGAGTAGGTGCAAGCAACAGGTGGCTTATACGATTTTGTTGTTTTGGTTTTTTTAATATCAGTACCTACAGTCTACTTTTTTTCTGATCTCTCTTTGATTGCATTTAGCCCTAGCCAGCCCTTTCCTTTTATCATTATACAATCCTTAGATCAAATCTTACCTTCAAATTCATTCTAAACCATACCTACTAATAAATAACTCTGTTTCAACTGAATTCTTGCTTTTCTTCTATTTTTTTCCACCTAATAATAAGATTATTTTAACTTTGTGTCTCATGTTTGCATTCACCCTTTGGTTTTGGGATTATCAGCTAGAGAAGCTGCTGTTCCCACTGAGTCAATGGGAGGCTTGATTTGTATTACTGGAAAGATGCTGTGTGCTTAAATTACGGGAAATACTGAAAACTGATAGCTGGTGGAGAGGAGTGGAATTCTAATGACTGAAATGAATTTGTGCCAATGAACATAGCTGGAAGTGTTAAGAATATATGTGGTTTGGGTTTGGGGTTGTTTTGTTGGGGTTTTTTTGAGGTCAGCAAATTTGTGCTATGACTGACCTATTGAAGTATTCCTATCATCCATTAATCATCCTCATTGCAGCCTTTGGCTTGACCAGTCTCATATCAAGTGGCTTGTAGTTCAGGTGGGAAAGGTGGTTCCACACTTCAGCCTGCTGAAAAGACCAAGGAAGCAAGCTGGGCCTTGAAGTTTGGCTGCCAGCAATCTGGCTGCTGTTACCAATGGATAATAGAAATTGATCTATTTAGGTGTAAGGGAGGGGAGAGAATCTGTGGGAAGGTTAATTACGTGAATGTGGCCTTTAAACGTGATAATACAGTAAATGGGAGAGGATAGATCAGTCACAAAGCCTTGAAAGCACTCTGAGCAGCTTATGTTTGTTGTTACAGAATACAAGGAGAAGAATGGTACAGTCAAAACAATGAGCTAAGAAAACTAACTTTGCTGCTGACAGGCTAGAAGCACGGCAAGATTGTATTTGTCAAAGCCTAGGAAATGAATATTGTGGGAAGGAAGTAATGAGAGAGTGAGTGATGTGGTTGTAAGTTTCTGCTGTGAGGAAGCGTTATGCAGTGAGAATTGAAAGGTAGACATGGGTAAGGAGGTCACATCTAAGATTATTCACAATCATAAGTCTTCGTGGTATTTTCCAGTGGTAAGGCTAAAGGTAATGGGAAGAAAGACAGGATTTGGCTTTGAACATTTTGCACTTAATCTTAAAGTCTTAAGTCAGAACACTAAGAGGAAATGTCAGTGCAGCAGACTATTAGTTTAGTTTAAGTTAAGTGAGACACATCTATGGATGGGTAATAAATCTGTTGGTCACTGACCTAAAAATGATAGACGATTTTTTATTTACCAGTATGGCTTATTTATGGGCAAAAAGCATAGAGGGAATAAGACTGCAAAGTTTCTGCTGAATGCTGGGTCATGGAGAAGATGAATAAGCACCTTCAGAGCTCTGCTACAAGAGCAATTGCAGAGGGAGAAGGTTAACTGTGTGAAGATTAAGTTACAGACATCAAGTGAGAATATTCTGCTGCTAAGAAGAAGACAGTAATAGGGTAGGTTAAACACCAGTTTTGCCATTTGATCAAGAAAATGATTAGAGGTTGTCTCAAAACGATTTTGAAAGGAGTACGAAAGGCACAAATTAATTTGTGTGGAAGAGGAATCTCATCTAGATATTGTAGACAGCGCTGAAAGATAATGGTGCACTAGTGGTGAAAATGTTGGAGTAAAGAGTTTCCCTAAAATGAAAGAGGTTAAAGCATTAGAGGCAACAGCACATTTTTAAATCTATCCTATGTCTGTTGCACTCACGCTTATTTGGCAAAGGTCTCTTTTCTTATGCATGTATGTCTCTTATATGGAGGTCTTAGATACTACTCTAACATACCTAATAGTGAGGCCGCCAAAAATCTGTTTCGTACCACAAGAAACTGTCTGCCTTATATCCATAAGGCTGTGCTGTCATCTCTACAGAGTAGCTTCAAAATTAAACATTTTTTAAAGAAACGTTTAATCTCTCAAGTTCTATCATATCACTTCATCAGTGACATCTTCTAGATGTAGCCTCGGTGATGGGTGACGGACGTATAGTAGCACCATAGTGTCAAAGGCGTGGAACTTCAAACAACAGCAGAGCTGTGCCGCAATACTGCTGTGATTTTGGTATCTGCAATGACAGCCTTGTGCCCTGTTCTGCATGGACAGAACTTTTTGCAGTCACTGCCACACTCCTACACTGACAGAGCTAGGTCAGCAGTATCCGCAAGGCCTCTCTGCTCCACGAGGCTGCAAACTGGCCACGCTTCCCATTGCTCCCTGATAGCACACTCACCTCTCCCCTGAAGAGAGCCAGAGGGATTACAGAGGAGCAGTGCACAGAAAGGGACCGTCTTGTGCTGGGGCAGAGAATCCTCTGGGAATGGAAAAAGCAGACTCAGCCCTTGTGCTCCTGAACTTCACTGCAGGGTCAAAGGCCTGTGGAAACAGCAATTCTTCCCCCTTCCCCTGCGGCATCAGATTGGCAGGGAAGCTGTCTGAAATCCTATTGATCGCTTGTTCAGAAAGTTCAGTAGTGTCAGGAATGTTGCAATACCTTTTCTTCTTTTCGAATTGAAGTCATGAAAGAATGAAATGCTTTTCTGCTCTGAGAGGAGTCCTAGCTCAGTGATTCTCAGTGATGGTTCTTTATTGGGAGTTCTTTTGGGTGGAGACGCTACCATTTTTCTGATTTGTGTTTGCTGAGTTTAAATGTGTCGTCAATAAGTTTGCCCTTCTTAAATATTGTTTTGAGAAGCCCTTAGAAATTATCACCACGGTTGCAGAGATCTACAGCTTAGTGTCTCATCAGCACCAGCCTGTGCAAAGAGGTAGTGTTCCTCCTGCAGCCTCTCCCTACTGGGGAGGTGAACGTGTTGTTATGCTTTCTCTTTGGGGATGACTTGCATTGCCTCCCAGCTGCACCTGCTGGGGTGGGCAACACAGATCTGCAACATGAGCATCTGAGCCACAGCATCTGGGGACTCCAGAAAGATGAAAAGGGCATCACATGGTGCCCATTCCTGTCCAGTCCCTGTGGAGAACTGCAACCTGGAATGCTGCTTTGTTTGACCGTTAATGGGGGTGAGAGCAGGGTTCCTCACACACCACAATTGTAAACCACAATTTCTAAACGCAATCTGGCACCCTGTCTGACATCCAAATGTTCTGCAAGTGTATAAGGAGGAGCAATCAAGTGAGTTGGAAACTGGACTTCAACTCCATATGATACATGACCCAACATAAATCACAAAGAACAACTGGCATCCTAAATCAATGTTACCCATTTAATAACCAATTTCCTGCTTAGAATCATGTCTATAGAGATATAAATGGCCAAATCCTGTTTCTGAGTTAAAGGAACAAGAGCATATCTGTTTTCACTGTAACAAACCAAGTTTATAGCTGAAGTTGATAATATTTCAAGCATCCCTAATGAAGACAGTAGAGCTATAACCCAGATTTAAAGGGATTAAAATACTGGTTTTGAGGAACCCGCCTTTCAGTACAAATATTTTACAAGTACAGATTTTGAATTACAGAGTTGACCAATTCTATGTGTGCTTCTGGTCCTCAGGTCCTGTGTTTCAGGATCTAGACACAAGACTTTTCAGAGTTTTTTATTTGCTTGATTTTTTTTTAAATTGATTTTTCACTTAAGCAGTGACTGATTGTGAAAAGGCTATGTCTTGTGTCAGAGCACTCAGTGAGGCATCTCTCTTGGGGATCTTTTTGAAGCACTGTAGGAAGTACTGGCCTCAGGAGAAGTTGACTTCCCTAAAGTCAAGATGCCAGAACAGACAATGTAAGTGCCTATTTCAGCAGAAAGTCATCTAGGTCAGCTTAAATCACCAAGGTAGGTTATTCTTAAACCATTTCTGTAGGAGGACACCTGCTCAGGCCTCAGCGGTACATGTTTAGGTTCACTTTTAATTTAAATTATTTTGAAGGAGAGCTAATCATAATATGAAAATATTTGATGGTGATTAAATTTAGAATCCATGGATAATTAGCTGGAGGGGGGGAAAAAAGAGCTATCTGCAGATGCTGAATTCAGCATGTGTCAGTAGAGCTCCGAGAGCACATCCTTCCTGTAGTCTTCAGAGCTGCTTTTCTGGGGTTGTCGTGCAGTGTTTTGGGAAGACACTGCCTGAGCACAAAGTACGGTAAATAAAGATAAGACAGAACATCAGGGCCCTCCTTAGAGTTATCTCTTATTCCTCTGACCTTGTGAAGCCAGCTTTACAGAGCTATTCAACTTTTCAGAAATCCATTCCCAGCTAGAAAAGAGCAGTTCCTACTGGGAGCTTTGCTGTGCTCCAAGAAACTTTTGTCAAGTTCCTGAATAGTGGAGAAGTTCCTAATTGCTTTTAACCATCTCTGTCCTCCCCCCGGCTTTGTTACCTTTTCTCTGCTTTTGGCTCCCCGAGATCTTCTGGAGCGCCTCTCAGCTCTCAGAGGAAGCAGTGAAGCTGATACAAAGATCTCCACAGGGAGCACTATTTGCTGTGTACATGCTTTATTGATCTTAACCGTAAGAACCAGATTCTCAAGCTCTGCCTCCTGGTATGTTATCTCTTAGAATAAAGAGGATTCCTGTCACAGTTCATATTCTTGCCTCCACTATAAATGGGGGGGTTGCATTTTTATTTAGATGGGGTGCAGTTCTTGACCATACTGTAGTTAACAAGCAGCATTACAGTTGGCTGAGCTGTTCTCATGGACTCTGCAACAATCTCTGTGGCAGATATTTATGTTGTGCAGCCAGCCAGCCCCACTTGAAGCTGCTGAGCCTTTGCACTGCTTTGGTCTTCCCTCTGCAAGCTGCTTCTTTGTCTCTCTGGTAGAAGGGATTGGCAGCATTAGCCTCACCAGAACAAAACAAATACAAAAGACTTTTTAAGTAGGACACATCCACACACAGATTGAGGTGTCACTTAAGAAAGTGACATATCAATAAATTATCAAAATACGCATGGTTGCCCTGCCCGAATCCAAACAAAATGGGGTTAATATTCTTTTAAGATGAAGGCAAAGTTTCCTTGGTTATATGGGCAGAGGCAGTAAGGACCCTGTCTGCAGAATTAGCAATGCTGCTACTGAAAGACTGGCTGCAGTTTGAAAGCACGATGCAGAACTTCAGGAAATTCAGACAAGAGCTGCATAAGAAGTTTAATATCTGCAAAAGCAGTGTTTTTAATGAGAAACTAGGGATGCCGATACATTTTCAATCACCAGCTCAAGGCTCATTAGTGGAGTAGGCAGATGTTAATTTTGACATCCTAAGGCTGAGCGAGTGGAGCCTGGTTTCTTCCACTGTGGAAGTCAGATGGAACCTGAGCAGTGGCAGAAAGACAGCTCTGGGGTTTGGGCATGCTGCTGCTCCTGCTCCTGGGAGACAGGAAGAATGGGGCTGGTGACTTCTGCTCAGGAAGTAGGCTTTTTCTCACCCCAACAGTATTTTCTATCTCACAAACTATTTTTTTTTTCTCAGGAGAGGCATAGATCTGGTGGTTTTACATGGTCCTAGACATGTGAATGCTAATGTCTGTGATGCTGTTGCCTTTTTGGTGACCTTTTCTGTACTGCCCTCAGAAACAGTCTAGTCTGTCTGAGCCTGAGGGAACACCCCCACAACTTCCAAGGGGACCAGAATGGTGCTTATGTCTCCCAAAACAGAGCTGGAACATGGTCAGGTCATATCCAGCAGAGCAGGCCTGCAGCATACCCTGAGGAGTGAGCTAGTCCTGTGGTGTATACTTATATTTTCACTCCCTTTGGACAAAGTTTTATCTCTTATAAGAAATTTCTCCTTTGAAATATTCTAGGAAGCCCAGATAAATCTAATCTTCCTGAAACTTACTCTTTTACTTCATTATCTAAGAAACCATCTGATCATTCTTCTCAATTAAAATAAGTATTTTTACTTCCGCTCCTTGGAGATGCAAATGTCTCTTGCTAGAACAAAGTCCTTGACTAGCTAATTAATAACTTCTATGAGCTGGGAAAGCTCTCCCTATTTGTCCTCCCTTTTTGACTCTGACATGGTGAAATTATTGTAAACTTACTTTATATTCTCTAACATTAGGTGTATTTCAAAAATGTCCAGTACAAATATCTAACCACGGTAAATGGGGCTTGACTGAAAGCAGACGCGATGGTGATTAATCGCTTTGGGGCGATGTGATCCCAACAAGCTTCTTACTAAGCATGTGTGGCAGTCCCCCATTGCAGTTACTTCCAAGGAGGAGAGAGAGTGGTGATGGGCTCCAGAGGTTTTGATATGCCAGTGGCTCTGTGAAGGCAGGTAGCTAGCTATTGTGACACCATAAACAGAGTGGGAAATTCAGAAATAAGTTTATATCATTGTGTAAGCCATAAGCAGTCTTAGCAACCAACATTACAGTATCTTGCTGAGCTTTGTTAGCTGAGAAAATTTCAGGCAAGCGTAGAAGCATCTAGTCCTCTCTTTTTGGTATAAACTGTGTACTTTATGTCATGTCTTGTCTCATATGAAGATGTTTTTCAAAATTAGCAGGCATGCAATTCAGTAAATGTGTTACTGGAACTATTGCAGTGAATAGTGCTTATTGTTCATAGAGTTGTTCGGGGTTTTTTTTGCACTGGTAGTTTCGTGACGTTGTTAAGAGCTTTGTACCATCATCTATGTGCTGTTCTATTGTCATACCAAAGTTCAGATTATTAAAGGAGTATTAAGAGTCTGGGTTTTTTCCTCCAGATTTTTTTTCTAACGTCAATGGAAAAAAATAGATCTTTTCTGAACAAACTGTGCACCCTAGCACATCACTCTTCACACATGCTGTTTTTGGATAAAAACCTACCACCACCTCAGTTTTCTCCGGATCTTTCCTGAGCTGAAGCTTCTGAGATTGTTTCTTTATAGTCTTACCAACTACTGCAATGTAAGTAGTACACCAATAGATTATTTGTCTTTGTTCTTCAAGAAGTACTGAGGCAATTTCTGCAAGAACTAGCAGAACCATGTAGCAAGCTACCTGGAGTCCCCATTTGGTAGCAGGGACCATTCCAACTATGGGCAAAACAGGCAGTGCCAGATTAGTTAAACAGCCACAGCCCATCTGCCCCTTTCATCTGTCCTTAAGCTTTGCGAATCCAGCTGGTTGCTGCACCAGGGAAGGGCTGGTGGTGATTTCATGGAACCTCCTTCCTGCAGCAGTGGGAAATCTGGCTCCTTGCTCTCTGCTTCTTGCAGCAAGGGTAGACCTGTGTCCCACCTTCAGAGGGACCAAGCTCTGGGTGCTGGAAAAGTAGGGAAGACACACAGAAAAATCATGCATACACGCACAGATCAGCTTAAAACCCATTCGTGCCTGTTGACATGCAAACAACTTATAAAAGTATGTTATAGCTGTCTAATTATTAAACAAGGTGCATATTTATAAAGGCTGAATCTTGGGGAGATATAAAAGACCCATTGACATCGACATTTTTTGTCTTTTTTTTTTTTTTTAAAGAGCAGCTAAATTCTGTTGACCTTTTTATGTGATTGAATTAAAAAGTTTTTAAGCCTCAGAATTAGTTTTTTAAAGTCAATCAAAATTTTGGCATTTCAGTATATCTGGCATTTCAGCATCCTAATTTTCATCACCATGAAGATCAATACTGCCATCCTTCTCTGTTTATGGTATTTTATTTCCTTCAGAAGTTGACTTGAGTGTCAAAGAGGATCTCTAGATCTCTGCCAAGCAAGATTTCAATAAGAAATGGTGCAAAATATTTGTTGTGGCAGATTATTAAACATCACCCATTTTTGTGTGACATCCTGACCTCATTTCCCTCACACCTTTCACAGCAATAGGTACAGGATCTCGTGGCCTAATAGCAAACATAAATTCTGTAGCAGACACGCAACTGAGTTATTGAGTTTTTAGATGACATGATTCTGTGAGATGGTTTTCTGGCATAAAATGCCATCTGCTTTTACTTAATTTTCCTTGTTTCCTTCTCTAAGAAAACAATGAGAGAACATGTTTGTTCTGAAAGGTAGTTCCTTTGAGGCCTGTTATTTTCCTGCATCTCTCCAAAAAGACAAGATATGAATTTGTTAGTGAGTTACCAGACATTTCAATATACAGCATGTCCAAGGAGCCAAATAAATGCACTTCATTTGATACATCCTGACATAGCTGAAAATTTGAATTTTAAAGTCAGATTTACCAGAAGGCTTCTGGGGCCACAGTCAGAAGCAGCTAATAGCTTTATTCTCAAATTATCTTCTCTGTTTTCTCCAAGGAAGATGTATTCACGTTTTGCAACCCTACGGTTTGTATTGCAGCCCCTTATTAATGTTATAGGGGGTAAGACACGTCAAAAAGAATCAGTATAAAATAAAGCTTTCAAACTTTTCCGTATTCCCACCAGAACAGGATAATTTTGCAACTTTTCAACAATACTGGCTGGCAGCCAAAAGATACTTGCACCAAATCAGTGTCAGAGCTTTAATATCTCATAACATTTTAATGTCTTTTAATATGTTAGATAATTATAAGGGTACTATAATATACCAACATTGTTCTCAATTAACACCTAAGAAATATATTCCATGCAATTTACTCTTTCTGTACTTAGTGGCATTTTCCAGACTCTCACTCACACTGAGGGGAGATTTGATTTTCAAATGGCCTTTGCAATGTTTGCTTTTGGTTGAAAGAGAGCTGTAGTGTCTGCTGAGACATCATTAGCTGTGGGGCAATATTACCACACAAATACAAAGGGATCTGATTAGACAAGAGTTGCCTGATCTATGGTGTAGTTCAAACTGCAACTAATCCTGTGGGTAGTTGCAATTAAAAAGACCTTGGCTCTGTGTTAGGTTTGGAAAGTTAGTAAATTGAGACTGGTTATTCATCTTGACTTACCTCTTGATTTCTGAAGGCTATTTAAAATATTAGTAGCAGTAGTACTACTAGTAGTATTACTAGTAGTAGTAGCAGTAGTAGTGGTAATAATAATAATAATAATAATAATAAATATAGAAATTAAAATTTTGTGTTTTTCCCAGGGACTGCAGGGTTTGCCTTTTAAAAAGCTGAAATGAGGTCCAGTTTTTTCAGAATTCAGAGCACAATGACGGCAAATTTCTATATTCCATAAAGTTGTTAAGGTCCTTTGATAACAGTCTTACAACCAAGATGCATGAGATCCAGGCTTCAAATTATAGGAGAATGTGCCTGGGAAAAAAGGTAGCTTAAAATACTCTGCACTTACTTCAATAAATTTATTTTAGAGAAGGACTATAGTCAGTGGGACATTATGGGGCACCCTGTGTGACAACAGACTTCCTAAGTCCTTGCCTTCAAAGAGTTTGCCCCGTGCTGAGCGTCCCTTTGGCTTGCAGCCCTCTCACAGTCACAGGGAGCTGAAACCAGAGACTGCTTTGGGCATGCTGGGTGAGAGACCATTTCAAGGAACCCCTTGGCTGCAGAAATTGTCTGGGGTTTAGGAAGTTGAGGCTCAGACCTGTTTCAGGATTGTAAGCACATGCCCCCTGTCCCCGCCAAATGCAGACGCCCAGGGTTGGTGGTGGCTGGGCCATGGGGGTCTCCAGAGCTTTGGTGAAGTCACTCCTTTACTTATGAACAGCCAGCCCCTCTTTGGTGGGTCAAAGGATACTCTACAGTCTAGGCACTCAGGTGGCATGTGGGAACTCAACATCCAAGCCCACAATGCTAAATGTTTAATACCCACTGTCGTATTTTGACACTAATTGAAGCCCTTGTTGCCAGGCTCAGCAGAATGAACATGGAAAAGGCAGTGCCCTCTCACATCTACGGATGGTCTGATCAGTTCAAAGGCAAACAACTTTGATGGGCTTGGAAAGTTTATGCCGCATTTGTGGACTCTGGATGTCTTGCAGTTAAATAAAAAGTTCAGAATTCAGCAGCTATAAACAGGTTTTTCTCAATACTAAATCTATGGTGCTATACTTGAAAAAGTGCACTTATCATAGAGAAAGCTGAGTTTCTGAAAAACATTTATTAAAAAAGACTAACTACAGCTTTCAGTAGGCTTGACAAGATTTCGCATTTCACTTTTCATCTTTACCAAGTGCATTAATAGCTTTTAAGGCTAAATGACATGAGTGCTAGATATTTCAGCAGTGCATTAAAGATGAAGAAAACAGAATTTTGTGGCTTTGTGTACATGCCTGGTGATCAAGAGAAAAAGCACAGTGGCTAGGACTGCTTGAAAAAATGGGGTTTTTCCCCCCAGTCCAAACAAATTCATATAGAAATTTGTGATTAAACAGTTGAAATTAAATTAAATTTGCATTGCTCAACTAATATTTCTCACAATATTCTGAATGTTTGAATGACTCAGTATTCCTGAAAACGTCTTTCAATCTTTAAAATTAATTTAAAAATTAATCTTTAAGGCCCCTAAAAACGAAGAAGTCAGTTCAGAGGTTATTTGAGTTAGTGTGCATTTGTCACTACCACTTTCACGACTTCACCATTTTTGCTTGCCTGAGGAGACACTAGAAGCCTACCACGTGGTCAAATGTTCAGTGGTGAGCTGCAAAAGTGGACCATTTTTTAATAACTCAGGTCCTGAAAAATCACTTATTCTCTCTAGCTTATGAACATTTACAAGCCGACAAACTGACTTTGAATAACTAGACCCAAACCCTTGAAACAGCCCAAGACACTTACAACACATAAAAGCAGTAAAGCAAGTGACAAAAAATACAGTATTTCTTAAAATCTTTTCCAAATACAATCACTGTTCAAAATGGGTTAATGTCTTTTTTAGGTGAATTTACCTAATTCTAAGCAGCCACTCATGTCCTTCTGTTGTAACTGTACAGTACAATATGACTGGTTGTCTAACACAGCTAAAAGAAAGAATAATAGCTACAAGTAAAATAATTTTTCCCAGCTGAGTCCCTCATGAGCTCTGGCTGATCTTTCTTTCGCTCAAGTTAAGATAGTAGTTTTCATGCACGTTACATTTTTCATTGAGACGCAAGAGACTTGTTTAATGAGTTGCCTGAGGTGCAACATCTTTACTTTGAAGCAAATTAAGCCACTTTCTACGACAAGATGTAGGGTTGGTTTTTTGTGTATGTGTGTGTTTACTTTATTGCCATCACCACACTGTTGTGTGTACTTATCCTACTACAGGCTACTATTCCAGGCTCTGCACCAACATAAGAATTGGTGCAGGCCAGCAAGGGTGACTCAGTCACTGTGGAGGCTGAGAACATGGGAATGTGCCTGTCTTTCTGAATTAGCAGGAATTCTAGGCTGAACATTGGGTCTCTTTATACAGAACATGACTGGCATCTGGGAGTAGGGAAGCAGAACTGATCTTCCAAGCTGAGTTCCAGCAGCTTGTTTCTGGGAGGGTGAGCAAGGTATATGGACTTCCAGAGAAGGGAGTAGCTGGTTTCAGGTGCAGTTTGCACCAGGGGTGAGTTACAGTAAATTATTTTAGCAGTTTGGCTGAACCAGAACAGAATGCCCCACATATTCTTTAAGTGCTGACTAGCACCTAGTTGGTTTCATGTTCTGCCTTTGTGCACTGTCTATGGGAAGAAAGAAAATTGCATATGATTTTGACATTGAGCTCTGCCTAAAGGATGTGCATAAAGATTACTGTGTTTTCATGAAGGTGCTCAAAGCAGATAAATGAGTATGTTCTCCACTGTGACAGATCTGGTCTCAAACAAGGGTAAAAGGAATTTGGTGGACATTCCCCTCAGGGAAGAGATTCAGCTTTACAAGTGACACAATCATCAGTCTCAGCCCACCAGTCACACCTGGCAAGTTGTTCAGAGAGACAGCACAAAGGCATTTGCTGAACAGGACTAAAAGTCTTTTACTCTGTGAGAGTCTAAAGTGTCCAGTAATGTTGTATTTGCATATTCCAAACACCACCTCCCCACCAGCCAGGTACAGTGTATTGTGTCCTTCCTTTTTTCACAACAACATTCTGAATCACAATTTTGGAGATGGCAGGCACTTTAGGAAAGCTTTGCAGATGTTTTCTCTTCCTTAATCTTGCTGAGATAGGTTAGGAATATTTTCACATACAAACAACTCCATAATATACAGGCCAAGCCATCAGAAAGTATTATTAAATTAACCTCATTCCTCTCTGTGGAGCGCTTCACTCCAACCAGTTGAGTGCATTTTATTTCTATTATATTAGTATCTGCTGTAAAGAGTTGTGTTAGAGTGATTTCATTTTGTCAACAAACCTACTCACCATCTGCATTTGGCAAAACTCGTTGACATCAGTCTTTGTTGCTTAGCAATAAATACTTGTGCTGACTCCAGTCACAAAGAGTGTTCATTACTTTGTCATTCAGACATTTTACACAGCCTCCATGGCCTCAGAAATCATTTGTTTACACTGGCCTTGGGAGAGAGGTGGAAGAGCTGGAAACCAAATGTGTAGAATGAGAGGAAAGGCACACAGATCTTGAAAGGTGTTGGACACAAATAGTAAAGAAGCTGTAGTAGATCCACAAGCTTGATAATGAAGAGAAAAATACCAAAAAAAATCAGTGCAATATTATTATTATAAAACATTAAAGCAATTATAGAGCTTGCCAAACATCAACAATCTTGAACACTATTAAAGTGTGTTTTGTAATAGCATCAATGATCACATTCCATCAATATGTGCTATTCAAGATGTACTAATCAGCAAGAATATATGATATAAAAATGTTCTTTGTGCTTATATTCTGCGCCTGTATGAGTAGAATACCTGGGTCAGGTGTTATAACTTGATCAAAATATCTAAAAAATTTGCATTTCTATAGAATTCCATGATAATTGTCGTTACTCATAACTCCAGAATTAGTTGAATTTGGCAATAACTTTTATAGTTAGTATTAGCTCAGAATTGATCTTTGTTGAAACCTTTGAGGAAAGCTTTATTTATAGAAAGTTAGTAGAAGAAGTGCTTAAAGCTGCACAATTATAATTGCTTTACTCATTTAGCAGTGCCTATGTCCCACTTCTGTTTAGATATCTAATTTTAAGATATTAACCTTTGGCACTCAGGCTAGAAAAAATTGAACTTGGGGGGGTCCAAAAAAGCATAATTAGAATTGAAAATTAAATGGGTCACTTGTCATAGAGCGTGTTACATTTAATAGATGAACAAGCTAACAAATGAATATGACAATGAGTCATCTGAAGTCAGAAAACAGCACATTGTTGGAATGTCAGATGATTTATAAAATGCATAGGTTTTGCTTTTGTTTTGTGGATACATTGTGCAAAATAAGTTGATCATTTTATATGGATAGCAGCAGAAGTGCAGAAAAATTCAGAACATGCCATAACAAATCTGGCGTGGACAGGGTATCCACTGCAAAACATACAAGATGCAGTATATTTTTCAGGAAATGGCAAACAAAACTTCCCAGAGGAGAACTTCATTCAATAATTTGGGACTCAAAATCTCTGATTACTTTATAGGTGATGAGTTTGATTCTGGTCTGCCAGTAGAATTTTTCACTTTCAGTCTTAAGCAAAACAATAATAAAACTATCCAAAGACTACGAACTGGGAATTTTGAGTTAGGCTGCTGGTGAAGCACATTGACCTTCACAGATACTCCAGTCATATCTAAGAAAGATTGTGCCTAAAATGCTGATCAGGCGTGCTTAAAGACCACAGCTCCCATGCAACCTTCAGGACCAAAATGAGAGATTAGAGTGTGAGCTTTGTTACAAAAGTCACGCTCTTTCAAAATATACAGGAAGCTCGAAGGAAAAGTGCGCCTTCCACACCAGCCTGAAGTCAGGACATAAGCTCCCCAACTGCAAGGAACAATTCCATGGTGTCAGTGCAACACTGATGTGAATTGCTGCGGCAGGGGCATGATCATATTGTCCAGACACTGGCACAGAAATCCTGATTTTGAGTCTCAAACGGCTGCTCCTGCTCACTGGGATTTTCCTTGGGAATCTGCAAGGCAGCATTGTGCTGCGTGGCCACGCTCAGTCTGCTGAAGGGAACCTTTATGGCTGTCTGAGTGGATGTTCAGTTCAAACACATGCAGCCGTTAAGTGCAAACTTTAAAGTCTGACCCTCAGCCTTTTTGGAAATGTCTCCGATTAAATACAACATGCTGCTGAAATAGAAAGCAAAACATAAAGGGACCTGTGCTGATCCAAGATAAAACTTTTTCCTGCAATATGAAGGATAAAAATGTAAAAGCAACTGGACAGAAGGGGAAAAAACCCTACTCAAAAAGTCACATTCTGACAAGAAAGTTATTTGAAAGATGAAAGATGATACTCTGAGGAGTCAGAGGCTGGGAATAACAAGAAACCTAAGGCTTTTCTTTTGGCAAGGCTGGTATTCTTCAATACCCGAGAGCATCTGTAAAAGTTTTCTTATGGAAAATGCTGACATTTGTAAAAATGCAGTCAATGGAGGAGGAACAGTGTATTCTCAGTGACTGATGGGTTAGGCTCTGTGCTCCTGACAAATCCAAATTCAAGCTGAATGACCAATTGCCCTCATACAGGCTTGGAACATCTCCGTCTCTGCAGCGCTGATTATATTGATAATTCCGTTCCCTTCTCTGCTTCTACTCTCTCTCTCTCTCTCTGTGTCTGGGATGTGTTTTTCTCTTTATTTCTAGCTACTTTTTCACTATTTTTCTGTGGTAAAGAAAGGCTTAAGCATCAAGAGCAAACATTTCTTGAGGAAGAAATAACCCCCATGTCAAATTCTGAGTCCTGAGCTGCTTAGACAGCTCTGAAATGATGTTGAAAAATACCACCCAACTAAGCCTGAGGTGAAGCAGAAGCTAATTTTTTTCTCTCTTGGTTCAAACCCCTGAGAAAGTTCAAACTGGATAATCTAATGGCATGTTCTGGATTTCAAGGCTGCAAATAAGTTTGATGAAACGCTAGTGGGACCCCAGGCTGTGGTGACAGAGTTAGCACAGTCCCATTTCATCCACGTGGGAGAAGGGATAGACACAGGTTCCGAGAGGCGGTCAGGCATCGGTGCAGTTTGATACTCCCCTTTCCCTGGTTCTCTGGGAAACACCAGCTGCAGCAGCGCCTCTCCCTTACCAGGGCTCCTTCGTGCAAACTCATGGCATTAGGGAGCAGATTGCATCCTGATGTTTCTTCTTTTGCCCATAAACTTGTTAATCAGCAGGCGCACAGCTGAGCTTCTTGGGTAGGAAGCACTACATTAGAGTTGTAAGGAGCTGTAGGGGATTCAAGTAATGGCAAGAAAAAACATAAAAGAGGCATCTTTACATGCAAGTTATGCCATTGGGGAACTGTGCCTATAGCTTTTATATATTTTGCTAAAAGATAACGTATTTGGCAAATATTTTCAGCACTCAGTAGAATGATTCTGTGAAACTGGGATATTGTGTAGTGCCGTTAGTAAAAACACAAATCAGACATCACAAAGATAAAATAAAAAGGGCTATAAGGGAAATAGAGCTGATTAGCTGTCATTCCTTGATTATTTATTTTCCATTATGTATTTAAATTTGTAATTTTTACAGTGTTTCACGTGGACAGGTGCAACAATAGAGCTGCAGAAAAAGAATTTTGCCCCTGCTGCCAGTAAAGCTCCAAATTCAACAGTTTATTTCCTCCTTGAGGGATACTTTTTCCATACTTTTATCAACAAAGTGGATCAATGACTCACTGCTTGCCAATACAACTCACACTGCGTTTTCTCATTTCCCTGGAACCGCGACACTCAGTATAAAAATAAATGTCTGTTCTCACTACTTCCTGTCCTGCTCTCCAAAAGAAGTGTTTCAGGGATTTAATTTCTCATCTTTGGCTTTCCCAATCTCTCTCTCATTATTGATGGGAGTGTCCTGCAACAGGAAATGGCCCTGTCATGTAAGCCTCAATACGTGAAGGACTTCTTGCAGCTAAAAATAGGTACCAGAACTAACTTCTAGTTTGTTCCTCTTCTTTTGTGTTAAATTCCAAATGTCATACATAGTGTAGAGCTTAGAATAAACGCAACCTTTTATGCCATTTAAATGCAACAAACTGCTTTTAAGAGCCTGCTTTGCAAATGTGCTTGAAATCCTATTAAGTATTTGCCGTGTGGCTCATGATGTGTCCATGCTTCAGGAAGAATTGGTACATGATGCATCTGCTGACTGGTTTCAGAGATTAATATTTGCATTAGAGAAGCGCTTGGGTGACAATCGAGAGTGAGGCCACGCTAGGATCTAGTGTGTATGGCCTTAGGTCCTCAGAAGGGAAGTACCTTTGAGTTAATGGTTCACTGTCCCAAAATCTCAGTGGGTTAATGGAAAACCTTGTACACCATTAGCGTTACCAATAACATTCAAATCCAAAATATGTAATTGTACATTGAACTGCTGTGAATCACCCGAACATTCAACGCCATGTATCTGGGTACATATAGTGAGTATTCATCCTGTACATGAAAAATATGGTCTAATTAGCTTCTCCTAATAGAGATATAAAAGATGCCAAAAAAGCACAATGCATGCATTTATTGCGTAAAATATTATAAAATTAGATAATCTCTGATAGTGAATGGCTTGGGGAAAGAGACTCAGAGTTAAGAAAGTCATAGATTCTGATTTCAGCAGAATCTAATTTTATTTGGACATAGTTGTTACTTGACCTCTCTTTGCTGTACATTAGTCAATATAACTGGAAAACCCATTAAAAGCAAGGCTCTTTGGAATTGTTTGTTCAACTTGAAGATGAAAAATTCTGGTTAAACACATTCAAATGCTTTCCACTCTGAAAAGAGTCTCTTCTTTCTGGCAATTCCTTAGTCATGAGACTAAAACTGTGGAAAAAAAAAAAAGTGTGACACCAATGCCTTTTTAAAAAAATACCTATTAATAATTACAGTTTTAATGAATGGCGTGCTGAACATTTAAAATTCAAATTCAGTGGAGCAGCACTAACAGTTTATTCCTCCCACCAGCACAATTATCTGGTCAAGGCTGCAGAGAGGGAGAAAGGTTTCATTTTTGGAAGTGAGTGGGAGCAAAGGTTCTGACTGTGTGGTCCTGCAATGAATGACACTCTTGAGTTTTCTCCGAGAGTGCAACTGAGGAAGAGGACCTGTTTGGAGCATGGCTGTGACAGTGATGAAAAGCAAAAGGAACCCTTAAGGGAGAAGGGAAGGTGAATTTGACAGACACAGTGGGACGCCTTTGCCAGTTTCCACACCGCCTGCCAGAGCCGATGAGCATCATTTGGCCAACACGACAGAAACTTCCACGGCAGCATCTCAGTTCAAGCCATTCATTACCAGCACAGCTGCTAGGGTTGGCTTTGTGAGGAGTAGAATGTTGAGCATGTCAGTTTTGACAGGATTTCTCTGGAAGATTTCCTTTTAACTTTTGATCGACTATGGTTGAGCTCTGTGAATTTTTTATGACAGTGTGTCTAAATCCACCTCTCCCCATTCTGGTAGGATTGCTAGTGCTCCCTGCAAACCATTTCATTGTGTCCTGCCTGCATTTTTGTCCTTCTTTCATCTGCCCAGCCCTTATTTTCAGAACTGCCTATTCACCTTTGCATGTCAAATATCCATGTCTTTCATTCGAATTTTTCTTACTATTCACTTCTGTCAGAAGCCTCTATTGAGAAGATAGGAAGCTGTTATCCCTTTTTAACTTCTTTTTACTTCCAAATTTTGCTTCGGTGTGATTTTACTAAAACTACATGTAAACTCTAAAAACAGAAAATAAGCTAAAAAATAGGATTTGTTAAATCATTAGTACATTTTGATTTACAGGGTCAGGCGAATGATCCAAAGCTATATTACACTTTCCAGACAATGTCAGACAAATTGCTTAATGACTTGCTTCTAGGAATATACAATTTTTATTGCATTAATGGAGGATTTTCACCTTCTTGACTTCCTGAATAAGCAGATATAGACACAAGTACATCTCAGTCTGAAGATAATCAAGTGTGTGGTGGGGTGAAATTTGCTTCCCTCCTGCTATGCTATACCTAGTGATGTTAAATCCTGAATTAAGATGCATGACTGCACAGCTCCTTTGCAGATAAGAATGGTTTCTTTCCTTGAATGCTAAAATGGTTCCGTGGCATCAGGTAGAAAATTTGTGGTACAAAATATCTCGAGAAAATAATTGACTCAGTGAATAATTTATTGAATTTACTGAAAATATTGACCTAGATTTAATGTTTCCACATTCAGAACACGGAAAATGAGTTAAATTGATGTGTGGAGTTAGCCTAGAGTGAGACTGTTGCAGCATGATTAATTTACAAGTGTGAGTTGTTACTCAAGAAAAGCCACTTAGCTATTAAACTCTCTGCTTGGGTTAAGCTGACATTTTCTTCAAACTAAGACCAGTGGTCTGATATTGCCAACCATCAGTGAAGACAAGCTGTGAAGAAAGAAATTGGGAGTGATTAGCAGGCTTGGGGATAGGTAAGGACTGCAATTCTGGACCTTCTAAGTCTTCACTTTTATTTTTTTTTATCATCTTTGAACAGATCTGATACTGAGTCCGCATCAGTCTGGTGGCTTAACCACATCTTATCCACTTCTGTATTCAAATTGCAGAGGCTATTAGAAAGTCTGGTGCACTGAAGTTTAAAGTACCTTAAATAAGTACTAGCCTACTTCTCGGAAGAGTGGCTGCTAGACCTGCCTAGGCTTTTTGTCAAAAAAAAGCATCAAATAGCAGAGAAAATTCAGAATAGAAAATTTTATTGCGTGTCCAGAAGAAAAGCAAGAGCTGGAGATGGACAGCAGCACAGTTAGGTAATGTAAACGGAAAATGAAATAAAACTGATAAATGAATGTAGTTTTCTGTTTGTTGTGTAGACTGATGTAGTTTCTTTTGACAGAGACTCCTTGTTTTAGTGGACATCAAATATCCAAGCTCATATGATGTCAGGCCTTTCTAAAAAGCAGAATGTATCAGACAAAGCTTTCAGACTGGACATGTACTGCACCTGCACCCATCTGCTTGTGTAGACATACCCTTTCTCACCAGAAAGCATTTTGTCTTGCCTGATTTACATGACTTGTGCAGTTTTTGGTTATGTACAGCAATCATTGAGCCAGCCTCGCCCAGCACCAGACATGACTGTTGGCAAAAGTATCCAAGAAAAAAGCTACTTGCTACAATCTGTCAGCACGCTGAAGCTTTTAACAAATCTTATTTTGCAGAAACGTTCTTTGCAGGAAGAAGTTTGCAAAAGGGGTCACATTATTTTCAAGAAAAAGAAAAACTGTGTCAGCAAATTCTGGATACAGGGACAGGCTCTAAGGAGTGTTGGATTCAAAGAAGTGTTGTGGTACTCATGAGAGGAATGGTGGAAGTGTTTAAGCTGAAAGAGAAAGTTAAGGGGAGATAGCACAAAAGCTGTGGGGGAAGTAGTGGGGACCTCTAAGATTGTAGAGGGATGGGAGGCCAAGCTTGGATGCTTGCCAAAAAGGGGTCTGGTTGGGGTTCAGGCTACAATATCACTGTGTTTACACTCACCCTTTAAACTGCTATTTGCAACACAGAAGTCCATAAGCAAACTGGGGAAAACAACTCTCTATGTGTTAGCAGCTTCAAAATGATGGTGATTTAAAGAGAAAGAGAGGATGGTAGAAAGGGTTATGTTCTTGTAACAGGATCATGGCAAAGAGAAAGGAAAAGGCATTTTAATCTTTGCTTCATAAATAAGTGACCAGTACTGGGAAGAAGGATTCAGAAATCCCACAGTGTCTCCTACTTTTGACGAGAGTACCCCAAGCACTCATGTGCAGCACCACTAACTCCTAAAAAAAGCATATCTCTTTCAGTGCATTGACAACAGGAGATTCAGGGAGTCCTTCAGTTTGCAACTGAAGACAACCCATCCCAGCCGCTTGACAACTGTAGACAACCCATCCCACACTTATGAGTGTTATGATTTCAGATACAGGTGACTGAGCTCTCTTCAGAGTCAGTAGGGAGAGCCCAGGGGGTGAGACTCTACATCAGGCTGAGCTGAGTCACTTACTAGATCAGCTGGTTTTCTAGGAGACTGGTGTTGTATGGGACACTGGACACCTAATTTGCTTGCAGACATAAATTAAGAATCTTAATGATTCTCAATGTAAAAAATGCATTATCAAGTTAGACTTAAGATAACTATTTATTGGGGGATGTTGAAATCCATTAGAATGTCTATAGTACTTATCAAAGGCAGGAAAGCAAGAGCTACAGTAGTCTCCAAGTTCTTTTAACAGTGCCTTCTTTGCACAGTGCTGCCCTGCACCAGCAACCCGTATATTTTGTATCTGAACTTTTCTGAACAGGAACTACCGTGTATAGGCAAAAGAAGTCTCCTCCAGAGACGGGAATACCAACCTCTGCTGAAGATTTGCAGACCCTCTTCCACTCTTTACCACTTTTACTAAACCTCTCACAAGCTGAACACACTCATGACGACAGTCCCTGTAGTCAGGCTCTTGGCCCTTGTAACCAGCAAGAGCTGAAAAAAGAAGTACCAGAGATAAACCTGCTGGTCCTTTCAGTGTGTAAGAATCTCTTTTTCTTGGATTGTGTGTGGGGCAGTCAGCCTGAGAGGATCCTCACAAACCAAAGGGAACGGCATGCCCACACTGATAGTTTCCATAACCAGACCTCCAATACTCGGCGTCTTCTGTACCACGGAACTGCTGATGGTGTATCAGCCACGATACAACACTATAAAAATTTCAGGAATGGCCAAGAAACCTACAGCTGAGCATCAAGCACTGAGTATCTTTTGGAAAACACATCCTTTTTAGTTCACAGGTGGCGTGAGGAGGAACAATTGACTTGAAAATTACAGCAGTTCTGCAATTTCTTCAAATTGACATAAATCAAGGAATAACTACTTAGAATAACCAACTCCTTACTCCAGGACATGATCAGAACTAGAAAATGATGTTGAAGCTGGGAAGATGAAGAGATGTTTAGATATGCTGAGATCACAGTTTTCAGCTGTAAGCACAGGAGTGCACATTTTAACAATGCAGCAGATGCTTCTGATTATCTGCAATAAGGAGAAGGGACACTTGAAAATCTAGCTGGTGTTAGGTGGCTGTCAGAAGGCTCTTGGACAAGAAGAAAAGGATGCAAAGTATAATTTTACTTTCATAACACGTTAATTTTAAGACTGCTCTACAAGTTGAAAAACTCATGTGTATTTTGATGGCTGAAAGCAAAACAATCAAACTGGAAATCTTAATGTAGAGTGCTTTTCCTATTTTAAACCATGACAAACTTTACTCATGAAATATTTCCTTTGAAGTTCTACAATATTATTCAAATTTAAATAGATTTACATGTTTAGCTGTGCCTACTGCTTGCTCATGTAGTGCTTATATATGAACTGAAAATAAGATTCCCGTAGAAAGGGACAACTTGTAAAATACAGAACTGTTCATCATAGAAGAGAAGAAAGTGTACAACATAGAAGAAATATAAATGTAGCCCTTTTATTCACTCTTTTGCAATTACTGCCTGCCACATTCTGGGGCACGTTTTTGATTTGCTATGTGCTTAGCAGGGTGATGTTCAGGAAGGCTGAATTGCCTTCCCAAACCATGCTTGTGCTGACAGGCAAATTCATGCCTTGTCATTTGTTCCTCGGCCTGTACTAACGCAGGCTGCCTGCACACTCTGCTGAGGCCATGCCTGTTTTTTCCTCCTGAGCCTCATGAAGAAGACAAGAACCACAGACTGTCTTTCTCTCCAGTGTGTCAAGCCTGTGTTTCAGACACACCTTCACACTTTCCCACCACTCTGATAGTTGGGCTGCCACAATCTTGTCTATACGGCACACAGATGCATGAGGTTCTATCAGAAGACACAATGGGAATTGCAGATACACGGATTTTGGATAAGGGTGCTCTGAACAAGCTCAGGATCTCTCCACATTCACCCGTGCAGCCAAGCACTTTGACCATATCAACAGTGTGTGCCAAATGACCCAACAATGAAACCACAGTTGTGAGTTTGTTCTCCTGGACAAACCCAAATGCATTTTCAGTTTTGAGTTCCAGCACTCTTCTTTCTTCTTTGATTGTCTGGGGGGGAAAAAAAAATTCAATAAAACAGAAACAAGCTTTTGGTGAAAGAGTTGTGCTTTTAGCCTTATTTCTATTTAAAATGCATCCATCTTGGCTGTATGGAAAAAATGTTATTTCAACTTGCCTCCACAAAAATTATGAGAAAAATACATCAAAGATAAATTTTATAGTAAAAAATATGAACTTATTGACAATTGAGATTATATTTTGCTGATAAAATAAATATACCTTTTTAAAAGGCCCTCTTTCTCTCCACTGCTTTTAGATGTGATTGCTAATTTATATGCAGGACTTGCACACAGCAGAGCTTACCCACACTTCAGATGCAGCTGAAAAATCCTGCAGGAAAGTGCTGTTTTCTTGGCAGTTTGTGCAAAACCTCAAAACCAAATAACTGAAATTAATTTGAAAATCATTATTTTGGGACTACATGCACTCAGTACTACAATCTAAAATTGTGTCTACAAAAAAGAGTGTTGAAATTGATTTAAGGTAACACATTCTTCATTCAGCAAGCTTCTTAATGATTACTTTGGGTCAGATAATTGTTCTTACTCTTGGTGTTCTGCTAAGCTCCCCAGATGATTTGACATTGGCCTTTCCTGCCTAATTTGTGGTGCCCTGAAGAAAGAATGGATAATGAATTCTACATTGCAATTAGATGCCTCATTTCATCCTTCCTCAAGAACCACAGGAAGCTGCTCAACAGTGATAGCGAGTTAAAGAAATTCTGAACAGCTGGATATCACCTCTTCCTCCAAACACTGATGCACTGTGGGCAAGCCAAGGAAAGGTAGCTGCTTGCTTATTTGGATGTGTGGACAGAAGTCTTGGGGGTTATTATTAAGACTTCACTGCTTGGTATCAATGTCATTTTGTAAAGAAAGTGAGTCCAAGTCGGTAGACTGGGTGCACCATGAACAAATAAGATCTTATGCCCTCATTTACCTGCTTGAGAAGAAAGACAAGGAGCTCAAGGAAGGAAATCTGAAAGGGCATGATTAAAAATGCTTAAGGCTTCTTGAAAAATAGAATAGGTTTTTCAAACATATCATGATGTTTGAAGTTTGTTGAACAAAACAAAGTTCAAGAATGACTACTGCAGAAGGCTAGGCATGCATTTTCTGCTGAAAGTGCTGCCAGCATTCTGCCCTGGATTTGTGGGCTTTATACACCAGTCTCTTCTGCCTCAGCAGTGCACACATCAATTTTTTTCCTAAAATACTGTATCTCAAGAAGTTAAAAATGACAAAATATGTGAAAATGAAGACAAAAATGAAAATATAATCAATGATATTATTTTAATTTAAATTTCAATCAAAATTTAATTGTATTATAGTATAATACCAAGAGTTCAAGGAGTACTTGGAGGTGAATTCATAAGCCTTTAATGGCATTTTAGACATCCTAGAGTATGTGAGACACCTGCACATAGTTTACCAGGTAATATAGGGCCTATGTGAGACTTCCATCTTTCCTGGAGCAAGGAGGTAGGAAGGATGTCTTAAAATGATGCTAAATATAATTTTGACTAGTAAATTTCACCCCTTTTGTCTAGGGTTACATTTGAAATGCAGCTACAGATAAAGCTCTTCTGTATATATGTTCATGTCTGATTTCTACCATACAAAGCTGCTTAGTAGCTTTAGTGATATAGATTAGTAAAACAGTGGAAACAGAAGTATCAGATTTTCTTTTCATTTTCAGAACTGGCAGGAGGTACATTATCTTCTGAAATTCTGCATAGGTGTATTGTATAGTTAATATTCTTTAATGACAATTCTCTACATTAAATAGAGGTACTGATTTGTTCACTATATAAGTAAAGGTAATTTTAATCAGCTGGACACCAACCATGTCTACTGTCATGTGACAGAAAAAATGAAAAGGCTAGGGAAGATCCAGCTGGGACTTCTCAACCAAAATGCCAGTTATTTGGAGACTGTAACCATCTTGTTTTTCCAGGACAAAGCCACAATGAATCAGGAGAAAAAAAATGTAGCATTAGTGATGTAATATGATATTCAAGTTCATGAAGCACTCCATATTTTTTTAGCCTGAAGAGGAGAAGACTGAGAGGGGATCTTATCAATGTATACAAGTATTTGAAGGAAGGGTGCCAAGAGGATGGAGCCAGGCTCTTCTCAATGGCTCAGCAATAAGAGTGAGAGGCTATGGGCAGAAATTGGAACACAGGAAGTTCCACTCAAACATGAGGAAGAACTTTGCTGTGTAGGTGACTGAGCACTGGCACGTGTTGCTCAGAGAAGTTGTGGAGTCTCCATCTCCAAAGAAATTCAAAAGCCATCTGGACACAATTCTGAGGAAGGTGCTCTGGGGCACCCTGCTTGAGCAGGGATGTTGGACCAGGTGACTTCCCGTGGTCCTTCCAACCTTACCCATCCTGTGATTCAGCATGTGACATACATTTGGCTTCAGATTAAGGGAGTTAATTATGCTAATGTGCTTTCTTTAAAATGACGTGCTGAGTGTGTCTCAGGTAGAGGGATATGGGAGAGAGCATATTACAGTATATTTGCATATTTTGAAGAACTACAGCATTTCAAAACCCGTTTCAGCCTAATGCAGATGTTTCACTGTGGACTGTGAAAATGCTTGCATCAAATATGTATCAACCAAATTGATAAGAGAAAGATTATTCTCCTACAAATTCTGCCACAATGAAGACATCATAAATCCATGTCAAAGCTAAGAAGTAAATATCTGAATTTAAATAGGTTTGAGAAGCCAGAAGTAACAGAAAATGAAAATTTAGCAACTGACCAAATTCTTTCTGACTCAAGTGCAAGTGAAACAGTGCAAGTTGACAGGCAACCAGTTTTTGAACCAGATAACCTTTTTTGCTCTATTGAGTAACTCAAGGAAAGGAAGTGTTTAGATCCATTTTCCAACTTCCCGCTTTGACTTCCAAATACTGCTAAAACTAAAATACTTTCTGAACCAAATGTTCATATTTAAGTGGATAGATCACGTCTACCACACAGGAGTCAGGGTGAGGAACAATAAATACTGTTAAGCAGCGGCCTGGGCTTTATTGTCATAGACAGACCATAGCACAGCCTCCTACATAAAATTGTCAGACTCAATAGAAATTAAAGACATTTACACAGTACTATCCAAATTTGGGATTTAAAAACGTATTTTTAAGAAAAAGTGTTTTCCTAAAGCCATATGAAAAAAACTCCTGACTTCTGGCAGTGCCTGTAGGACCAAGATGTGTTTTGGGTAAGATATGATGAAACTAAGAGTAGTATGAGAGCATCAAGAGACAAACTGAAAGCTAAAATACTGAGATGGTAGCAGCCATTTGTATTAATCATTTTCTTAGTCTGCACACATCTTCAGTGTGCAGATTAATATCCTGTGTGAAGAATCTGGCCATGCAAGGACTCCCTGGGTGGTCCTTGCTGCAGAATTGATCAAAGGATACAAGGTAAGATACTTGAAAATAGTCAGTAGAAAGTGTTCCTTCAGCTGTTGAAATCATTGTGTAGGGCAATCTTATGTAGATAGAATATCTAGGATATGCTTCTTATTTAGTTTAAGGTACTCAGTGATGGATCATGCCCATGCTGGACCACGGTTCAGCTGACTATAACCACTGAACAGAACAGCACTTTGGGGAGTGTCTCCTGATCCAGTTGAAGGTGCTGCTGGAAGGACCCTTGCAACAGAGACTCTCATTATCACCCAGACTGCAACCAGCCTGCTTGTTTATGAAATTTGTTTTTCCCAACCTGTGCCAAAATCCATCAGTGTCTGTGCCTCTCTGCACTTCTTCTCTGACAGCAAGTCAAAGTCAGTCTAAACCTAGATTGTGTAAAATATCAGCTAAATATGAACAGGCTCAGCCACTGGAGAAGTGCAGTTGTGTTAATAAGGTGCTTTCTCTGGGCTTATAGTACTGCTCAGACAGGAGAACAGACCTAGGGGAGTACAATGCTAACACAATTAAAGCACTTCTAACATCTGTGCTGGATGCTTAGAGGTAGCCTGAGAATTTTTTCAATACAGATATTCTCTCTGAGACGTTAGAAAATAGGGCTACATTTTCTTCCTTTGCAGGTATTTTTTCCTTTCTTTTTGTGCATATATTTTTACTGCTTTGGCTTCAAAGAAGCAGGGCTACAAGGGCAAAAGATGAGAGCAGATTTAATCTACCTAAATTAACTTTATTCCTTTTCTTTCCTAAAAAGGTAATTATTATCTTCCCAACACCATCTCAATAATATCAAATTATTTATCTTGATAAACCCTACTTTGCATAAAAGCATAAAGACGGAAGGGTTTATCAGTTTTGGTGAAATGAAACTCTTACGTTTCAATTATTTTTATTGATGTATTTCTTCTAATTCTATATCTTTTACTCCATATTACTCATGGCGGTAGCTTGCCAAAGAAAGAAGCAGGCCAAGACCTCTGTGCTTAAAGACAGGAATCTTGGTTAATTTAGTGCAATGATAGACTTGGATAAAGACTGTTTATTCTTTGGAGCCAACTTCTTCTCTAAATTTAGGACTGCAGATTGCTGTGATAGGGGTTGGTTATAAGGACCACTGTGAACATCTTTCTGTGATGTTATCGTTAATGTCAGTGCTGTGTTTAACTCCCATGTAAATTTGCAATGAGTGAGAAGAGACAATCTTGTTTTATACCTTTTGTATATAAAAAGTTTTGAAACTCTAACCTTGGTTGGAAGCCCCAGATAATATTGGAATAGCATAAAAGCAAGGATGATAAAAGTACAGCAGTAATTAGAGCAAGCCACTGGGCCATACATTAGGTCTCCAAGGAAGTGTTAGATCCCTGCCTCTGTTCCAACATCATTTTTCAGTTATGTTACCTACCTTATGCTATTTATTGAATATCCTTCTTTAATAAAGGAGGGGAAAAGTTCCACATAGTAGGACTATATTCTAAGTGATCCTCAGTTCCACTACAGTGCTTTCTCATATAAGAAAGTAATTTCTGGTCTGGGTTCATAAAAGAAGAACAAAATAGCCTGCCTATTTTCTATCTTCAGCAGATTTTCCAAAAATAGCCTGGAGTTGCTTGGGTCAGAGTCCCTAACCTGCCCTTTCTCACTAAACAAAGAGCATGAAACAAAAGGGAATGGCAAGAGAATCTCACCTTATGAGGTTAAAAAAAGCAATTTTGCTGTCAGGTAACAAGTTGCTCTATCCAACTGGAAAGATATGACTAAAAAGGAAAATAGAAATGGGGGTGAAAGATGCTGAAAGGTGAGTCCTTACCCTTGAGGGCCTTGTCTGTATGGAAAAGCCTGGCAGTGGGGGATCTTTTCTTAAGAACTTTAGGCTTATGCAATTGCTATGCAAAAGGAAAAGGCGCAGAAGTTTTCCAGTAAAAAGACAGCACAAACCAAAAGTAGCCAATGGGTTCATGAATCAGAAACTCTACAGCAAGTTTCACTCCGAGAATGTGGGTGCTGAGGAGCACTGTTTATCCACGGCTCTGGGGAGCTTCCAGCTCCTTGTAAGACCAGGCTGGGTACAGAGAGGGAGAATGGGGTGGAACTCCCTTTATCCAGGATTGTAAAGACTTTCCAGGTGTCTGTAGAGCCCTGACAGTGTACAGACTGGGACTGTGTGTGTTTTCTTACCCTTAGGTCAATATCCTTTCAGAAACTTGCAGCATTCTCCAACGGAGTGTCAGAGGAGATAGAGGATAGGGGAGTGACATGCTGTGGTTTCATCCCTGTCCAGGCACCCAGCTGTAATAGACAGGAGAAGCAACAAAGGAGAAGCAGCCACTCCCCATTGCTGTGGGCATCAGCCCCTGCCAGCCCAGGCTGTGGCAGCCATCCTGGGCCTCCCATGTCACCCATGCATCCTGTGACATAGCCACTACAAACATCCTACCTGCAGTGACTCAGCCATGGCATCAAAAGGGTTGGTGTCTGGAGTTAGTGCTACATCACTGTGACATGGCTATTATTTTTCACTGCTCAAGAGAGAAAAAAAAAAAAGATGAATAATCATTATAGCAAAGCTGGGCAACTAGTAATGCTAGGGAGGAAAATTAAGTAGCTGTAGCAGAAAAGTAAAGGACAGCAGCTCAGCAAAGGTAG
This sequence comes from Cnemophilus loriae, assembly GCA_013397755.1. Lineage (NCBI taxonomy): Eukaryota > Metazoa > Chordata > Aves > Passeriformes > Corvidae > Cnemophilus > Cnemophilus loriae. The sequence goes on along the minus strand of VZTF01017490.1, from coordinate 2,756,038 downwards.
AAAGAGAATTAAAAGAAGCAGGTCCTACCTACTGCTCACTTTTCAAGATTTATGGGGTACTTGCTGCTGAGATTTGTAGGTTTGAAGACTAAATGTTGGAAGAATGATGCTTGTCAAGTTGACTGAGGGTGATATTTTACAGTTTTCAAATTAAAGACATGTCCAACACCAAACCTGCATCTATGAGAAGATGGCACTGCTGAGGAGGTTTCATCCTGCAATTTCTTCTCTTTCCCAGAAATGAACCAATGATTTTGATAGAGACTTTCATCTTTAGGCATCGCTACATACTTCAGTTGAACACCACAATGAAATACATGAATTAGCTCCCGTGTACTTGGTTCACTGCAGGATATTACATTATCTTTAATTGACAGGACAAGAGGAAATGGGCATAAACTGAGATAGGTTTCATCTAAATATCAGGAAACCCTTTTGCATTGTGAGAGTGACTGATCACTGGCACAAGTTGCCCAGAGAGGTTTTAGAGTCTCCATCCTTGGAGATATTCAAAAGCCATCTGGTCATGGTACTGGGCGACCTGCTCTAAGTGAACCTGCTTGAGAAGAGAGTTGGACCAGATGAACTCCAGAGGTCCCTTCCAACCTCAGCTTTTTAATAATTCTGTGGTCTCTGGTGCATGAAAATAATTTCTTTCCCCATATGTAATTCCCCCTTAGTTATTTTAGTTTGACAATTGTTAAAGTGAAATTGGGAGCAAGGAAAACTGATAATGTACAGAAGTGAGGTGACCTTTAAGTAATCAAGTTCAACTGCAAATTATAATAAACTTCCAGTGAAATATGGCACATCCTTTAAATGCTTCAACTTCTGTGTTTGCCAGCTGCACGTACTGTTGACATTCAGTGACAGGCAAGCAGGGAAGTGGTTGGAAATTACAGGATCCTGTTGGTTAGAGATAGGGTAGAGGAATATTTAAAACACTCCCGGATACCCTTAAGGACGCAGTATCCATCTCACTCAGCTGGTGTGCAGAATATTTCTAGTTGGGCTCTATTCCCTTCCCTGCTCTGTTTAACATTGACCTGAGAGCAGACACTGTTAGCAAGGTCATCCCGGCTTCTCCTTTCATTGCTGTTTTGTATCCTTTGCTTCTAGGATGCATTGTCTATCTGTGCTCAAGCAATTGCTGGGTTTCAAGATGCTCCAGGTATTTTGGCTGCCATTGACTGCACTGTACTTTGTACATTCCACACTAGACAAGGCAAAAAATGCATTAAGAAAATCACTTGTTGCTGTTGGCTACTGTGTAATGGCTTCACAGTAGATCCTGAGAGCTCATGAGATCAGGTGAGGAAGTGTGGTGCTTCCCTTCCAGTGGCTGTGATGAATTCGTGATGATCACTACCTTCTCAGCCCATTGTCAGTGGCAACATAAAATAATCAGGCGTTTTATCTCCCAGCAAGCATCACACATTTTCATTTTCTGTTTTAGTCAGGTTTTATTTGTTTTTGTCAGGATGGGGTAGGACAACTTCTAAAAAGGACAACCAAAAATAGAAATGAGAGAGCAAGCACCATCCAGTGCATTACTGCCATTCCTTAGCTGCTTCAGTTGTGTTAACTTCATTTGTTGCTGGCAAATGCAAACAGTCTCTGGGAATGTGGTTGCTGCTCAGGAAGCAAGGGGGTTTTTTTAAAAATAGTCACAGTAGTAATAAAATATGGTAGATGTCTTCAAAGGTGGAGAGAAATTTGTTTCTGCTATCCAGGGAAACTTATGGTCCTGTAGAGTCGATCGCTGCAGAGTTGTACTGATTTGAAAGAATTTTAAAACTTGCTTATCAGTGTACAAAAAAGATAAATAATAAAGTTTCCAGAAGGGCAAGTGTGGGACAGGATATAAACAAGAACAAAACACTACAGAAACCACAGAAACCTACTGAACAAAGTATCAGTCTGTTTATTTTGGCTTTATTTGGATTCTCATTTTCCTTCCAGTCTAAGGATGATCTGGCTCTTGGGATAGTTTGAAAGGACTGGCATGGTTATGTCACCAAAGGCTGTGACCTACTTCAATCCTCCCTCCTTCCACTCTTCAGGAACTGGTGTTCTTTCAAAAGGAAATAGAAGAGAAATGGGCCTGTCAAGATTTAATGATGCAGAAAACAATAACGAAAACATGTTTTAATGTGATAGTCTTTTTATTTTACACGGGAAATACAAAAAGGCAAAAAGGGATTTAAAAGGTCACCTTTAAGGCATCCAGTTCTAAGGTTTCAATAAACACACTGAAAAACAAGCTCTTTGATTATTTTTCTAGCCCCCAGAGAAGCAGCAGTAAAATCATGAGTACCATTATAAGATGTGAGTAAGAAGCAGCACCCAAGGAAATGAAAAAAATATTAGAATTGTTATTATCTATGCTTACAATAGGAGTATTGCATAGTAGATAAGAACACTGGAAAGATGCTTTTTTCGTATCTTGCATTATATCTTTCTGAACAAAACCCCTCTGTAGACAACAGAAGCTTCTTCTAATAACAAAAATGTTGGCTGAAATGAAATTCTTGACATACCAATCATTCTCAGTAGCAAAGCCATTTTTCATATAAAACATGCTTTGGAGTAGCCTTTAATGAAGGTCTCAAACCAACTCATGTAGCTTATTTTCTTGGGGATGGGAGTATTCAAATAAATTTAATAGAAAATCTACCGCAGAGACACCACGAATGTGGCCTGCCAAATCAGATTATGTATTTTTAAAGGACAAAAGGGTGCACGCTTCCTTCAAACCTACTTGAACACACATTTTTTTTTTTTAGCTAAAATGGATGATGGCTTTGATTAAAATTAATTGTTCACGGTGAAAACTCCTCCCATTGCACCACAATCAAGGAGAAAGTTTCCAGAATAAACAGGCTTCAGACCAAATGCTGTGAAAGGAGAAACTTTTTTGTGCTATAGCTACGGCTTTTCTCTCACTCTAAAGGAACGCTTATAGACTAACATCACATAGTTGAGTAACTCCTTATATAATCTGTTATCTCGTTCTCTGAATTCATTTGCTATTATAACTTAATGGAAAATTTAAAGTGATAATTTAGCAGTGAATTTTCTGAGGTCTTCATTTTAGCAGTGCTAAAAGTGAGTTTGGTGCATGTTCTTTGGAATGCCCTCAAGGCACTCCTTTGCAAGAGTATAGTCTGCTTATCTGCGTTGTAGTTAAATCAAAACTTATAAACCAGAAGTTGACACCAAGTGCAAAAGGCCATATTAAGGATCATGCCTTTAGGTAAAAAAAATCATCAATAAATGACAATGAACGAGTTCCCTTTTCTTTTTCAGAAGGAAGGAAGGAAGGAAGGAAGGAAGGAAGGAAGGAAGGAAGGAAGGAAGGAAGGAAGGAGCCCCCAACGAATAAAAAACCTGGTTTGATTTCTACATGGATTAATAGAATGCCAGATTACACCTCAGCTAACTCCTAAAAATTCACAAGAAATGTTAACCTATATATGCACCAGTCACCCTGGAATGAACAAGCCGCAAAGAGTGATCTTTAGGTTCAGCTTCATTTTCTGTCAGTGGGTGCTTCATGAAACATTTGAAAACAGGAAAAGGAAAGTAGAAAATAGAAGTGGAAGGCTTTTTTGACTTTCCAGCTAGCTCAGTGGTTTTCAAAGAGACAGAAATTGATTCCATTTGCCTCATATTAAAAAGTAAATCAAAATTTCTATATTTCTTGAAAAAGAAAGATTTTAGCTTGTAAGTTCTAGCTTTGTTGTACTGTGTGTCGCTCAGATAAGAAATACCTCTGTGTTGTCTTTCTAGACACTTCAGCATTCCTTGAGAGGGAAAGAAATCAGCAAAGACATAAAGAAAACTGCCCTATAACTAGAGGCTGTAAGAGGCACCAGGAGACAGCACTGACAGACAGTGCAGTGCACGCAAGAATAGCTGCAGCCCCCTGACTCCACAGCATTCAGGCAGCTGTATTTGTCTCATAAAGCAACATTTCATGTGATCATTTCCTGGCCTGTGTTAAATAATAAAAACACCATTAAGACAAAGTAGCAGGCCTTTTAAAGACATGGAACCTGTGCCAGTTGTAATCATCGTGCCCGACTAGTAGATTGGGGTATATAGGAATGGCAGCAGGAAGGAGTGGCAAAAAAAGCAGAGGTTTATGCGGTATAAATCCACACAAAAGGAACCTAAAAATTCTAAGCAATTTAAAAGGAAAAATTGCTTTGTGTCACATTGCACTTACATTTTATGCTGGAAAATAAAACAGATCTCTGAAGCACAACAGTTGGCTGTAGCAGCAAGTTCTTCCTGACCTGAGGAAAAGAGCCAGATGTCTTATAGACAGGCAAGCAGCTGCTCTCCAGACATTTGATTGCTATTTTATATCCAATATCTAGCTCAAATGTGCCACACAGCTATCATTTATTTATATCGCATGGCTCATACTTACAGGTTAGAATCTGACTTTTAAGGTGTTGTTACAAATTTGTGTTCAAGCCTTCTTCACCTGCCCTGTTTTACACTCCCTTTGTCCTCTTAAACCAGAGAACAAAACAATTATGTTTGTCTATTTAGTAAAATGTGTAACTCAAGTTCTTATTCATCTTTATCTAACATATCACTTCTTATTGGGTTTGCCTATTTGCAACCTGTCTCAAAATGTAGAAATATCTCAGTGTAGCTTTTTTCCTTCAGCAAGTTAGTTCAGTCCCATACACCATATCCATTCATTAACTATTCTTCTAGTTTGAAAAATGTGCAGAAACACATTGGGAAAAAAAAAAAAAAAGTGGAAGATTCAAGCCTGTTGCACAAATCGTTATGTTGGCCCTAGGTGGCAGGTTCATTATATGGACTTCATCTCAGAGGACCAGCCTGGCAGGTTGCAGACTTTTGGAGGTCATGAAGGTTTTGGTGGATGTGCTGCTTTTGAACACCTGCTGAAGCAGAAAATAGATTTTCACAGTTGTGAAAAATGTATGGAATTCCTCAAAGTCTTACATAAAGTTACTGAATGCTTCTGATTCTCCTTCTAAAAGAAAACATCAAAATCAAGAAGAAAATGGTATTAAAACATCTGCTTCCTTTGGAAATTCTGGGTTATAAATGTCTTTTAGATATACTAACAACACAGTTTGACAGTACCTTAAATTTCAGGGTCACATGACACCAATTCATGATAGCACTTGTTCTCATCTGCCCACCAATCTGTCATCTCTGATTAATTTAACATCCCAACCTCTTAAGCAGCTTCCAAATGCTTCCAGATTTAAAATGATAATAATAAGACAATTTTACAGGAGTAGTCTGCAGAAAAAAAAAAAAAAAATTCTCAATTTTCTTATCAAATATATGTTTTTTCCCAAAGACATCACATTGTCTTGAGGACTTGCAATGGCAGATTTAATGTGATTTATTAATGTTAAATCCATTTTTAAGGCCCTATTTTGTCAGAACTTAGACCCTAAATCTATTTCTGTAGTAGGCCTTATCTCTGACTTTTAAGGTTGGGGGTGGATAAGATAATGCATTATACAGTGACTTGGTCACATAGCAGAAGTGCTGTCTCCCATTATAGCACTTTCATATTTCCCCTTTAGAGATGGACTTGTTTAGCTGTGCTGCAACTAAACCATATTTTTGAGAGAAAGAAATGAAATACAAAATTATTCCAAAGTAAGTAATACCTTTAAAACTTTCCTGAAAACATTTGCTGTACATTATGGTTCACAGACAGAACACACTCCAGTCTGGTGTGGAACAGCAACGTCCCAGATATCAGCAATATTCTGAAAGCTCATCTCACTTCTGTTACTGTGATATAGATGGGGAATGGCAGTGGCATCATCGTTCAAAATTTCTCATATTTTTGGAGTGTACCTACCCAGTGAAAGGCTTTGCTGGAGTTAGGAGCAGTCTGCCCCAGTGACAGCTCAGCTATCTGTGACTGAATTGCACCCTGACACTATTTTTAATTGTCCCACCCTCTCCCTGAAAATCACATTCAGTCATGGTGGCGCTTTGGAGGTTGAAATGCCTGGGAAGAGTCTTTGAAGCAAAATCTGCTTCCAGACACTACTTAATGGGCAGGTCTGGATGATGAATATAGCTATGGAAGGTGATGGTAAACAACTGCTCAAGGACAAGCTTTAAACAGGAAAAAAAAGTAGTAAACTTCTTATGAAAAGTTTTAAGTAGTTCTTATGGTGAAATTATACGCTTTTAAAAAAAAGGTCATGTGTTTTTCAGCAAATCTGAACCCAGTTCGAAGGCCCTCTTTGTAATGCACACTAGTGACATTGCTACTCAGTAGGACAATTATGGGATACTACCACTCCTAGGCGGAACTAAGCTACTGCATAAATATAGGAATAGCATGTTTTCCAAAGAACTGACAGTTCTAAATCTAAAAAGTTCAGGACTTTACTAGATCAGAAGCAAAAGGAGATAGTGCACATGCTGCTCATGAGGCTATTTGCACGAGGCATCACAGGATCTCACCAATGCCCAGCACAAAACTGCAAGGGAGGTGGGATTAAACCAGGGCAGGCAGGGAGCCCAGAAACTGAAAAAGAAACTGATTTCTTTTCTTCCAAGATTACCACCACGATGCAGTTGGCAAGCGGTTTTTCAGAGATACATGTTTTACTAACTCATGCTCATTTCATAATTTTCTATCAGCTCCTCACTCTTTTTCTGAAAAAACACACAACTACATGAGCACTCTTGTCCAGTGCTTGGATAGACAGCTGTTGTTGTCCTAGTACAGATCCACAGACTTTTTCCTATTGAATTACATCCTGGTTTGCCTCACGTCTCCTTTCTAAATTGTCGTGAGTGTTTTGAGTTTTAATCTGCTACCTGCATTTCCTCCTAACTAGGTATCATTTGCAAATATAAAAGCCACCCGCACTTTTGAATCAGCCAAGTCATTGAAGAAAATATCAACTAATTCTGGAACAAGTACAGATTATTCCTGAGAAAACCCCACTCAATATATTGCCATGGTTTGATTTCTTTCCTTTGCAGCCTTTTCATCCAGACCATATGTTCCTAGCTTACTTACAAGAGTGTTCTAGGAGACCATGTCCAAAGACTCACTAAAATCAAGACGTGGTATCCACTGTTTTTGTGGAGCCACGTGAAGCATTATCCTATGACAGATAGATTATTTTGGCTCGACATGGATTTTACTGACCAGTCCTTTCTCTTTATGTGCTATTTTCTAAGTGTTCATAACCAGTATGTTATTTTTTCCACTATTTCTACAGGAATTTAAATTAACTCTATGTCTTATAATTTTAACCTCATTCTTCTATTTCTCTTTAATGATAGGTACCTTTTCTTTTATGGATTTTCAGAATATCATTTTGGACTAGCTGATCACAAAATAGCTGATTTGGTTGCATAACTTCAAGTGTTTTCTTTCGCCTTTTAATTTCTTGCCCTTTTTGTCATGTTACCATGTGCTCAAAACTGACCTTTTGAGTGAAACAAAGAAGGAGCTGAATCTATCAGCTTTCTAGGCATTGTTTGCAAACGTCCTTCACTCTGCAGAGAAGTGAGTTAAGTCTTTCTTTAGCTTCCTCTACCTGTTGGTGCACCATCGTGCTGAGAAGAATACATCACCTATGCACCACATGGTTTCACTCTCTGCTTTTGACTTTCTCTCTTTGGTCTCACATGTTCATCCATTCATCTTTCTTTAAATTCTTTTCCTTGGTGAGTGATCTACAGCTCCTTCCCTTCCTCCGCACTGTCATAACTTGCAATTTTGCATAGTTTTCTTTTGCATCGTTTTGCATAAACTCGCATTTAACATAGTTCCTTTAAAGATCTGCCTACTGCACTTAACTCTCTCCCAGAATTGTCTCCCACAGGATCTCACTTACTAGTTCTCTGAATTCGCGTAATCTGCTCTGCTGAAGCACATTGCAGCTCTTCCTGTTTGTCATGAATTCTGCTGCTTCATGGTTGCTCAAGAAGTGCCCAAGTTGCTTTTAACTGTTGCTTTTTCCTTTAGGCTCTACCAAATTAGGAGGATCATATTTGGAAAATGTCATCTCTCCTTGCTTTTTCCAACTTCTACATAGAAAATTTCCACTAAAACTTTTCAAAAATTAGCCAACTGCCTGAGGGCAGCTGTATTCCTTCCCCAATGTGCACATTTTTGAAATCAAAGTATGCTAATGGCACTGGGATTTGGATAATTCTGCTTACAAAAGGCTCATCATGTGATTTCCTTGATAGCTGTCTGACTGTTGACTCCCAACAGAATATCAACAATTTTTGTCCTTTAAATTGTACTTGGAAATTATGAGACAACTTTTGAGCCTCTTTATTCTTAACCTCAGAGCAGGAGACGCCTGCGTGTACCTTAACATATAAGGTAACACCTACGTCCTTTTCTCTGTCTCCGTGCCCTGAACAAATTCCACTGTTTGTATTAATGTTCCTGCTAGATGAATCATCTCATCAGGTCTTTATTAGGTCTATTAAGTCATAACTTTGAAATGTATTTATACTGCTACTTCCTCTTGCTTTTTCTCCGTGCGAATGCTGTTCAGACATTCCAGGGACAGAAAAATGAACCTGACTACAGAAAACAGACTGAGACTCCTAGAACAGCAGACATCTGGCTCTAAGAGACATGCAGAAGAGAAAGAATGTCTGGTGGCACTCTCTTGTATCCAGCACTTGTGGAAGAAACCACCACTCAGGCTCCTGGACAGTCTCCACCCATTCAGTCCCAGAGGCGGATGGAAGACAATCTGCTGCACCCAAAGCAGAACCTGCTACAATCAGCTCCACAGACAGATTCAGTCCTTATGCCTACTTTTGATGCCTGTTGTGCAGATTTTCAGCGGTGACCCAAACCCCTGTATTAAATTATTCTCCATCTGAGAATGATAGAATAATTTCTGTCAAGAACAGTGAGAAACATCTTCTGAAGATCAACATTAAAGAACTAGCCAAAATCCCTGAGAGTGCTGGACCATCCAATAATCTGAAAAGATCTCTGATGTTAATTTATAATGAATCCTAGAATATCAGACAAATCTCAATGATTCAAGAAGTATTAATATTTTACAAGAAAGATTAATGAGATGGCAACAATACTTACAGGTTAGCAGTTTGCAAGTGGTATAGGAATAATAATGGAAAAGAAACAGGGTTAAGAAACTGATAGAAAAATGAACTACAGCACCTGTTAGATGTCTCACATATATAAATGCATGAAAAAGACACAGACCATCCTTGTAAATGAAAAGAGTGTTATACTAGATTAATCCTTGGTTCACATGTTCACTGTGAACAGAAGCTGACTGAACACTTGTTTTTATTTACTGGCATAATCTGGTGTGATCTGGGAGTCATTCGTGTGACATCAAGAGAGTGAAGAGATTCAACAGGATAAAACCACACTGAGACTGAAATCAAATATACACTGAGCAAATCAGTCTTGCAGACTAACACTTGGAGCATTCCTGCGTCACATGATGATCCTCAGCACTGAGGGAAAAGGAGGTTACTGGCCTGACAAACAAGTGTCTCTAGGTGACTGAGAGATTTCATGTCCCTTCAAGAGTTTCGGAGAGAAATCCATCTGCAAAGCTCAGTCTATAACAGTTGAGAAAGGAATCACCTTCCATTCTGGAATACTGGAATGTCACCAATCCTTGTACCAAATGAAATGCATGTTATATATGTTTCCAAATAATGAGCTTGCTTGCATGTTAGGAATAACACTATTTTGAATAATGTACATGAGAAACTGTTACTAATAGCTTTCTCTAAAAAGTAAATTTGAGATTTTCTTTCATTCATAAAGAAATAAAGGTGTGTATGAAGCAAAGCTTGCATTCTGTCTTCCAGTGACAGTTTTTCAAATTCTTTAGTGTTTTGGAAAGCAAATAAATACTCTGCATTCTTTGACAGTATTGATCTTAAAATAATAAATAAAAAAAAAATCTATAATTCTGTAACAATGATAACAATTCAATAGTTATACCTGGCAAAATGTAAAGATGGCATTTTATAAATTAGTAATTTTTCATAGCTGGAAATTGCTACTTACAAATCTTACTGTATCTTTCCAAACTATCTATTGGAAACAATCCAAACTTAGCATACTGGATTGAGTGATCTATTTTGGAGATAAATTTGAAATAAAATATTGCGAAAACAGTCTCATTTTATTCACTAGATACTGCCAATTACATTAAAAGTATAGTAAGCAGAAAGAAATCAAATATTCTAGAAATAAACTGTTTCTTTCCACACTCAAGATATTTGAAGTACCCGATTAGTTATAAAAGGTTTGTGGTGAAGTTACATTTCAGAATGTGCTGTAGCTGCTTGGTCCAATTTAAAAGTTAAAATGCATCACCTTCCTTGCACTCTCTTACATGTGCTGGACAGCTGGTGAGCAGGCCAAACATACCAAAGAATTATGTGCAGCTAAAATATCTCCCAGGAGTTTGCCCTCTGCTCGTGGAAGTGGCCTTGCTCTGGATGACTCTGAATGCAGTGTTGCTGGAAGGTTCTGTAGAAAAGGTACCAAAAATGTGCCAGCTTCCATCTTAGGCAAAACAGAACATAGTGTTTTATCCTAGCAGACCTGACCACAGCCTTTATGTTTTTTGTGAGATAGATACACACACACATATATATA
>VZTF01017490.1:2712456-2745353 GCA_013397755.1 Cnemophilus loriae | reverse complement strand
ATAAATACACACACACACACACACATATATATATATATATATATATATATATGTATATATATATATGATAAATATTTTTAAATTTAGGTGTCTTCAGTAACCTGTTCACATTTACACAGTTCACACAGGCAGAAGGATACAAATCAACACTAAAAACATGACCACTTCATGAAACCACGCTTGTCAGGTTTTCATATGCAAATAAAATCAACATTTTGCTGGCAGCTCTATGACAAAAATAAAAGTATGTAGGGTTTTGCACAACCCAACAGATGCTATGCCAATTTGAGTAGTGTTGTCCTTCTCAATAGCTGAAGTGCAGCAATACAAAGAAGCTTGTTCGATAAACAACTCATAGCACATGCTCATGAGGAGGTGAATATACTGGGATATTTATTTCTACCCATCAATCACATTTGGAGTTGATACAGATAACAGAACAGGCTCTTTTTTGAAAGCTATATGAAATTCATTGATGATCATCATTTTTAGAAGATGCATATTAGAGCCACTAAGGTACTCAGCACTAGGAGACATCTGAACTTTTCTTATAAGGCAGTACTTCAGTGAAAGGAATAGAATTTGTCTCTGGGGCACTACAAAGAAGTCTGAATGACTGTCTTTCAGATGCAACTTTTCTTTGGGTAGCCAAACACAGCAGTCTGGATTTAATTCTGGTGTAGGGCACAAGCAGCCACTTCACCATCATGACAAGTTCAACACTTGGTCTGTTACAGAAGTTCGTGCCACTTTCAGATTTAATTTTGACCAGCAAAGGTTTAAACATATAAAATCATAGGTAAACAAACAAAACCTTTAAGTGTTCTGATTTCTCTCTCTTTTTTTTAAAATAAAAGGCACTAGAGATTTTTTTCTCGTTCTGTGACCACAGAGAGCTTTTGCCTTTCCCAAAATGTCTGCCTTTGAACTCTGCCCTCATAAAAACATTGTAATGCAGTTCAGTAGGATCTGTAGAACTGTAAATACAAACTAATGTTGGCAACAGCAAAAATAAATTGTTTAACATTTCTTAGATTTGCTCTTAAGTATTACATGCAGAATATTTGTAATCTATTCCAAAGTCTGATCAAATTCTTAAGGAACATCATATGAGCAAACCATCACCTCTAACTCACTCCCACTAAACCCCAGAAATGTTTGTTGGAGAATAGATTTCAAGATTCCATTTATAGACAGGCCTTTCCACAGACTATATGAAAAATTACATTAATATGCAGTAATATTATAACAAGGATGTAAAATAAAAATTGAAAAGACAACCTTTGAAGGAAAAGACACATTTGAAACTGGCCACAGACTTGGACAAACCTTTTTTTACCCTTAAGCTGTCATGATCATTTGATGTCTGTAAAATACAGTAGGATTTGAAAAATGATCCCATACATCACTATCCTGTTGATAGATTGCTTGTGGGTTGGTGATTCACATATATTTGTTTATCACCTTGCTTTTAGAAGGTATTTGCTAATTATATACCATATATCTCAGCAGATATACAGTAGGAGCCAAGAAAGAAAATGCAGCAGTCATCTCTCACTTTAAATGTCATTAACACTTCACAAAATCAATCTTTCCCCATTAAAAAGGAAAATATGTCCTTGGACACTTGGAGCTTACTTACTTTTCTAAGCTTTCTTGAACACCATCTGAGATTTGAACCCTGGTTTTTTTTTTCAAACCTTAAACCTATGCCTAACCCTATGAACCTCAGGAAGGAAGTAAGGCTTATCCAACCCAAACCTAAATATATCTACTGCCTCAGATGCCCTCTTTGCTGTCTGTAATTCTACCATTTCTAAGCATCTGCTCCACTGTAGTCTTGGACTAAGTCTGTACCGATACACCATCAGGGCCAGGGGATGTGCCGATGTGTTGGCATGTAATTGTTCACACCATTAATTTGCTATCACACTCTATGGTTTTGCCCTAGGCCAAGTGGCATTTCTCCTATACGGTATCTCAGGTTTACAATGAGCAGGTGACCACATCCTGAAGGTGGTAGGGATATTGCCTCTTTGTTTTGGGATGTAAGAGAATTCAGTCCTTTGGACATGCTGTGCCAGGTGGTCCCCAGACAGAGATCAGCCCTCGGTCTGCTTTATTTACTGCTGGAGATGTTGCCACATTTTCAGGTAGTTCTTACACTTCTACAAAGCTATCAAAGCTCAGCCCTACCAGGATATAGTGGAAGGGTATGTAAACTGTGTTCCATTCTTGGTACAGCACATCCCTCACTCTATCACATCTTTATTAAGAGCTTTTAGCTCTACGATGTCTGCTGCAGTACAGCTCCAAAACAGCTTGTCTCTGGGAAGACTGGTTAAGAAGGACTTGCAAATTAATAACGTAACACTTTAAATGTGTTAAGTCCTTTATTTTAACTCTTAACTTGTGTTTTCTTAGGCTTTCCCTATTATCCCTAGGCGAGAAATTACTTCCAAAAATGTAACCCCACAAGCCTAACACTGTTTCTAAACAGACTACCCTTTAAGGACCTGGCTACTCAGCTTAACATGTTTCCTGTCTGAAGTGCTGATTGCCTTCAGATGTATACGTTTAAAGCATTCTCTGCAGTTCAAAGCCAAAACACGTGGTATGGATTAGAATCCAGTGCACCAACTAGTTAATGCCTCTAAATACTATAAACCACTAGGCCCTTAGATAGGGTGCTGGTTCATGCTGCTTCTTTGTTCTTGAGCATGTACCAGATTTTCAGAAACTATTTGATAAGATATTCTAGTCCTGAGGAGCCCTCGCACAGTTACAAGAGACCTATTCCATTACTATCTTTGTTATAAAAAGTCATTTTCAAATAAGCAGGCAAAAAAAAAGCCTAATGTACTACTGGAGTACTTATAAAGACCTCCAGCCTTAGTTTAAGCAGGGGAAACTAACAAACTCCAACCTACTCAGGGTGATAAAATGTGCCAAAACTACCGAGCCCAGAAGAGGATGTAATTTACATGAAACAGAGGCGTAGAAATAATTTCCCAAGTTATAACCTGGACTGTCAAACTCCTGTAATGTACAGACCGAGGAGTCATGAATTGAGAAAGTGATTTTAAGACACTGTAGTTACACTTCATTTCTAATATAATTCTATTTCTTTGTTCATTTCCTGCATGACATTTACCACACATGAAGTCATCATGGGATGTATAGTTATAATTATGTATCTACTGGTGAATTATATGCAGTTAGTCTCACAGAACTGTTTACCCAAAAGAAGTGGCTGTTTTATAAAGGATAATTTTAAGTACTACTCACAGAATTATTATTTTTAAGGGACAGTGAGTCTGATAAATGTTCACTGGTTTCTTGAATAAGTATTTTAAAGAAGAGTTGTATCTTTCTCATGCCAAGCCTGGTACTGGATATTCCTGTCATCTTCAGTTTCTGCATGAAATCCCAGCCTGTACTTTGTAAATAATTCCCAGGCAGATGAAGAAATAGATAAAATTGAATGCCAGAGACATTCATTATATGATTAACAGTAAATGTATTTCTGTGTGAAATGCATTGAGGCCAATTATCCATACATGAGAAACTATCCAATTTCTACTCACAGTAGCTGTATCTGGAATGCTCGAGGCATCTTTCAGTTGCTACTTTTTCATTCTATTTTCTAGAAGGGTGTATAATTTACCTGTGTCATAAATATTGTGTATACTGATGTATCCTATTTTCTGGCAATAATTTAATCTTTCGTTAGCATTTTCTTTACTCGTGCTTTACAGCACACTTTTGCTTTATTTGCTGCCAACTTAACTAGCCTCTATCACACGCTTTCCCCAGGATTTTTCTGCAGACTGTCTAGTGTTCTACTTCTCTCTCAGCCCCCAGATAATTTTCGTACCGAACAGTTCAGTTACACCTCAAGCTGTAGCTGAACAACTAATTCTTTAAGCAGAAGTCTTGTTCAAGCAGCTATTATTCCTTCTCTCGCTTGTTCCTACTCCAGTTTTGTGCAGCCACACAGTGAAACAGTTCAGCAAATGCATTCACATTTTCCCATGTTCTTTCTAACCCTGCTCAGACCCCAGCTTGATTCACTGTGCAGCTGCCCAACAGCCAGGCCAGCATAAACTGACAGCATGTGAACAAGAGCTAATGACCAAGGAGCAAGTCTTTTGTAAAAGCTGGCTCTTCTACTGAAAGAAATACCTATTGAGAAGCACTCTTCACTACCCTTTATTCTATTACTAGTACGCTCTTTACTAGTCTACTCACGTTTCAAATATTGCCGTATTACAGAATCACAGGATATGCTGAGTCGGACAGGAGCCATAAGGATCATTGAGGCCAACTCCTGGCCCTGTACAGGACCATCCCCAAGAGTCACACCATGTGCCTGAGACCATTGTCCAAACGCTTCTTGAACTCTGTCAGGCTGGTACTGGAACCACTTCCCTGGGGAGCCTTTTGCAGTGCCCAACCACTCTCTGGGTGAAGAACCTTTCTCTAATATCCAACCTAAACCTCCCCTGACACAACTTCAGGCCATTCCCTTGGGTCCTGTCAGTGGGCACCACAGAGAAGATATCAGTGTCTGCCCTCCCTCTTCCCCTCACAAAGAAGTTGTAACTGCAATGACGTCTCTCCTCAGTCTCCTCATCCCCAGGCTGAACAGACCAAGTGACCTCAGCCATTCCTCATATGGCTTCCCCTCACAGCCCTTCATATTGGAATACTTCAGTATTATTAGGGAATTCACCTAAAAAACAAAATAATACAAAATGGGTTTAAATTCATTCTATAGGAGAAGAGAAATTCACAGGGAATTACTTTTTTCCCAAACTATTTAGAAATAAATGACTGGAGAAACATCTTATGTTATCAAGACACAATGGTGGCACACTCCTTGAGGTGATGCCTGAGTTGCTACCTAGCGTGATGCTGGGTTGAAGTCATGGAAAATAGACATTATCTGGAATGGGGACAGGATTATCTTCAATCTTTGACAGCAATCTAATTTGCCAAATTAATATGATCTTGTTTCACAATGAGACTGTCGCTTGTGGGCGTGCACACTGGCAGCTACAGCTCAAGCTGGCCCTCTCTGGATCCCATGATTGTGTCACTCAGGCTGATAATCCTATTTTGCTGGAGAAGTGAAGAGTTGTCACTCATCAACACAGAGACAACACAGAGGGAGGCTGAAGGAGAGATGCATGCATATATGCACACAGCTACTTTTAGGCAGACTTAAGTAGCCATTGATCTCAATGGACCCCTCTGAGGTCTGCAGCAGCAAGACTGTGCACACACTTTTGAGTCGTGTGCTGAAATCATGGGAGTGAGGGAAGAGAAGCCTGGGGTGTATGCTGGAGATGCTGTGATATGATACCGGCCCACCCTGGAGGCCTTGTCAGACACCTCTGAGAGCAAAACTGGTGATAGGTATTTAAGGCACTAGCAGGTTGCTTCTGCTTGTCAGGAAGCTTGCAGTATTTAAGGGTATAAAAAGCCAAAAGCCGAGACAGTATGCCTTAAGGGCTTAGGTCTGGAGCCAAATTTTCTTCTCCCTAACCCCTGTAAATAAATCTGATAAGCTAACTAACTGCCTACTGTTGCCAGTGCCTTAAGATGGATTTGCAGGCAACTATATTGCGTAATCCCTTTCATAAACTGATCAAACTCCATTCTAAAATGCTTAGTTTTTTCTCCCAGCTTCTCAAAGTGAAAGGGTTTTTTTGTATTACAATACTCTGTTAATTAGGAATGTCAGTTGAACTTCCCACTTAAATCTATTCACGGCTCACTTAAACATATATATGGACTTGCGGCAAAACTGTCCTTAAGTAGCTCTTTCCTTCTCTGGTGTTTATCTGTCCTCCTCAGTATGCTGATGGATGATAAGCATATCAGTTCAGTCTTTCTTTTCTTTGGTTGAATAATTCAAGCTCTTCTACTATTTTTTCTTAGACTGCCTATTTACACAAGCATCATAATAGCCTGCCTCTATACCTACCTTGGTCTGAATCCACCTTTCCTAAACACTGGCAACTAGAGTTGCAAAGATCTTGAAGAGCCAGACAGTCAGGATTTTGACAAGTTAGGCATTATCTTCCTGTCTGGCTATAACCCAGCAACTGCAACACAGTCACAAAGACAGTCTCTGGGAGACAGCAGTAACCAACAGAGTCTGAAATGTCCTCCTGACTTCCCCCCCATCTCTTTGTATAATAAATATCCTTCTGAATATTCTGAAAGAATTTTAGAATTCTGGTATCCATTTTTTTTCACAAGAGCTTCACAAGGTTTGGACCTGTCTTCATTACGCATATTCTTGATCCTTCCCCTGACAATATAAATTATGCTTCTTTATTAGAGTGCTTGTTCCAGATCAGTTTTTGAAGACTCAGGCAATACAATGTAGGCAAACCTATGAGTCCCTTGCTTTTGGTTGGATTTTAATGAATTTTAAATTTAGCAACAGTTTGGACAAGAAAAAAAGTTGAAAGGAAATTAAAGCCTGTAGAATTCTTATCACTATTTCTTGTCTGTTGTTCCCTTACTCTTATCTGAACTCAACTCCTTTATGCAACAACTGAAGTCTGGGATGTGATTTTGCTGTAGGTGCTTTGACTGCTTGACAGAGCTCTAAGCAGAAGAGAAACATCTTCAAGTCCAGTATTTGGACAGCCATGCTGAGACTCAGCAGTCTGAGCTTTCCACTCAAGTCTTACTGAAACCACAGAGGGAGAAAATATGTCTCTTTGCAAGAAAAGAAGCTAATATTTACACAGACTAATGAGGTGATCACAGTTATAACTACCTAATGTCCAGTACAAGGATCAATTTATTGGTAGGAAGGCACAGGCTGAACTACTGTTCCAAGAGCGAAGTTTCAAGCCCGGGAATATCAAAATGTAACCATAACTTTTTTACTAGACGAGTGATGCACTCATTTTGAAGGTATGACTAAGACAACTGCAAATTGGTCCTTTATGCTTCAAAATAAAGCTGTCATTGTAAATATAAACCATGAAATTTCTTATTTTCTTTCATCTGAATTCCAAAGATGCTAATCAACACGCTAAAGCAATTTAGTTTAGTTAGGTGTACTAGATAAGTGCTTATTTTTCTTTCCCTTTTTATTTAAATCAGTCTTGGTTGATACCTAATTTCTTCATTTTTTTGTCAAAGTATGTATGTCTCATGATATTTCAAAATGTTAAAAAGGAAATGAAAATTACTTTAAAAAAAAACAGAAGTAAAACTTGTCCGTCAGATACTCAACAACTAAATCTGCCCAGAAACAACAATTTGAAAGGAAAATCTATAAAGTAAGATGTGCGGACACGGTTTCAGGTTTTGGTCGAAAGTCAATCTATAAACTCAGTGGAGCAATTTTAGAGGAAAATCAAATTCAGCTGGAATAAGTACTCTCAGTACCCTTTAAATTACAAATAGCTCCAGTCACTAATTTTAAGCTTAGATCTGTTTTACTTTTTTTCGGTTTTGAAACTTTTATTCAGATGTAACTAATTTTCCATTAATTATTTCTCTGCATTCTTGTGTATATTCCATTATGAAACACATCTTGATAAATGATGAAAAAAACAGTTTTAATTGCAACAGCAGTCAACATCCATGTTCTACCTGCACCACTGGAGTGCAGCTAAAAACCAACCTAAGACTGTTTCAGTTTACAGCTTGAATACGAAATTAATCTGAAGCTCATGAGAGTTACAAGTCATTCCCAAACACACAGTGCCTTTAAGATGCAGCAGGAAAAGTCTGCAGCCCCTTTTAATGCAGAAGAACACTGAAAGATCTACTTTTAAATAAATCCCTTTCCTGATACTTCATTAGTTGAGATAACGTATATGCTGACAGTAGAAACAAGACTGGGGAGTGAAACTGGACTTCAAATTACTGGTTTCCAGGAGGCTTTTTCTCTTGCGTTGTGGCAGTTTTGGACCAGGCCAACTAGCAATATCAGGGCAGTGCTAGGCAAAGTCTGGGGGACACAAATGATCAGGAGCTATTTCCAGTAGGCACCAGGAGCTGCAGTGGGTTTCACCAGAGGCTGTGAGTAAGGTTATCTGCTCCAATCTCCCTGCTCAGTTAAGGGTTCCCTAGAGAACATTACTCAGGATTGTATCAAGATGGCTTTTGAATATCTCCAGAGAAGGAGACTCCACAACTTCTCTGTGCAACCTGTTCCAGTGCTTGGTCACCTTCACAGTAAAGAAGTTCTTCCTCACGTTCAGGTGGAAGTTCCTGTGTATCAGTTTCTGCCCATTGCCTCTTGTCTTACTGTCTACCCTACACAGTCCTGTAGCACAGCTGCAGGAAGTTTATCACCATCAAACGACCATGCAGTCTTCAGCCATGGCCTGGATTTACTACATTATCCAACTTTCCTCCTAAGGAAAGGATGGAGTAGCATGGAAAGGAGTAGCAATGGAAAGGAGGAGAGCAACAAAATCCTAGCATCACCTCAGTGATAAATAAATAAAATGAAATGAAATGAAATAAAAAATAAAATAAAATAAAATAAAATAAAATAAAATAAAATAAAATAAAATAAAATAAAATAAAATAACTCATTTCCCAACTGAGAAAGTCATATTATACATTGTATGTCTGGAAGGGCCCAAGAAGAGGTCCAGAGAAAAATGTGACGCATCTAGCCTATGTATTTTGGCATAGGGACCAACACTGATGATGTTAAACAGAAGTCAAAAGGAGTTATGCATGGCATAGTGTATAAATAATTTTCTGAAATATAGAAAGAATATCAGGGAATTTATGAGGGTAGAGACACATTGTATATTATCTTCTACGTAAAAAAAGCTTTTCCGTGCTGGAAGAAGGCAGCTTCTAATCCCAGAGAAGTGAATCAGATCACCTGTTCTTTAGATGCAATACTCAAGAAAGGACATGGAGTATCCCTGTTAAAATATTTTTCTCCACTCTCAATTAGTCTCTTTAGCTTCACTGAATATGATCCTATTTGTGGAAGTATCAGAAGGGTGAAAAAAAAGGACAGGAGAGGTGTAGAAAAAAGCATCAGTGTGAGGACATGTCCCTGTATTGTGCCCAAACAGATCGATTCTATCTTAACTGAGAGTCACAGTGCCATAGGTGTTCAACAGTTTCAGTGCTCTCAGCTTCCTCCTGCTCCAAACCCTCCATCATTTTACTAGCCCTTCACTAACTTGCTCCAGTAGGTCCACGTCTCTCTTTTGCTGGAGAGCCCAGAACTGGGCTGAGCACGTGTTTCATCAGTGCAGAGTAGAGGGGAAAGATCACCTTCCTCCACCTGATGGCAATGCTTCCCTCTTCATGCAGCCCAGGGTGCTCTTGGCTTTTGCTGCAAGGACACTTTGCTGACTCATGATCAGCTTGTTATCATGAAAGTCCCCTAGTTTTTTTCTGCACAACTTTGCCAGATTTTAAACAAGATGGGAAAAGGATAGTTTGGCAAGTGAATTAAGAACAGTGAACATTTGCATGTATGTCTCTAGCTTAGCCTTAAAATGATGTGCCTGCTACCGAACCAAATGTTAGAGCAAGCAAGACACTGCCTTCTGGTTATTTTCAGCAAGTCTCTAATGTGGCCATGTAATGCATCATTATGCAAATATGTGACATAGTTTGGGATCTAATCAGAAAGGCACTTTTCCTTGAATGAGCAAAAACAATTGCACACCAGTTGTTCCTATTCTATGAATAATATTTCCAAAAATATTACTCCATGAATTATACCTTTATTCCATGAATAGTATTAATGATAATAGTTAGAAATCTATGAACCAGATAGAAAGAATCTTGGTGTATTTTAAGAGAAATCACATTTTTCCATTTCTAATAGATGTTAAACTTATGTAATTTTCCAGGTAAAAATGGAGATCCTGAAAAATATTCTTCCATTCCATAATCGAAAAAAAAACCACCCACCCACCCAACATTGAGTTTTCTGCACACTGAAGAGCAATTTGTCTCTTTCTTTTTCTCCAAGTATTTTATAAAAAATACATCACAGAATTAT
Source organism: Cnemophilus loriae (assembly GCA_013397755.1). Lineage (NCBI taxonomy): Eukaryota > Metazoa > Chordata > Aves > Passeriformes > Corvidae > Cnemophilus > Cnemophilus loriae. Next base: position 2,735,329 of record VZTF01017490.1, on the reverse strand, counting down.
AGAATGGTTTACTTTGGAAGGGACCTTAAGGATTGTCTTGTTCCAGTCCTCCTGCCATTGTCAGGGACAATCTTTCACTAGACCAGGTTGCTCAAAGCCGCATCCAACCTGGTCTTGAACACTTCCAGGGATGGGGCATCCACAGCTTCTCTGGGCAACCTATTGCTGTGCCTCACCACCCCCACAGTAAATAATTTCTTCCCAATATCTAATCTAAACTTACTCTCTTTCTGTTTAAAACTATTACACCTTATTCAGATCTGATAATTTTTTGCAAATCACTAGAGCTTTGCTACATTGCAAAAGTTTCAAAAAAGTCACTTTTTGAGCCTTCAGTAAGTCAGTATCTAACACTGAGTGGCTAATGGTGAAGCTGTAGTTAGGGGGTTGTAATCTCCATTATTATAATATGAACATTTGGAGAAGAATATGTAGGGAAATAAATCTAGTTGTTAAGGGCAAAAAAATCAACCTAGTAAAATGTTGCTTGAAATATGCAAGTGCTTGTCTGTATATTAGTTATAAAATTAAAGTTAAACCAACATAAAGCTCAGGATTTTAACTTGAACAAACTACAGAAGATTTTGATTTTAAAAAGGAGTGTCAGCAGCATCTGTGTTCCTGCAGACTGGAGGCTGATAAGGCTGCTGGCTACATATGCCTAAAAGCCTGGGGTCATCCCAAACCCAAGTCTACTTTGCAGAAGCAGTGGGGACACAGCTATGCTTACAGCACAGGAGTACTGACAGCCACATAAGCTGGCAAACCTGACCAGAGACCTATGAAAGAAGACACAGCAAGGGGCATTTTAAAAGAGATATGTTAAGTCCTACAGGTATTTAAAAAGAATATGATAAAGCATTCATTTTTACAGCAAATTGTTCTCAAGTCATACCAAATTATTCTGGAAAATGGAATAGCTGAGGTGAAATCTATGTTTAAGACATGGACTATTGGTTTAATTCCTAACAAAATTAATACTGTTCCAGACTTACATTTTCTGTGTGCCATCTGTATTTATAAGACAACTGATTATTTTTCCCCTACTTGTTTTAATTTTTTTTTACAGTATTGTTCTGCCCTGTGTTAGCAGAATTCCTCTGCGGACTAAGCATTGCCACAGTCTAAATATTGAATCCTGGTAATGGTAAATGAAATGTGACAAGCTGGTGTGGTAATTGTATCGTACATGCAAAACCACCACTCCAGAGTAGCTTGTATATATTTATACAGTCTTCAGGGATCTGATGGTTTGCGGATGAAATGTTTTCTTTATAGGAACAGGACTGGGGTTTTTTTTTGTTTACACCATTTCACTGATGTTGCAGGTCTCACTGGTAACTCAGTAACATCATACAGTGCAAGAACAGAGTGGTCAAACAAGCATTAGAATAAAAATGGAAAGAAAATAAATCTGTAGTAGCGAGCATATAGAAAGATTTTTGTTTACAGAGACATTTTAAATTCTCAGCTTCCCTGGTTAGGAAAGTTCTGGAACACATTTACTGGCAGGCAAAAGAAAAAAAAAAGGCAGAAAAAACCCCCAGCTAATTGTTCATAATTCAGTATATGATGAAGATAGCAATCAAGACTAGTATTTCACTCATATAGCCCACTGCCAGAAAATAAAACAGTAGTCAAGGGTTGTGTTTTGTTTGGGTTTTTTTCAAACTAATTTAGCAAATCCACCAGCACTAGAATTGCAATTCTGATTAACTTTGTGCCTTCGTATGAAAAACAGCATTTATCAAGAATCTAGTAATTTTGAAGCCCTTTGCATCAAATATAAAAAGGAGGCACTCTTTTGGGTCTCATAACTGTGTATGACACCAGTGATTGCCAGAAATATGAAAGGGATGGTTCACACAGGTTTGTTCCTGTTCTCAGGCATGTCATCCAAAATGAACTTCCACCTTTTATGTTTACATGTCTTCTCTCAGTGCTGCGACAAGAGACGTGATTCCTTTTGCTCATTTTCTTCTTCTACAGCACTGTCCATTACAGCCATTTTGAAGAGGTACTTTAAATGGTAACAATTTACATAATAAATAAACTTGCCTTGTTCCGTAATGTGGATGCTAGAGGTAGTATCTTGGCTTTGCTTTAAAGCGTGAAAAACTTACCTCTCAGTACAATGTCCTCATGTTTCTATGCTGACATACCATCAGATTTTTAAAAGTATACTTTTTTCCACAGCTAAGTCAGTTGTTCATGATGACTAAAAGTAGCTCGATTGGACTGTATGACAAATAGAAAGTTTCCTAGATATCAAGTAACAAGGCAAACATATGTTATTAATGCTTATCAAAGTAAGACAGTTGAAACTTTGCTAGCAAAGTAGATTAATCATCCTCAGAATAGCTATTTATTACATATAAGAAGAAAGGCAAAATACCTTTTCTGCTGAAGTCCTTAAAGACATAGGAAAAAATTCCAAAGACTCTGACAGACCTGATAAGAACCTGGATTTTCCCCAAGGGATTTCTACAAAGCTATGTCCTTGTAAGATATGAAATTACATGGAATGAGGTTTCAGAACCTGGATAAAGCAGAGGGTTAATCAGGCAAAGTTTTGTGGTACATTTAAGTATTTGGAAGGATCCAGATTTTTCAAATGGGTATAATTTTTACAAATTCTCTTAAGTGGCATTTAACTAAATCTGCCTCATATAACTGTTAGGATTTGAAGCTAAGAGTGAGTGAGCTTAGCTCTGCTTTGTGCTATGTGCTTTGTTTCAGCTTGCCTCCTCAAACAGAAGACATCAAGCCCCTGCAACTGCATTTCAAGAGAGCAATTTAAAGCTCCTAGGAGAAGCTGTACTGACAGTCGCTGAGCATGCAGCATCCCTCAGCCAAGGGTTGGCACGGCACGGCACGGCACGGCACAGCACAGCCAGGGAGATTGCCTGGCTGCCTACCTGCATACATTTCTCCACTCCTAAGGAACACGAGGTTTTATTTCTACTAGGGGAAAAAACTTTGCAAGATTTACTCAAAGGTGACAGCTAGAGTATTGCCAGAAGATTAGAAGAGGAGAGAGCTCCAAAAGATAGACTAAACAGAAAGAATTGCCTTTGTCCCTGGGATGTGCCCATCCATACATAGTGAACCTGCTGTCAAGGCTTTACTTGGTTTCATTGCCTTAAAATGGTCCCCAAAGAGAGCTCCTGTTAAAACACATTTTGAAGAATAAAAGCCTTACTTTGAGAGTAATGCCACCTACACAGGTTTCAAATACAGGGGCTAATGTCTCTTGGAGTCTTGGGAGTTTTGTAAACCCTTTCCTTTATGTAAGAAAAGTCAGAATTCTTTTTTCGGCACCCTTCTTAAACATTTACCGGGAAAAGGACATAACAACTAACGATGTCAGTGATGCTATTGATGAATTTTTTAAGAGACAAGTGAGTGGGTTGTTGTGATGTTAAGTGCCTGATGCAAAGAGTTTATTCATTTATTTACTATGATTATTGTCCACAATACAGCTTCCAGTGTTTTGGAGAAAGATGTAAATCCCAAGAAAAACACACATCAAAAAATCTCAGGAGTGAGAAAAAAAAAAAGTTTTCCAAATGTTTTATTATATTGATCAAAAATATATAATGAAAAATTGGAAATAACTTCACGCAAAAATAAAAGCAAAGGGATCTTCATTAGTGAGAATATTTTCATTTTTAGAAGAAACAGGACAAAAAATCTGCCAAATCAGTAAGAGAAATAAAATAAATATTTGTAAACCCAGAAACATGAATATTTTGAACACAAAATTAAGCTCATAAATTTTGGTTCTTGCTAGTCCAATTCCCAACTGCTAGCAAAAGTATAATTCGGTGCATTCAAACTTTACAAAGGAAGAAGATTCACAAAAATGCTTTGTGATATTCTGAACCACAGAAGGGACTCAGTAATGCCATATGCAGTAAAAACCACACTGAAACGTTAATCTAGACCACATCATATTTCAACCTTATTTTAACCCCATTTGAAGCTTTTGCCCTAAACTACCTTTTTTCTACTTACTAGCCTTGATAAATGTCTCCCTGAAAATTCTCAGTGCCCTGTGATTCTCTCCCCCATTCTGCTGTGAGTGCATGAGCAAACTGGGATCAGCCCACCCCACTATTTTTGTCCCTGATGACGATGTTAGGTCTTTATCAGAGCTGCCTATGGTTTCTCAGGAAAGCACGGAAAGTTGAATTTCATTGACCTAGAACAATGCCATGATGCTCCTGCTCCTGACACATAAAAAGCTGGGGGAGCCAGAGGGAATGTGAGAGCCCTGAGAAATCCAGCTTGCTGGTCCTGTTCTTTCCAGACACCTGCAGGGATGTAGACGGAGCGATTGCTGGTGCTGTTGAAAGAGTGTGCTCCCATCCTGTGTCCCCACCCTCCTCCAAGGACAGCCTATTTTGCACACGCCTTGCATTTGCAGGGGCAGCGGCAGCAGCCAGCCTGGCTTCCCAGGGGTCGGAAACGGGAGAAGTCGGAAGTCGTGCCTGTGCTGTGCTGATGCCTCAACAGTCCGTTCTCCTGGGGAGCAGCATGGTTTGCTCGGGCTCGTAGCCAGCCTTGAACTTCAGGATGCTTTAGTAGATGGAGTAATCTTCCACTGCCTTCAAAGTGCCATTGTCTTGAGAACAAGGACGATGCATCACCAGCCGTTTTCTGTAAACACTGTGACAGAGATGACACCGCTGCTTCTTGCCATTCAGGCATTCCCCTCTTCAGAGAGAACATTCTGTTAGGAAAAAATGAGTAAAAAAGCATCTAATCTTCATAACCACGAGTCCCTCTTGACGTGTAACTCATTAGCAACTAACAGCCTAGCAATTTTATGAGCTCTTTAAGGTTTGGAAATGGGCTTGTGTTTTGCATTGGAACAATACACTGTCTTTTTGGTTTCAAAAATGGCACCCTACTGAAGACATCTTTTTTAGATCAATACTAGGTTTTCGTTTCAGATCTCTATTCCAATCTGCCATCAGAAGTGACCGGACTGCCTTGGATCTCATAAACATTTCTATTGCAAAAACTTCCTCGAAATCAATACCTCATTGCAAAAATGTCTTTCCAGACAGTCCTATTTTCTCTTGGATAATCTTAAAGTGATAGAAAAAGGTTTCTTTTATAAGAACTGATAGATGAATATTTCAGCATTGGTGGCATGCTTTAGTAAATTTATTTGGATACTTACCTGATGAAATGCTATTTGAAGGGTTGAGTTCTTACTTTTGACTAAATTATTTCAGAAAATGGAATGTCACCAAACTGGTGAGACAAAAAAAAAAGAAGGGCAAAAATTCCCCAAAATGAGAAACAGGATGAGGAAATTTTGCAGTGGTCTGAAAAGCTGGGGGGAAGAATCAGACCCAAACTATCCAGGTGGCTGCATTTAAAGCAAACACCAGATCACAGTTCAGATTGATATCTGACTGACTCCAAGAGAGAGGAGTTAAAGTGCAGATGAAGTAACTCAGGCAACTTTCCAGTGCAATTTTAGCTGGAATGAGCATGTGATTGCAAAAGCCAGTGACTGATAAATTAATTCTTGAGACAGCCAAAAACACTCAGGAAGACTTAAGGAATTCAACGTCAGAATTTCTAATGAAGCTACTGGAGAAAGCAGGATGATGATGTTCAGCAATGTGGTTATATTCCTGGTGTTTGTAGTGGCAGACTTTGACCAGGCATATCTATATACAGTAACAGAGAGGAACATTTCTTGTAATTTTTTATATCACCACCTACAGATGATGTTCTGTATATTTATAACAAGATTTTCTAGCCTTTGCTGTTGTCTTTTTCATCCTCCCACTTCTTTTATTCAAGTAATAAGAGAGAGATAGGCTAAAAGATATGTGAAAAAGATCACAAATGTTTCAAGAATACAAAAATTTAAAAGTACTTCCTGTGCATTTTGTAAATGTGATTGGCAGGTTATTCACCAGTTAAACCTGGATTTCCAATGCCAAACAGCTGATGTAGAAGCTGCTGGCAGAAGTGAAAATAAATTCCTAATAAATTCCTAAAATAAATTCCATTTACTCCCCCCCCCTCACCTCAGAGCTCAGGATCTGTTTGCTACAGACACCTTCAGAGTGAGAAGTGCTTGTAGGATCACAGAATCAAAGAATGGGTTGGGTTGGAAAGGAGCTTAAAGATCACCTTGTTCCAAACCCCCTGCCATGGGCACCGATACCTTCCTCTAGACCAGGTTGTTCAAAGCCCCATCCAAACCTGTCTTGTTCATTTTCAGACAGATATTGTCGGTGGATGTGTGTACTTGGCCAGGCAGTCATATATGTCCAGCCATCCTGGTCCCCATGAGTGTGCCCTCAGCAGTCACCGACATGAGAGATAGGTCATTGCCTGAGCTGTCTGAGGCAGCAGTGCAGAGCAGGGGAGGGGAGCAGGGGTGCTGTGGGCAGCTGGGGCACTGGTGTGTGGGGAGCACGGGGGAGTGTATTTGCTCTGTGGAATAGCCACTCCTCACTGCACACTTTCTATGCAAGTCACTGATGACTCACCTCCTCCTTTCCATTCCTCAGCCATGCCAGTGGAGTGGAATGCAGCAAACTGGTGGAGTGGATTGAAGGAACACGAGAGAGTTTATGCTGGAAGGCAGAGCTTCAGCTACTCATCCTTTCCAGGCCCTCAGCCTTTCACCAGCCACAGCAGATGGTCAAATGAATGGTTGTTGGCCTCCCCAGATTTGATGCATCGCTTGTAGTTCTTTGTTCCTTTGCTTTTGTTATTTGTTTAGGTTTTTGTTTGTTTCATTTTGTTCCTTTTTTTTTTTTTTTTAACCTGCGCCTCTCTTTCCTCCTTTAGTTTTGGCATGGCAGATTGTATTTGGTTTACATGGCTCAGGCCATGATGCTCTCGTAACATTTACTTCCTCCTTCGGTTGAGGAAGGGGAACAATAGAGTAGATAGGTGAGTACCTGATGGCCACCCAGAGATAATGCAACACGTAGATGTAGTTTTTTATTGCTGAAGACCATCTGTTTGAAATTGCTTCATGTTACATAAAGTTTAACTCAGGAAGTCTACTCTTCTTGTATCCTCATGGAGGTGAAATTGGTTAAAAAAAAAAGGGGGAAAAATAGGTAAGAAACTTCACCTGTGTCCTAAAGAATTGCATGCCTTCAGAAACATGCCTTCCCAGCAACTTTAGTGGCTTAGTCTCACCTCCTCAGCATCCCCAGATCCTCGTGTTCAGTACATTCAGTACAAGGAAAGCATATGTGCCTGAGCTGGTGGTGCAAACGCCACTCTTGAAGCTGCTCTACACCTGGGACTGGCACCAGGCCACCAACAGCTGTAGCACTGAGCATTGCAGCATAGAATTTTCCCTTTGGAACTTGCCCCTTGTCTCTTGGGATGATATTCACCTCCTCTGAAAATTTATTTCCTTCCTGTAGATCCTGGGGGACCTCTGGATCTAGACCGGTATATTTCCACAAAACATTTTAAACTCAAAGACATTATGTTTTATGAGGTAAAATAGTTTTTCTGAAAAAATTATGGTCCACGCAGAACAATGCTTTATTCTTTCCTCCCACTCGCCTCATTCCCTAGAAAAAAAATAGAAACCAGTTGGGAAGAGTTGGATGTCTTTTTGTGAGAAAACCACTTGGGATCTTCCTACGAGCAGGAAGAGAAAGCGTGAGATTAAAGAAACTGTGCTGCCTTTCTCACCTCCTCTGTAATACGCAAGACTGGATTCATGTTGCCACCTACCAGTTCAATTTGGCAGTGATGTAGTTTACAGATTTCCATTTTGTTAATTCTCTTTCTCTTACAAGCCCTGTGCTCTTGTATGATTACGGGAGTTGAGCCTGGACAAGTCTCAAGCAGAGTGAAAGTAGTGTTAACACAAATATCATTAAAATTGTCATCAAAATCAAAAGCATTGTTCTGTTTGCAGATCAGGAGCCACGTTACTTTTCCACTCTTTCAAAGACCCATTTGTACTATTTTCCTCTCCCTGAGCTATGGAATCTGTGTAGCTGTACATTTGGGACTTCTCATTTGAGAATATTTGAGCAGGTCTTCCTTCGTGCTTGGGACATCTGCTTAAGCTCTTTAAATTTAGAAACAGAACATTCTACCAGCAATAACTTTAGAGGAATTAAATAGTGTTTATTAGCAGCAGCACATCAGGAAAGATCTTTCCTGTCACCAAGACGAATAGCACTAGAGAATTATGCTAAAATTTCAAGATGCATATGAAGTCTTGTTCATTTCAATCAATTAACTCAGGTCCCTGTTAACACTGCTTCCAGTTGATAAATTACTGCAGCTTTGGGACTACAGCAAAAGCTGTACCTATCTTCTATTTTAAAATCATTTTAATTAATAAGTCTTCTGTGGTTGTATAACAACCACACTCCAAGGAATTCTCCAGTTGGTCAGTTGGATGACACATCTGACTTCCAGAACTCAAATTTTTCAGATTAGTTATACCAGTATTTATTCAGTCATCATAGTCAGCTGAGATGTAAAAAAATCAAAACAATGGCATGTCCCATACACAAAGAGGAGAGAGAGAGAATAAAGAAAGTAGCTGAAAATATTAAATGTCTATTGTTCATATGCTAATGCAGGATAGATATGAAGATTATTATGAATAGTACTATTCATTCTTATTATCCCCACTAAGTATAGCATCATTATATCCTTAAATTTCTTTAGAATAAATGTGAGGAAAAACTTTAATGAATTCTCCTTAGAAGTCAGTTTTGGTGGCAGCTACTGTTAAAAAAAATCTAGTAGGTCTTTTTTTTTCTCCAACATAACGACAAGAAATTAAATGATTCATAGGAAAATGTCATGAATTTGCCTGTATTTCAGTCAGCTCTTTAAATACATATAGTTTAGAACTTTTACTCCTGCAGTTTATGAAACAAATACATACTGCACTCTGGATCTTCTTTAAAATTTTACAGAACTCATTTAGATGGGCTTTGATCACAAACTTGGATGCCTGAGTGCTTTATGGACAAATTTGCTAACTGAAATGGAAACTAATTTGCCAAAATATTTTTAACATATTTTCTGAGATACAGAAAATAAAAATCCATATTTTGGTTTTGAAATCAGAGCATGCTTAAAATGACTAAACAAGTGACATTTTCAAGGCTTGTGATTGGATTATGAAGGCAAAAACAAAGCACTGGTAGCACGCTGCAATAAATCATATTCCTGCTGACGTATTTTTAACCTACTTGCAGTCTTAACTTTTCTGACAGATCTTATTTATGCTTTTTCAGTGATTAAAGTAAGAGGCAAGACGAAAAAGGGGTCATGGAGGTACCTGCACAATTTTTATTCAGTGTCTAACCAGAGCTCCCAGTAAGAGAAAACATTCCTCTCTGTTTTAAGTTTGGTGTTATATCGCTACATAAATCTTGTAGATAATCACATATGGCACTATTCTGCAAGATGGCAGGTGCTCCATGTGAGATGCTCTGTTTTCTGAATGTTGAGTGGGAGTTGAGAAGTGGTTCGGACTGTGTTACACTATGATGAGAAGATGAGCAAGAATTGTTTATTTTCATGTTTACAGTTCTGACTTATTTGAATATAAAAAAAGAAAAGAAAACAGACAGAAAAGGCTAATTAAATTCAAATTTCTGCAATTATTTGACCCCTTCGGAAGGAGACAATCAGTGTATCCCTCATAACTGATTCAGAGCACTAAAAAACAGAGGCAATGGTATGCTTAGGCTTTTTTAGAAATCCACTTCTAGATAGGTCTTACAGAAGATCCAAATACCTTAATACAAAAAGTTCAGAACATTTTGCCCAGCTGAACGGATGAGGTACTTTGGGGAGAATTAGCTCCAGCAAGATACAGAAGAGGAAAAAAATTCCAAACTGCTAGCTAGGAAACATTTCCTCTTCTGTACTTCCCTAGTCTTTGATATCAAAGCAAGAATTACGATTTGAGTTAGATGAAAACATGTTCTTGATGTTCTGGTATCCCTGGCAAGAATGGGCCCCATCTCAGAGACAGCAGTCCAGGAGCCTGACTGACTAAACTTCATGATGCTGAAGCAGGGAGCAGGTGCCAGCAGGCTGGAAAGCTTCATGGGAGAAGAATGCTTTCTTGTTCAGTCACCAAAAGGGAAATTATTGCTAACAAGATAACAGTTGTTGTTCTATTTAAATTATCCTGGTAAAATCATTTTTTCTGACACCTATTCCCTATACTACATCTAAACAACACAAGAGCAGGCACTGTGCCATCCAATAAGCTAAGCAAGACAGTTGTAAGTGCAGGCAGCTTGCAGATGATTCATTTTTGTGATTAGTGGTAATGAGCAGTGCTCTTTCTAGAAATGCAATGATTTCTGTTGACCTTGTTTCATGGGCATTAATATAAGTTAGAAAATAAAAATCCTTATTCCAAGCTTGTTCTGTAAGCTGTGGCACTATGGCTGGTGGAGAACTTGCATGGGATTTTATGGTGACTAACACACAGTCTGCTATAAGTCAGGCTCTGACCATCAGTGGGGGATGTCAGATAAGCTCTGACTCACTGGGAAAGTTGATGTGAATGTGGCAGCTTCAACATATTTTGGATGACAAGACTGTCTGACAGCTTGAATCCCACAGCTGGTCTTACATAAGACAGAATTGTAGCCTACCCTTCCTCAGTTAGGGCAAGCAGAATTGCTGGCCATGATCTCTTTCCCACTGTTGCTCTAGGGGTGCTGGGACAGGCAGCGATCATCTTTCATACAGGTACAGGGAAAGGGCATGGGACCAAACAAGCATGCCTCAAGCACTCATACAAGTCTAATTATAATTTGCCCGATAAAGTCTGCCTCTGACTCAAAAATCCCTAAAAAGCATTTTCCTGGCTTTACCCATTCTCGTATCTCTCTTTGCTGGCTTCATGTTGCCTTTACCATGACAATGATGAGAAGAAATATGCCCACTAAGAATGAAAACTAATTCGTTTACTTGAATCTCTTGTTTGCTGAAAGCAAACCTCCTAGCAGCCTGCCTTCATCATTTTAAACATGCGTGTTTTAGTAACATTCTTTAAGACAATGACAACTATTATTTTCTCCATCCATTTGCCTAATTATGGCAGTTATCAATTGTAATACAACAGACTTCTTTTAGAAGCTCATCTGGAAAAATAAGTCATCCCCTCCCCTCACAACTAACCCCAAAATCCCCATCAAAAGAACCTGCAGTAGCTAGCAAGAACATAGCAAAAATATAATACCTACAACATGAATAATTCACAATAAATAATACTTTTAGTAGTCAACAAGTGAATAGAAGCGCTCTCTGAGCCTGAAATACAGAATAATAGAAGGCCGCTGTTCAATAGAGATGCTGCTAAAATATTCCTAAATGATGTGAAATTCTAAAGCATTTTATCACGTCCTTTTTGATCTTGATTTTGCACAAATCCAGATTTAATGGAAAATCTGCTGTTTACCCCAAACCAGTAATTTACAAAAGAGTTCTGAATCGATGAAAATTAAATTCTAACATTCTTTTAAATCATATGTGATAAAGAGTTTGCCTTTCCAACTTTGATGATAGGGTTGAATGTGCTCCATATAAAAGGTTTTAACTGAAATTTGGAACATAGGAGCAAGACTGGGGTATAATTCTTGCACTGCATGGGGCCATTCAAAATTTTAATGTCTGTGCAAAGTACAGAGATTATGAAAAATGTCAAGCCTCTGCTATTATCTGGAAAATTACATGTACTCAGAGGGGAATTCCCTCTGTTTTCTCTCTTTTGTTCCCAAAATCTTAAAAAATTGAGAGCCTGGGACAAAAATCTCCATACCCACTGGAAAACAAAAATGTGAATAGCAGAAGCTGGCAAGCTTAGTTTTTGGGTGCCATGCTAATTTAGGCCGATATTCTAACTGTGCAGATAATCAAAATTCTTTTGTTTGAGCAATGCAAATTTCACAAGAACTCCCACAGAAGTCAGATGCTGTACAAGAAAACTTGTCAGCAGAACTTGTATAGAGCACCCAGCAAACCTCACGGAGCCGGGAGGCCAAATCACAATACAGCAAATATTTGAATCGGGATGAAACAGGAACGTGTCACATCTCCCTTATCATAAAATGTTGCTAATATTTTCATTTAATTTGAAAAGGCAACAAGAATTCATAAAGTCTTCAGATGAATTGATGCCTTGTTCAAAAATATGTTAATCTCAGAGGAAATTTGTATTCATGGGAAATGTGAGGTGTACATTTTTAAAAGAATTGTTGGTATAGTATACAAAATTGGAGGCATGCAGACAAGAAAGAAGGGCAGAAAGAGGAAACTCCTTGTAGGAAGATAGAGTGAAGGTGAATAAAACTCATGGGATATCTGCTGCAGAACACAAGACCTGACTCAAGCTAAGGGTACTCTCATGGGTATGTAGGTTTTGTAGCATTCTGGTACATTACTGTTGAAAACTCTGTTTAAAGATGATAGAAATAAAACTTAATTGAAACAAATAGTAAGGGCATCTTTATGCATTAAGAAAATGTTTGAATCTGCCTCACTAGGATGACCCCACTCTGGGGAAACAGGCTACTTGAGAAGAAGGAAATGACGCCAAATATATCTTACTTCTGTGAAGTGTGGTTTGTGTGGATTGCTTCCAAACTGGAATAAAAATTAAGAACCACCTAAAGCAGCTGCAGACTATCAGCAAGCCAGTGGCAAACAGAGCAGCACACGGTGTCAGCAGGACCTGGTGCACCACAGCCGTTAGCAGCTGAGCACAGGAATCCCGGTGTGACCTCTAGAAAAAACTGCTGCTAGTGATGCTAAGTTAGGTTTGGTAGATCCGGAAACAGACGACGCTAAGGGGGCAACAACTCAGCAGTTGGACTCCTCTGACTATATAGCTAAATAAAATAGAGTGTGGGAGAAGCATCTTTATTCATCCCTACTTCTTGACTGAGTACACACTGTTGCCTTAGTGTTGGGTGACACTCAGAGGAATAGCTTAGACTAAAACTGGAGCTCTCTGAAGCTATCCCTGGGTGCAGTTTAAGGGCCAGTATGTGCCACAGACTATTGCAAATGCGGTGTAGACAAGACAGATTTGCATCCCTCCACAGTCCTTCAGCACAATCCAAATATCTCCGGTTTCATGCTATGAAAACAATCACCCTAAACCAGTTTGACAGGCTGGACATAGCTTCAGCATTATTGCAAAGAGTCTGAATTAGAAAAAAACAAACTAAAATATATACACAGACAACAAGCAGTGCATCATAGGATCACAGTGCCACAGGAGCATCATGTAGAGGCAATGAGGGGACTCAGAACCACTGTGGTGGAGTGTGGATGCAATCAGTCTATGCCACTTCATTGGCACAGCTTTACTTAAATTTATAAGCACAGCCCTTCAGAGACAGTAGCGAACTCTTTTTGGTAGCCACTCACAGCACAGGACCATCCTGTTCCTGCTACTGAGGTGGTCTGAGAAGTGGATGCTCTGCTCTCTGACATCTCCACAGAAGGATGGGTTACTCTCTTCCACAACTCTGCCAAAGCTCTGTTAATTTAAAGCCATTTGTTTAGCTCATTGCTTGAGACTGAGAAAGGCTCCTTCACTACTGAGAGTTACTCAGTTTTCTGTGGGGACCCTTAAGCCAAAGATTGACTGCAGGCTTCATTGCTGTAACACTCCTGGCAGATATCACACAGAAGTCATCAGCTGACCCTTGGAGAAGGGGTAGTAGGAAACTTGAGGTGAGTTTGGAAAATACATATTTTGAGGGACATACTAGTTTGGGATTTATAGGACATAAATAGTGGGTAAAACATGAATATAAAGATATACAAAGAATATGTGGTACCAGGTACCAGACAAGAACTGTTAATCAGCAGGAAGGAAGCGGTAGTTTAGTGCAATTGCCTGTCACTTCTGAGTTGATGTAAGGAAATTAACTTGTTGGCCATATGCTCTTTCCAGTCATACACACTAAAAATGGTCAATGTTTTTAAAAACCTCTGCTCAGTAGACACCCAAGACTGAAGTAATAGAGAATATATTAGCAGCTGTGCAATAAAATTTACTGCACTGGGGTCAGCTCACTTTCCCAGTAAAATCCCTGCCATGTTTTATAGGAAATAGAAATGGTATAGTACACCAAGTATTTCACAACTTCCTAGCTGAAGAACACCAAAAATCAAAAACATAAACATGAAGTGGATATTTACAGAAGGTGCTTTTTTCATATTGCAGCTCTCTCTTCTGGCAGCAGGAATGTACACTCAGTGGACAAACAGGATAATATACATCAGGGAAATCCTGTCTTGCCATAACTGTACATATTCGTAATTCACTAAACTAGTTCTGACTACAAGCACAGTAAACCGACTCACAACAATGGCTGTGACAGAAACGTAAGGGATTAAATATGGGACAGAAATTGTCTCTTAAACAGTACATTTAGCATATATATTAGAACAGCATACCTTAAAATAATCTGAAACGATCACTGTATCCCTTCGCACTTTAAAGATTGAAGACACAATAAAGGTAATCTTTAAATTTGTGGTTTGTTAGGAATAGTCTCCATAGGCTCTTCATTTCATTTCAGATGCAGTGTTTTAACATGGGATTAAAAAAGATTGATACAATGGCAGTAAGCTGATCGATGCCCCTTCTTCTACACTTCCAATTACCCAAAGAGTATTTGAAGAGTTATTTTTCTTATGCTACAAAATTGTAATCCCAAATTTGTAACATCCTACAGCTACACCAGGACATCCCAGAAAGACAGAATTATGAGGAGACGTGTATTTTTCCTGGTTCCATTATCTGATGACTTCAAGGTCCACAGTCCACCTGTTAACCTTGCCCACTGTAGCACCTCAGGGTCCAACCATAGAGCTGTGCAAGCACAAGGAATGGGTGGTCCCTGCTCTACACTCCTCAGCATTGTGAAATGAGGCTGGAGCACATGGAGCCTCAGGCATTGCACTGCATCTTTAGACCACCTTTGAGACAGGTGTACCCCACCTGATCCAGCAGCTCTGGTGTCCTGTAAACTGACCCGCAGTCAAAAAACTCCCTAAATTCTGCCAGTGACACCAGGCTGAAAGTCAAGTATTGATCTGCTGTCTCTTCCTGTTTCTTCTGTCATCATTCCCTGCAACAGGAAGGATAGAGGAGAACATTGTTTGTGCTCCTGATCCCTGAAGCACGCCCTGCAGCTGACACCTGGGTGTCTCAATTTGCCTTTGGAGCTCTCCCTGGGCAACTGTGCCATTCAGGGAGCGTGCAGAGCTCAGAGAGGCCATGGCTTTCTGTGGGGTGGATGCCTTTGCTCTCTGGCTGAGCTGACAGGGCTTCAGCACCCTTCCTGCATGCTCTTCCGTGTGAACTGCTGCCCGAGCTGCCACAACATGCCCTTGTTGACAGCACTCCTGGTCACCAGTTCTCCTCTAAGGGCTTCTTTTATACTTTGTGGAGGCTTGGCTCCCATTGCTCCTGACCCCAGAAAGGTCTCATCAGCATGAGCTGAAGGGTCCTGGCAGTATCACACATATTTAAGTTTAGGATGTTATTTAACTAATGTATGTTATTTCTTGCAGCGATAGTTTGGACCAATTACACTGAAGCCGTTTTAAACTGCAGTCAAAATAATATCTAAAGCTTTAATTTCTGCTTCTTCCTCTCCCAAGGGAGGCAGGGAAGAAGTATTAGAGAGAGCTGCAGTTACATTTCTTTATTTCGAAGAAAAATTGTGTATCCTTTGAAACACAAGAAAGCAAGAAGAGATTCTTTTAAGATTCTGCCTTGTTCTCCTTCCACGATCTCTTTCATGGTTTACAAAGGGGGTGACAATGTGCCACAGCATGAGAGTAGTAAAGAACAAGATGAAGGACTTTCTTTTGGTTTGTTCCTGTACAGTCAGTGGGTGGAGCATCACAATCAGGGCTCACATCGCATATCGCCTGCAGCAACATTCAACTCTATAACTATGTACAAGTGAAGAAATAACTCCCAGGTAAAGAAGAGAAAGTGGTAGTGATTGATCTCTTTCTTACTTCATGTGTTTCCACTGAGAAAATGTTTCTTCTCATCACATAATTTTTTTTCTCTTCTGCTGAGACCTATTAAGAAACTAGAGCTGGAGATGGGCTGAAATAATCAGTCTGAATAATGCTTTGGTGTAGAGAGATCACAGATAAGGTACGAACAGAATCAAACATTTCGAGTTACAGTGGCAACATTTTTGAATTATTTGTGTCCATCAGCTGAGTTTATGCCTGTGTTCACTTAGCTTGCCTCAGCCCCCATAAAAATGGGACTTTCTTAAACTGGGCAAGTGTACCATAGTTTAGCCATTAGTGAATCAGTTTAAGACCACTCACACTAATTGCTTGCAGCAACTTAGCTCTCATCTTAACAAGGTACCATCGAAACCTGAATGTACTTTTATATGTGACAAAACTCACGTGCTCTGGAAGGATATTAACTCATTGACCCACTCAGTTTGAGACTGGTTATGGTTTAAATTTAGATACTGAAGCTAGCTGAGTCTCAGGAATCCATGAGATACTTCCTAGCAGAAACTGCCTTTCTTACCTCATCTGAGATATTGGCAATGGCCTTATTTAGGAAGTATTAGGTCAGTAAAGCTTACCTCCTTTGCTGGCAGACAACAACTTTAAAAGTAAGACAATTTCTTTAAAGCTCTGTAGCTCTTAAAATAGTGCGGCAACAGCATCTTCTACCCAGGCTGCTTTGAGGACACCACCTATGGATCAGCATGGAAGAGGAAGTGTAGCTCTCCTCCTACTACAGATGGGGAGAAGTACAGTCATGTTCTCCAGCTCAGTCCCTCACACTGTTTAGTATCACTTAAGGGCAGAACTAAGGAACAGGCCCTGTTTGTCATTACTTTTACACATGCAAAACACAGTAGGACCTCTGAGGCTATGCAGTGTGATTACTGTAACAAGGCATCATATATTTCTGCATTCTCTTTGCTTATTTTTGATAAGAAATATTTCAGGTAATTGTTAAAGTTTTACCAAACCTGTGTACTTTTTCTTAGACTATTCAATGTAGAAAACATGCTTACTAGAGTGGCAATGCCCACATGCTTTAACCTTGATGTCATTGGGATGAGATGTCAAAAGACAGCATCAAAAGCAGAAATATTATAAAGTGTCTCTCAAGAGTACAGATGCTCATCAAGCAACAGAAAGTAAGTTTTCTTTGTTACTAGTGCTACAATTCCAATGGCCTGGTATGAAAATAGTCCTGTAGGTGTAATAAGGACTGCTATGTACCCTGTACAAATTATTATAGCTGCAAATAGATGGTGGAGCAAATGGAGAAGAATTATTCCTTTAATAGTATGTCCATGTTCCCCTAGGATTTAGGAAACATAATTGTTCTGCATGGTATTAATATATTATTCTCATTTAATTATTCTGCTCTTCTTCTATTACTGTAAGTCAACACTTATCTTTATCCTGAAAGATAATATCTTAGTACAGGTAAGGAATTCAATATCTGTTCTTTTTGCCCTGGAAACTATATTTTAACAAAAAAAGAGACTAGCATAAGACTAAACGTATATGCAGAAATACAAAAGAATAAAAAAAGGAAAAGAGAATAGCTGAGTCTTTTAGAGTAGTCTCAAAATTGAATTTTGCTTTCTTTCTGCATTAAATACCATTTTAGAAAGAGAAAAATTAATTCACTGATGCTCCTGATGCAAGATAAATAGCACAAAGATTTGGAGAGAAAAAATAGTGATAAAGGATACCATGCAAGTAATTCAGAATAGTCACTCAAGGCAATTCTTAAAAGTATATTGTTTTGTGGTCAAGAAATCCCACAGTATTAATTACAGACATTAATACTAGTAGAGAGACATTATCCTGATTGGGTGGCACAGTCAAGCAGCCAGAGAGCTAACTGATATTATTTATATCTGCAATTAAATGTAACAAAATGGTGCTACCATTATTGGTAAGGACAAAAGGAAAGGCAAGTGTAGAAGTCAAGTTCCAATAGCCAAATTTCCTCTTGAAATCAGTGGAAGTGTGGACTAAGTGTCAGTGTCACATTTTGCCTACAAGTTCAACTTAGTTTGATGAACTTCACTGGGCAATGTTTCTCAGGGAACTGAGTCGCTGTGAAGATGTAATGTTTACAAACTGGGAGAACTCTGCATGTGCAATGCCTTCATCACCTGGAGCCTTGCGTAGTTATTTTTAATAACAGTTTTAGAAAGTATCTATCATATGTATGAATAGCCAAAAGTGCTAGGGATTAACTTCTCGTATCCACAAGAGAGGCAGTTTGCATTCACTGCAATCCCCAAGTGTGAAGTAGGAGATTGAAGGTGAGAACATAAACATCCTAATCCTTGTCCTCAAGGATATTGCTACACAATATCACTAATGTTCTGAAACGTGCATCTAAACTTAAATAGCCAAAGCTATATATTTACAGATTTTTAGATATACTGTGAACATAATGGTGTACCTTTATTTAGGCACAGGAGACAAACATCCATGTAAATATTTAAGTAGTAAGATGATGACGTTTTCCACCTGTGACCAAAAATTCAGGTTTTAGGATTTGAAATTTCAGAAAATGTATTCTCTTTCTCTTTGCAATTGAAACTTTTTATGGAACAAAGCACTTTTCTCGTTTTGTTTTGGTTTGGCTTTTTATTTTAGTCAGAGCTGTACAATTAATCAAACACTCGTACAGAATTGTGAAGGTTTTATCCTGTAATTATTTCAGGACTTGCTAAAACTTCCCATCTGTTAAAAAGATTACTACTGTTGATAACTCAGGAATAAGCTGCACACATCTTTTTTCAAGCACAAAGCCATTACATGATTTAAAGGAATTAATAGATATAGAGAGGAGATTGGAGTCCTTCATAGGCCGTTTCTGCTAAAGGGAGTTGACTAAGACACTCCATACAAGCTCACAGAATTCTACACTTAAGAGTGGAGTTCTTCTGTACTATAAATGAAATAAATCTAAATTATCTCTTCACACTATTTCTTCCTCCCTATTTAAATACATCTATTCCTTTCTGCTCTGCAGGAAAATACATTTTGCACTGGAAGGGTTTGTATGCTCCAGATACAAAATTTGCTTTATACAAAACAAAATTACAGCTGGCACTCATCACCTCTGTGTGCTGCTGCTCTTGTCCACACTGAGCAGGGGCCTCAGTATTCCAGGAAGAATGGTGGTTTTTTTGCTGGGGTTGTAAGTCACAACCCAGCATGAACAGAGTCTGTTCTGTGAACAACTAGTTTCTTTTCCAGTTCTTTAGTTTTAAGAGGCCTTTGGGATTGTCAGAGCCATTGAGCAAAATAAACAGTAAGTATTTTAAAGAAGGTATCTGTGGCTTCACAATCTGAATCAGACATAGACGCAGCTCTGGGAACCATTTTATTAACTATCCCCTTCTGACTCTCTCAGGCAATATGCTCGACTTAACTTCTTGATGTTTCATGAAGCTGAATGGATTGCTGATTAGTATTGCATGACTTTTACATCCCATTTTTTTTCTATGTCTAGCTTTGACATTGCTCACACCCCCCCTTTGCAATCCACACCCCCTCAAAAAATGTTCTGACTGAAGCCATAAGGCAACAATCTCATTCTCAGGCAAGTTTCAGCATCTCCTTATGGCTCTTGGATAACTTCACATTTCTTGCCAGGCCTAAGTATGGATGGGAGTGTGAGAGTAGGTGTATGGGTCTTTTCAGCCAACCCTGCCAGCAGGAAAAGCTGAGTTAGTCAGAGGTGCAGAGGAATTGCATGTGATAGGGAGGGCTGAGAGAACAAGTTGTGTGCAGAGGTTGGGTGTACTATCGAGAATCCAAAAGACAGGAGATTATTTTTATACATATTGTTCAAAGCCTACAAAGCTTGCACAAAAGGCTCGATCAGAGTATACAAAGCAAGTGAGGAGTTGTTAGGAATCTGCTTCTAAAAATTCCTATTTCAGCTCTTTGTTGAAGAGGACTGGCTAAATTTGCAGGTTGTTTTCTTTGTAGATTAGTTTATTGTCTGTTGATTGATTTCAAAAGATTCACTGTTCTTGGTAATAAAAGAGAGAGACAAGAAAAAAACTAAGACAAATATTAAATTAAGGACTGAATCATGGTGGCACAGTATAGCTCTTCTTGCTTGAATGATGGGGACCTGCCTTACTTTGGAATGGACACTGTCCCAAGTGTAAATTCCTCAAAGGGACCTTACCTGTGATTCACTTCTGCTCTTAAAAGAAGCTGTTCTGAACTATAGTCTATAGTATCACTTCACAGGTCCTCTCTTCTCACAAGAGAACATGTAAGCTGGGCATGGTTTATTTTGACAACTAAAGATTTATGATCCACGTGCACTGTAGGAAGTGCTTACGCTATTGGCTGTCATTTTAAATTGAGTGCATGTTGAGCCCAGTTTGCATTTATCATTTCTGCTAAGTTCCTTCCTCAACTGTCACACTGAATCTGTTACAGAAAAATCCTGTTTTGAAATGGAAGTCAAGCAGGAATATTAGTATTGCTTATAAAAAAAATTAATTCTAATAAAACAAAAACTTGTTGTCAGTTTGCTATGCCTTTCATCCTCATAATATTAGACTGAAAAATTACACTGGCCGAGAGACGTTAAGGGTGTCAGCTTGCAGAAAGCAAGAAGTAATCACTTACACATAGCTTTCCATAACCTAAGCCATTTAATTTGCATACTCACATTTGAAATGGGTCATAAATTCTTTTTAAATGGGGGGTACTCTACTTAATTGGTTAAAAAGTCATTCATTTGCATATTTTATTGTTTCTATATTTATGACACTATTAAGATCACAGTGAATTTATAAATCTTCAAAATACCTCTTGTAAGAACCAAACCTGGAAAATCTCTTTTTAAAACAAAAACTTTCAAAGGGTAACACCTTATTGCTTTTCTATATTCACAAAGAAATATGAGAAAAGGCTTTAGGAACTTCGTATCCATTTAATAAAGAAATATGTGCTATTGATTGCACCTCACTAGTCCAGGCAAGTTCACAGAAGGAAGAAAATTTCAAGTTGAGAGGCTCAGAAACATCTGTACACAGCACCTTGGTTTGAAAACCCCATGCCTTTCAATCTGAGAACTGAAAAATTATTTTCAACAAAAAATGAAAAGTAGATATAATTAGTGAAAAATACCATATATTAATACTCCCCACTCACCACCATCCCATCCCATCCCATCCCATCCCATCCCATCCCATCCCATCCTCTCCAATTTTAAATCGAAAAAGAAAGTCAGTACAGGGAATTTGTCAAGGCGTAATAGTATTTATAGTATTTTCCATTTACATGGTGAACAGAAAGTTTAAAATTAGAGTTACAATATCAGAAAAATATTTTAGAAAAGTAGTCAAGGCCTCTTATCAACTGGTTTCATAAAATTTCACTTTTCTGCCTTCTTGATATACCTTGCCATCCTTTCTTTTGCCAGTTTGCTGCCACCTGGAGTATTTAACACAATGCTCATTTTAATGGGCCTCTCTCGGAGCACAATGTTTCCATTGGAATAGCTAACGCCTACGGATAAGGCTTGAGTCAGTAACGTAGTCAATTCTGAATATAAAATAGACAAAGGAGGTTTGATGTAAGTTGGGAAATACTAATCAAGCCCTGTGAATCAAGTATTAAACACCACCATTACTTTTAAACATATCAACACAAAGTACAAAATTACTGGTTTACGGGACTCAAGCAATGAATGCATGACTTTGGAGGAGGTTTGGTTATACGAGATTAGGAGGAGAAAATGCAGTAGTTGAAACAAAAATACACCATGAAGACAATTTAAAAAAAAATCACTAACTTCTCTTTACTAGAGTGGCTTTCAAGTCAAATGTGTGCTGAGAGATTTACAATCAATCAGAATCTGATCTTGATGAAAAGCAGACAAAAAATAAGCAATGGCATGCTTCAGATTTGTTTCTAAGACTTTCTTTTCTACTGAAAGGAAAGTCACACATGTCCTTAGGGGAGAATTCAAATTTTTCTCTGATGTTGTTGGTCTGAGAAGAAAAATGAATACTGAGACACCATGTTCCTAAGTTCTGGAAATGCCGCATGGACTTG
This sequence comes from Cnemophilus loriae, assembly GCA_013397755.1. Lineage (NCBI taxonomy): Eukaryota > Metazoa > Chordata > Aves > Passeriformes > Corvidae > Cnemophilus > Cnemophilus loriae. The sequence goes on along the minus strand of VZTF01017490.1, from coordinate 2,713,189 downwards.
AAATACATGGTTTGCATTTGTAAGTGCTGTCACATGGATGTTGCCTCTCATCTGAACACCACAAAAACAGAACAGCTCATGCCACCAAGGACTACTGTTTGAGGAGAGATTGTAATTTGACACAAGGTTTCTAAATCTGAAAACACAGAGGATTTGAAAGAGTTCCGTTTCCCAAATCTTTTCAGCTTTAACAATTTAGACAGTCTTAAGGGTTTCAACGACAATGACTAACACATTAATTGAGAGTGGGTTTTTGGAGTCACCAAATATATTTTGACATAAGTTTTGTTTTATACTTAAATAGATGGAAAATATTTCTTTTCACCCCCAATTTCTAGCAATTGCCATTCTTAACAGCTGTGTTGTTAGAACCTGCAGCTACTTACTAAAATTAAATTCTTGGCAGTCACAATGTTAATGTAATAAAGAAATCAACAAGAATCTGAAAATATTGCAATCAAATGCAGAGTATTTCAAGGTTCTTACCTCTGAGACGATCCAAATGGTAAGTTAAAATGTCTGCAGGAAGTATGGAAGCAGATTAATGCCAGTAGTGGAATAAACACAAAGGAACATCAATTTTGTGAAGCTGGATGTGAAATAACTGTGTTGTGATTTCATGCCTGCTACTAAAAAAATAAAAAAATAAAAGAAAATTTCTAAAGAACTATGAGTTGGATCAAGAGGAAGGAAGGAAGGAAGGAAGGAAGGAAGGAAGGAAGGAAGGAAGAGT
>VZTF01017490.1:2327104-2712412 GCA_013397755.1 Cnemophilus loriae | reverse complement strand
AAGGAAGGAAGGAAGGAAGGAAGGAAGGAAGGAAGGAAGGAAGGAAGGAAGGAAGGAAGGAAGGACTACTGAAAACCAAAATAAATGTACTGCTATTTGCTCCCCAGAAAAGTGTGGAGGTCTTACTTTTGTGGGCATGAGGAGTAGTCTCAAGCTGAAGTCTGAGAAGAAGAAAACTTGGGAAAGAAAAATGCTTAGATAAGACTATTCTAAAGTAACTGAAGTGTGACATTGCTGAAATGCTAACTGTGATGTGTAACCAGTGCCAAAGGATGGAAGGTGACAAAGATACCATCAGACTTTAAAATGAACTTTTGAAGGTATCCTGTGACTGACAGGATATTCTGAGCTTGAAGTTTGAAAAAACAAGATAAGTAAAAAATATTTGAATGTGTATACATCCTTTAGAGAAGACAACAAAATGTTTGGAGCAGGGAGTCAAGTGCACTAATCTGTTAAAGTTCTGTGAAGTCCATAAATGTGTGAAAAAGGTTACTTCAGGGAGTATACCACTGCATATAATTTCTATTTTCAAGAAGGTTCTTCTCCAGACTGTCTTTAAGAAGGTACATGGGCATAAGAAAGGAATTCTCTCTCAAAGGTTCTTTCACCGGTAGGAAAACAGATGACATCTATTTATTGCAAATTGTCATCTTTGTGGGCAGCTACCAACAGGATATCCAAGAGATTCGCTCTGAAGCCTATGTTGTTAAAGATATCCTTAACAACTCTGAGGAAAGAGAATAAAATAGTGTCACGACAAAGTTTTCTGATAAAAGACAATAATTCAGGATAATAAAAATCTGAACTGTCTATAAGATTTGCTTGATGATCTTATAATTCTGTCTGACTGGCAATAAAATGACAGATTCATTCAGTGCTGAAAATTCAAAAGATGAAAAATGAAGTGAAAAAATCCCTATATAAATATACATAATAATTGGTTGCGAATTAAATTTAACTACTTTGGAGGAAGATATAGGAGTCTTTGTAGATGGTTAACTGAAAATGTAAGCTAAATGATGATCAAAACTGTAAAAACAAAGATAGGAATTATTAGGCAAGAAATGGAGAATGAAGAAGAAAGATTCATTCTTCCTCAGTACATCTCCTTGGTGCTGACACCTCACAAAAACCTTATGACTGGTCAAAACAAAGGCACATAGTGGAACTGGAGGGATGAGTAGAAAGGCTTACCAGGAATGTCTGGAATGTGCAGAGAAAGGATTAGGGTCCCTCAATTTGCAAAAGAACTTTTAAATGAGGAACACCTCTCTATTTCTGATGTTGTATATGCTAACAGGCACCTAAGGAAATGAAGAGGCAAAAAACTTCAAAAGAACAAGAGAAGGAAAATTTTCACAACATAAATCCTACAATCAGATCATCTTAAACCCTCTCAAAAAAACCCCAAATTTATTAATGTCCAAAACAAATAATGAGGATCTGCTCTTCTGTAAGTTATCAAAATACCCTTTCACTAGCTGTCAGTTTTGAACTAGAATTATTGTCTTTTAGCACTATTCAGCATGAACAAGAGCTTGAAACCTTCCCACTAGGTATTCCAATATGTCACAGAAGCACGAATGAGCTTATTTTAATGCACTAATATTTCGACATATAGAAAAGAGAAAAAAGCGGTTCAAACAAGCAAATAAACAAAAAGAATTACAAATATCTCTTTGCTCTGCAAACCCATGTGTTCAAGCAAAAAAAACATTTTTGGAATGCTAGAAGTTAAAGCTAATGTCAGATGAGGAGCTCCAAAAAGTGTAATAGCTTCCAGAAAGGGGGATCAAAGGAAATTACAAGCTTTTGCAGCAAGCACACTTTCGTATATACCTTGACGTGGGTCAGCCAAATCAAATGTCTAAAACCTGCTTATATCAGCTACTTTACAATCAATATATGCATAATTTATATCTTCTAAGTTAAAGTCGCTGAAGCATTTAACTTTATCACCACAAGAATGAACCTTTGAAAATAAAAAAACCTATATCATGCTTCATTTATTCTTTTCTCTGACAGAACAACCAACCCTGGTAGTCTGTTCTCTTCAGCCCTTGGTAAAACAGTGAAAGTTGTCCTGAGATTTTCGGGTTACTGACCTGATAGAAAGGATATCAGTGATTCCAGTGTGGCACATTCTGGATGTGCCTTCTTTTACATATATACCTATAATATTTGTGCTAGGCAATCTAGTAACATTTAGGTCACCTTCTCATTCACCAATCTCAGCTGAACTCTATTTTGTGGTATCTCAAGGAGCAACTCCTTTCTTAAATGTTTGCTCTCTTAAATACTCCCTCTAACAGGATCAAGAAGCTTTTGTCTTCCTCTAATAACCGTTGTTTCTTTACAACAGTGAGTAATTAGCAACAAGATAGCTGTTTTGCACTACTAAGCCAAACATTTCCTCGCCTGCAGAGAAAAAAACCCTGTGACAGCATATGTGTGGTTCAGCACAGCACTTGGAGACATCTGCCACAGTGATACATTTCACCAACTCAGACCACCAAGGACCGACTAAGAGCACTAAGTTAGTCATCAAGGCTAACTGTAAGACATAAGTTCCTGGTGCTGTCAACTCACGGCTAATTTAGGGTATGACTATTGACGACTGAGTGCTGTGGATAACTAATGATAACGATTGCTACAAGTTGAGAAATTTATTTTTGGGAAAGTAGACTGTTAATGAATTTTAAGTTAGCGCTGTTTAGTTCTGAAGTGCTAACATGGCCTGATTTGACATCCTCTGCGCACTTGTGACATTTCCAGAGTTTCCAAATATCTCAATTACCAAAAAAAAAAATGCTGTTTCTTCCAGCAATATTGCCAGTTCTGTGCTCCTCTGTTTCTTTCACATAACTGAGCAAACCTTTTACAACATCCATTCTTGCCCAGATATTTCAAAGGACACTATTACTCACTATCTTCTTACTTGTCAGGAGACTATATGTCTACTGTTCAGTTGTTCCCAGCTTCTGCCTAGAAGTGTGACTGTTCTTTTCAGCCAAGCTATTCCACTCTGTGAATCCGCACCTTAATTCAGACCTAATTTCTCTGTTTCCCTCATAGAGATTTACTTTATCTTAGCATAAAAAATTCCCTGAAAGGATATGTTGGGGAGCTGCATTTTCTATTTTTTTTGTAGTAATTCCTCAGAATCTCTTAGAAATACCAGGTAGCATACAACAAAACCTCTTAAACGGCAGTTTTTATTTTTCCTTGTTTTTATCACCTTGGTGTTCCCGTTACAATCGGAACAATTTTTCAGTTGTGCAGTTTTCCATCCTTTCTCCCATGCTCTTGACAGTGCCTGGTTTTGTTTTGCACTGGCAGTCTGAAGAGTGAAAAGGAAAGAGAAAACTATCTTTGTCATAGTTTGAGCACTAACAGTGCCCTGAAGTTTGATATGTGGGCTAAAAATTAGATTTGTTTTATCACCAGACTGCATTGGAGAATTCCTCCCTGAGCTTGCTATACTGTCTGATTTCTTCTGGTACTTATAAGCCGTTCCTCAGCTTTCAAAATGTCAGTCTACACAGGAAACATTTCAATATTCCCAGCCAGAAAATGTCACTCCGAGCCGGATTTCTTTGTGAAATTATGTAAACAAAAAGCCGTCAAAGCTGGTGAAATTGAAAATTCTGTGAAGTTAAACATGTCTTAGAGGCCCATTTCCTGCCTTCTGGCACTGATCCTAAGGAACACAAGTTCTCTGAGCATATCTTCTAATAGTGTATGCTAAAATTGATCTATAGTATTAGTAGCAGGGAGAGGTGTGCTGGAGATAAGATTAGTTTGTTTTGAACACTGTGTTTCATTAAGATGTAAAAATATCCAGCAAAAGAAGGAAAAGAAATAATCATCCCTGAAAAAAGGAACCTTTGTTACAGTTTGCAGGGAGTATCCATGCAGCCAGGATATATCTTCATATAGAAATAAATGCCCCTTTAAGCAAGTAAAACTCAGCCATAGCCAAGAAGAATCCTTCAGAAAGCTGAATAATTACTATGTTATAATAAGACACACACACACACACACAAAAATAACAGAATGCTTGGATGTTTCCTTTAAAATTACTTTTTATAAAAATACATGAGGAAGAAGTGCGCGCACATGCCCCCACCCACACATACATACCCTTGAAACTATGCAGTACAATTAGTTAGTACCAGTAACTGATTTGCTTAATGACCTTTGTGGGTTTTTTAGCAATCAGTGCTCCTTACTTTGAATATTAACGGGAGCCTCGAGATGGGGCACTCAAAGGTTAGTGTCTTCTGAAGCAACCATCTATTTGGAAGGAGACTAATTAACAGATTGCCTTCAAGACTATGGGGTGGTACGGGTCCGTGGGAAAAGGTTTGAGCTTACTGGTCAATTTACAAAATAATAGACAAGCTTTGGGTTTCAAAGGCCCTGAAACTGAAAATTTCAAAGACACGTATAAACTGAGAAAAACTGCTTTGAATTTAGCTAGACAGTGTTAGTTCAGCCACCGAAGGGAAAAGGTAGCTGTATTATGCAGGGGGTAGGACTAGCAGAGAACAATAGCAGGAAAAGGTGAGAAAGAGATTATCTCCTACAGATAAGAGAGTAAGACAGGGTATTTATCACCAGTGGTAAATAGAAGGGCTGTCAAGAGCAGGGAGGAAGATTACAATGTGCTTTAAGACTAATATTCCTCTCCAGTCTAGGATTTTTTTATATAGCTGAAGCTTTCTTATGCCTGTCTTCCTGGAGGTGTTTGCTCTCTCTCCCTTGGGGATCAGCAAGAGAAGTGACTGTTTCATAATAAAATGGTAACTCCCTGCTTTGCAAGCTTTATGAGATCCTTGTAAGAGTTAATTCTGATGGATGGAAATGACATCGATTTTTTCACACTTCTCACATCTGGTAGGTTGCTGGAGTGCATTGTGTTATGGTGTGTACGTATTAGACCTGCCTGTAAGATTTTGATAGTTCTGCAATAGGCAATACTGCAGCTGGGGACAATGCCATCCTACCTGTCACCTGCAAGACTACACAAGGCACTTTTCCTCCCTAAAGTTTCCTCCCTAAACTTTTTCCTCCCTAAAGGTCTTTTCCTCCCTAAACAAACTCTTGTTGAGAAGAAAATAGAAGAATACTACAGGATAAATGAGAAAAAAGATTGATATATCCTTTAATAACAGGAAGCTGGGAAGTGAAACTGAACTCTATTTCTATGCTGGTACTGTGGTCTGTATAGATAAATAATGCGCAGAGTGAGGAAACAATCTTGATTTTGCGTACTAAAGGCACGTTTTGAACTAACTGGTACAGCTCAAGAATGGACTCTTGTGGATGAAGTATTTTGATGAAAATGCTGATTCAGTGCTGATCAGGACCAAGCAGTGCAAACGAGATGTAGAACCTGGGAAGAAATGAGTAAAAAACTATCTTAAGACTGTGTAAAGCCCACAACATCTTGAATACTTTATTCATTGCTGGTCTATGCATCTCAGAACATGTGTACTACTATTGTAAATTAAATCAGGAAGGGCAGCAGGGATAATATAGAGAGAAACAGTGAAATACTCAACAATGATTATTTGACATGGAAAAAGAGGTAATAAAGGAGAATAAAACAATTATGAGTGACACGGATGCAGGCAATAAGGAAGTAAGTTATTGTCTTCACAACCAGAAATAAAATGTATGAAATATAGTTACTGCTTGGCAAGTTCTTACTGATAGTGCACAGTTATGCATGCAAGAGATGCTGCTAGTTAATATGGGTTCAAAGAACCTTTGAAGCATTCATGGAAGAAAAAATGCCTTGAAGATAAGAATGCCACATAATATATGAAGTTCAGCAACTACTTGGGCTTCAGACTGCTAGAAATCAAAAGATCATCCCTGGGTCCTGAACTAAATTAAATTTCTTCTTCATTCAGTAAATCCATTTTTCTGTCAAGTTCTCCAGAATGTCCACTGAATTATGTCAGAGGCCTCAGCAAGTGCCTTGATGTCTTTGTACAGTCATACATACAAACTGATAATGGCATCTTTTAGGTATTTCCCTAGTAAAGACATCAGTGCCTGAAGGGAACTTACAGGAAAGAGAGGGCAAGACTATTTACAAGAACATGTAGTGACAGGATAAGGGGGAATGGGTTCAAACTGAAAGAGAGTAGGTTTAGATTAGATATTGGGAAAAGATTCTTCACTGTGAGGGTGGTGAGGCACTGGAGCAGGTTACCCAGAGTTGTGGATGCTCCATCCCTGGAAGTGTTTAAGGCCAGGTTGGATGGAGCCCTGAGGAACCCAGTCTAGTGACAGGTATCCCTGCCCATGACAGGGGGGTTAGAACAGAATGATTTTTAAGGTCCCCTTTCAACCCAAACCATTCTAGGATTCTAGGATTCTATGATCATGATATCACGAGATGTAATGGCATTAGAAGATATTATAGGAGTAGTTTTGAAGATAACAAAACCTCACTGGGGTACCAAAAGATAGTTACCCTTATATCACTGATCTCTTTACAGCTACTGTGATTATCTGTTGATGCAATAATCTGAATGTAAACTAAGATATTTTAATTTTGGTCAACTTTTTGTCCTTTTCTACAGCAGAAAGTCTTTTACAGGGAAAATAAATATTTCTGTCTCTTGTACATTTACAGTGAACCTTGAAAAAAAGTAAATATTTTATATTAAGTCCTTGCTTTGAAGTCATATGATTCTTTAAGAACCTCTGCTTTTATTTAATAAAAAATAAGTTTCTTGAAGCTTGGAAAATGTGCTAGATGATAAATAAAAAGAACCTAGTAAAAAATACCCATGACTTCCCTTTTTAAAATTGTATGGTGAGGAACAACGAAATTGTGAATGTCACGGTTTATAGTACTGAATAAAATGTCCTTGACCCACCACATAATATTGATATTTCTGGTAGATGCATTTTTCCCGTTTATGGAATGAAAATTCTTAATAATGACAACAAAAAAGTCAACAAGATTTGAAACAAAAGAGGGTACTTGGCAATGAATTATATCAGTGCTCCTTATATTACATAAAATTCCTTACATGACTACAAAAAAAAAATACAGTAGGGACATATCAAAAAAATGCTTATGTAGGTCTTATGAGTTGCTGTAAAAAATACATGTTCTTTTCATTGTCACTTGGCCAGAAATACAATGCTTATGTACATCAGGGTCATTTAATGTCCCCCACAAGTGCCTCAAGGCTTAATAGAATTTTTTTTGACATGTAGATTGCATTGCATTTTGTTATATGCCATACAGAAATGCATAACACACAATATGGAAGCACGTCAAATATATAACTCCTACACACCAATAAAACATTTTGCCTATAATTTCGCATAAGGAGAGATGTAGAAACAAAATGCTACAAAAAATTTGTAGGAGAAATATGTCAGCTTTTGCTCCTCTCACTTAAGTCAACACAAGTTTTGGCAAAAGTATCATACCTGCTCATAAGGCTGCTGAACAAGTCGGAAGACCTCACTATTAGTTGTACAGAATGGAGCAAAAAGCCTGTAGCACAACAATTATGTTTTTGGCATCTGCCTAAAATCGGAATGACTAATAATGCATTGTTATAATTTCTCCACCCAGACTTTCTCATGAAATAGAGTGGCTTTCCCATCAAGTCTGTTTTTATGTTTCGCTCCACAGCATCAGAAGAAAAGACATTATTCACTAGGCCAAGAAACTGAAACCAAACAGTATTAATGGTCTGTTCCAACATCTCATCTGAGAAATTTCAAAATTAGAGGCAAGGTTCATGCATCAGGCAAATCGAAAAGGGGACCTGCGACATAGACTCCATAAACACTGTTGAAAAAAATTGTTTCAACTCTCCCTTCAAATCTAGACTTTTCTATGTTCTCAATGTCAAGTGGACAGAAGGAGGACTGGTGATGCATGCAGAGTCTCCAAAGGCAGTTTTTTGCAGTGATACATACAGGTAAGGGGGAGGACAAAAAAAATGCCAGCTATGGAATGATCGTTGGAGATAGCTGAAACAGAAAAGTGAGTGAAGGATCCAAGAACCTCCTGACCTGGGAAGGAAAGGAGCATACTGAGACCTATGTGACAATTTTGGGAAGTTTTCAAAATACAGGAAATGGAAAAGGGGCACGAAGGGATGAAGTTCCTGAGTTTATCAGTCCTCTCAATCCCAGCAGCTATGAAGTATGAGGCACAACAAGTGCTAGAATGCTGTTAACAGCAGCAGCAATACAACAACTGCACTGCACAGATGACAACATAGAATGCTGACAGTTCAAGCAGTGGGGTGAGACTTCGATGGTCATCTGCTCAAGGATTCAGTGACTTTGACTGTGTCATATCTGAAAGTCAAGTCCGTGGATACAGAAATCAAATTAGCCATTCTGTAGAAGCTAATTAGGGAGTTGCAAGCCTCTTGGTGATTGCATTCATTTTAGATTTGGAAACAGCTGAAGAAAGTTTGTATATCACAAATGTTTGCTACACACTAATTCACTAATCATTATCGAGCTTGGAAAATTGCCAATAAAAGAAAAAGCAGCAGTTTCAACAGGTGAAAATAGACTTATTTTGTTCATGCCCCAGTTTTGGGGGTTTTTGCTGCGGTGTTAAATGTCACACTGGTATGCTTTTTGGTAATGCAATAATCAAAGAAATAGAGTCAAGAATATATTGCAGGGACAATTCCCTGGAAATTTCATTAAACATGGTCAGCTGGTTAAACAAGAAGCAACTCCTATGCTAGGAACATTTACATCAGAAAATTTTCTTATTACCTTATCTTCCCCATTTTGGTACTTTGGTACCTTGTCCTTTTTCCTGAAAAAGAAAACAGGACATGGCTTGAGCTGCATGATAACCCCTTGCAACATTCAATGGCATGACTAAAAATGAAGACTTTTTTCAATGAACAAAACAAAATTAATTATAAAAATTATGTAGAGTATTTCCAGCCTCAGTATTTCTTGCTTGTAGAAGTCAAAGTGCAAAATGCTTGACTTGATGGCAAGAGGCTGAATTTTCCCCATAAAAAAAAACCAAACCCAACCAAACCAACAAAAATCAAAACCAAACCCCAACCAACCAAACAAAATACCCCAGAAAAAATCTCGTGCTCCCATAATAGCTGAATGGAATTGTCTGAATTTCCATACTCCATAGTGAGAAGGAAATTGTTTACCACAAAACCAGATTTAAAATCAAGAAATATTGAAGTAACTTTAACCCCATTTGAATCCTACAGCTAGTATATACTTTGTTTGTTTTATTAAAATCTGTGTGGTTCTTAAAATATGACAAGTTACAGACCCAAATCTCTTGCCAAAGAACTTGCACTTTGTGAAAAGAAGTGGAAAGACCAAAGCAAGGATTGAGTCTCTCATCTGCTCCTCTTTATGCCTAGTTGTCCTGCTGCAACTTCCTATGAAAAGTACATTTTTCAGGGAAACAGAAGAGCAGATGGTTCAGCCAGGCCAGCTCTTTGCAAGAAAGGAAGTTTTCCATCCACAGAAAAATACAAAAGACTAGGGACTTGAGATAAGAGTGAAAAATTCAAATAGTCAATAAGACTTTCACTAGAACTTAGTAATATCCCGCAGTCAGCAACAAAACAACGGGATCAATGCAGGGATTCAAGGTGTGAAAATATTATGGTCAGATCAAGAGAATATTGATAGCTGTATTGAGAAAAGCTGGGAAAGGGAATTATATGTGTATTAGCACAGAGAAAACAAGATCTTATCAAATGCAGCTATTGTAATATATTTATTTTTGTCCTCTTCTCACATTAAGCAATTTCATCTCTTTTTTGTCAGCTATCAGAAAAGCTCTAGCCAAGACTGAAAAGAAAAAGTAATTTCTGCAGGATCAACAGGGCCCAAACAGAATAATGCACAACTTGTACTTGCATCATACAGGAAAATTAAAAAAAGGAAGGATGGTTTTCTTTATAACTGTCTAAAACAACTGTGGAATTGTATCCCCGCCATAAGCCTAAGGAAGTTCAAACTTACAGAAAAGTTCTCTTAGCTCTGCAGATTTTAGTGTAAGTTAAATAGGCTTTCTTTCTCTTTTTTTCTGAAGAACAATATTAATTCATTTTTTGTGTGAGATACAAAAAATAACAGAATGCTTACAGATAACTATAATAGGGATAATGCCCACAAGTGTCAAAGTCAGGAAACACCAGTATTATTTTCAAGACATCACAATGTAAGTATGCATTTATATACTGGATCCTGAATATTAGCTGACACTGACAGTAATTAATTAACCAGCAATACTGCTTGCAATAAAGAGATCAGTGCAAAAGAAAATACTTTCATGACCATCTCATAGCCACATGCCTATTCACAACAGAAATAAATCAATATAGATAAGATTTCAGCACTGTTAGGCCAGAATTTTGTCTTCTGTTGTTAGGATCCTCCCTTATGGAAACTGAGCTTAAAAGAAACCTCATAAAACTTCAAAGCCCTGCTTTGAGCAGGAGGCTGGAGAGATGACCCCCTGACATCCTAAATTATCCTCTGTTTCTGTGACTATGACTGCCCTACATATATACATAACTAAAATCACAATCTCAACAAGTATGAACATTGATATAAGCTACTCCAAAAGATGTTGGGTTTTAGAAATGTGATATTGTTTTGTTAATGCATTCAACCAAAATATAAAGAGAGCCCAGGGGCCTTGAAGTAGGTCAGAATGTTTGATTCTCTTCCCACTGCCCCCCTTCTGTGTCATTCTGAAGTGCAGCTACTTTGATCCTGTCTTATGTCTTTGATTTTTTCTGAATAATAAACATAGCTTTGAAAAACACCCTCTATAGAAAAGTTTGATGTTGTTATACATAGCATTTCATCTATCCCAAAGTTATCAATTCTATTTCATTTGAAATAATTATTTCCAAATAATTTTATCAGCATCCTTTTAAACTAGGATTTCCATAGGCCCCAGTAACATACTGAAACTAACATTTCAGCAGGAGCACCATCAATGACATTTACAGAGGCATATATGGTTCTAGCTAATCCTCTCTGGCATCATCCTGCAAAATAAATAGCTGGCCAAGATAAGACTGATTAAGTTTTCAAGTGATTTAATAGTTCATTTATACAAAAAACTATGTTTTCAGAAAAATACTTTTTTAATCCAAGTCTGTCTGTATGTGAGTCTATGAGGCCGCATGCCAAATCTGATGTTATTGCTCTGTTCTTCCATAACTTTCAAGAGCCACACACTTTACAGGTTTAAATCACTAGAAAAGTGTTGACTTAGCATGGTGTTGGTCAGCATTAATCAAAAAAAGGAAGGATGGCAATAATTACCCACCCCTTATCTCTCTCTCAGATCACAGCCAGCCCTCTAAAGCAGGACAACAAAGTAGAGTTGCCAGCTTACCTGGAGCAGACCTACAACTCTTCTAGGTCAGCATAACCTCCATGTCTCCTAACCACGAAGCAGCACTGTCCGAGGCCCTTGCTGACCACAGCTGAGTACGGGTGCCTTGCTGAATAACAACACCCCTAAATCATACAGACAGTCCTTACCAGAGGAAGGAGAACACCCGTGACCCAGCTCCCTATGGAGGTATGAGCGCTGCCCCAGCAGAGAGGAAGGAGCATCGGTGGTGGGGAAGGAAAGGTAGTCAGGAAAATACAGATAAGAAGGGATTTGGGGATGGAAATGCATGAACTGCAATGGAGATGCTGGCTTTGAAGGAGAAGGTATGGTGTGTGAAACCCTGCTGGAAGAAGTCCTTGCGCAGTACATCATTGAGTAAAAGATGTCTTGGGGAGAGAGGGCTGGAAAGGAGCAGGTGGATGTATTACCTGCAGTGGCTTCAAGTAAAAAAGTTATAAAAGTAAAAAGTAAAGTAAAAAATTACTTAAGTAAAAAATTATAAAAAGAGATCTGAAAACAGTCATCTTATTTCTGATGTGGTGAAGTGGTCTTATCCTCTTGCATGACATTTTTCCATTAACACATACCCTTGTCTCTGAGGTGCAGATCTTTCCCCTATAGTCCTCATAAAAGACAAAAATCCACATAGCTATTTGAGCTGATATATTAGATCATGTTTACTTTTGGGACTGAGATTTTAATACAGAAGTTTCTAAAGTGTGCATTATGAAATCCTGTATAAATGGCATCACTGGATTGAAGACATATTCCACCTCTTCTGTACGTTTTTACAATTTCTGTTTACTGCAAAACCATATAAGTTTCATTCCTCTTTCTGGATTGTGATACCACACAGTGTGCCTCTGAAGTGTTCAGTACACAGAGAAGTCGGTCACCATTCCTTAGTCTGTTTTATTCTGTCCTCTAAAATTTCCAAAGAAGTGGGAAGAAATTCAGTCTCTTCACTCTGCTGACGTTTAGAAAGTTGATGTCACATTAGTTTTCGAATATTTTCAAGTTCATTCATACTGAGGGAATCTTTTATCTTTAAAAATATTAGAGGTGCAGCATAGGCTACATGAAGCCCAAAGAACAGCTTTCAATGACTCCTAAATCGTTGGTATCTAAAAGTTTCAAAGTAGGATTGCAAGATCGTTTCCAAATTCACATCATAGTTTTCAATTACCACTGTTGAATTCAATTTTTACCTCACATAAGAGGAAGTTTGATACAGTAGGATAGAACTAAGTCTCAAGAGGCAAAAGAATAAGTACATTTTCTTTCCTCCACGACTAAAGCAAAACAGTGAAAGATGTAAATTAATTTGCTCCGTATTAATCCCATGTTATTTTCTTTTGTTCCATAGAACAAAATTTTAAAGTTGCTTCAAATACATTAAATAAGCTGAAGTTTATAAAGCTGAAAATTAAACCAAGGATTTTTTTTATTATTATTTCTGAAGGTACCTGTTCTCCAGTGTCCCCACTCTTTTCAAAATTGCTGTGGAAAGCAATCTTTCTTTTTGGCAACACTGTTATAAATTCTATCAAGAGGCATTTAATGCTCCCAGCGCCCACGGAGTTAGCTTCAGCTTGCTTTCTCTTTCAAAGGGCCTCCCCATGCCCTCCCGCCTTCGAGCTGGAACATGTTGCCAGCCTTGACCTAAAAGGTTAAAGTGCTGTTTGTGAACAATCGATGCCGCCTCCAGCGACTGGGGGTTCCTGGTAGTAAGGCAGGGAGTCAGGCATGCCAACCTCCACACGGGTTAAAGAAAAGAAGTAATAGGATCACGGGATGGTTTTTGTTGAAAGAGACCTTTAAGGTCATCTAATCCAAGCCCCCTGCAATGAGCAAGGACATCTTCTTCTAAATCAACTTGCTCAGAGCACAATCCAATCTGACTGAATGTTTCCAGGGATGGGACATTGCTGTGGTTTAACCCGAGCCAGCAGTCTCTTGCTCACTCCCCCACCCACAGAATCAGGGAGAGCTGGAAGGGTAAAAGAGAGAAAACTCGTGGGTTGAGATAAAGATGTTTTAATAGGGAAAGCAAAAGCTACAAGGGAAAGCAAAACACGGAGTTAATTCAGTGCTTCCAATGGGCAGGCTAATGTTCAGCTATTTCCAGGAGAGCAGGGCCCCATCACCTGTGATGGTTACTTGGGAAGACAAATGCCATCAGTACAAATACCCCCCTTCTTCCTTCCCCCACCTGATGTTCTCAGCATGACGTCACACAGTCTGGAATATCCCTTTCGTCATTTGGGGTCACCTGTCCTGGCTGTGTCTCTTCCCAGTCTCCCAAGCACCCGCAACATCCTTGACAGTGTGGCTGCATGAAAAGCAGAGAAGGCCTTGGCTCTGTGCAAACCCTGCTCAGGAATAACAAAAATCCATCTATGCTATCAGCTCTGTGTTCAGCAAAAATACAAAGCACAGCCACATTCTGGCCACTCTGAAGAAAATTAACTGTACCCCAGCCAAAACAAACGCAGGCACCTACCAGCTATCTGGGCAACATGTTCCAGTGTTTCACCACCCTGATCACAAAAAAATATTTTCTTATACCTAATCTACCATCCTTTACTTTAAAAACATTGGCCCTTGTCCTGTCACTGCTTTGTTTAAAAGTCTGTCCCTATCTCTCTCAGAAATCTCCTTCAAGTATTGGAGGGTGAAAAGGAGCCTTTATCCTCTCCAGCAGCTTCCCCACAAGCCTAATGATAGTTCAATTTTTTTTAACATATGGTCTGCCTCAAGAAGCAGAGGGCGAAACATCAAATATAATGAAACAGGGAACTTTCTTTCTCATTTATGTGACCTGAGAAAGGCAGTGAAAACAAAATTACAAGTGACTGAAGAGAGGATAATAAGATCTTCAGGTTACAAATGGAGTGGGAATTCTCCATGCCCTGTCCTGATAAGGGCAATTAGAAAGGCATTATCACAATAAAACCGAGTGTTCTCCAATAATCAGGTGCAATTCTAGTGTGTGCTGGCGCTGACAGATCACAGCCCAAAGGCAGAGGCAGATAAGCTGGTGTCTGAGCAACATGTGAATAAAGATTTTCTTTAGAGAACTTGAACAAGAAAATACACCAGTTAAGGAGATAGTTTAGAAAAAATTAGCTACTAAAGACAAGAAAAAAAATGGAACAAATGTGGAAATGATTGTCATAAATATACATTAAAATGTTCATAAAGTAGAAGTCTTTGATAAAGCATTATCTTTAGTCATGAGATTGCCCGTGCTTCTGAGGTACTGTAGTGTATGGAGTGCCAAACACTTCGAACTGTCTGAGAAACAGTTTCTTCCTGGTCAGAAGGTGCTCTTTCTGCATTAATTTTTCTTTTGAAAGAGTTTTTAAATTTTTATTGTTCTCTTGAATAGAGGGATGGAACTCATTTTTTAATGATACCTAGTGGAAATTGTCCCTGCCCGTGGGAGAAGGACTGGAAGTAGATGACCATTCCATTCTATGATTCTATGACTCTATGATATATATAAAAAAACATGGTTAAACCATTCATAATGCCTTTCCCAGGTGGTTAGGAAAGCCATGAGAAGACTGCAGCTAGCACAGCATTTTTGGTATCAAGATACGAATACTGGAGATATTTTTTGCCATCTTATGATGGCTGTACAAAACCTGGCAGATAATTTATGACCAAATTAGCATGCTAATTAAGCACTATCAAATTATCTCTTTCATCATGTACCTATTCTTCATCATATCTTAAGTGAAATTATGGCTCTTGCACACTATTCTCTAGGACAAGGCACATATGTCTCTCAGGACACAGGACACTCATCTCCAGGAGAAACCGTAATGCCTCAGGGACCCACATACTGTTTTCACAAGCTCTGCTTCCCTCCTTTTGCAAGATTATAGCTTTACCATCCACATAGTTTTTCATGGCCGTGGAATTACTACTTAAGTTGTGCAGTTGTGTTTATAGCTGTCCTTCCAGTCTTTTCTCCAAAGAAATTGAGACTTTTCCATGAATAAGAATTCTTCTTCACCTCCTGACCCTGCAATTCCTGCATAAGAGAGGACAGGAGTAAAGAGTCAGATCTCATCTTCCAAAACTTCTCAATTTTCAGACTAAAGATCCAACTCTGACTTCTGTGTCAAGAATATTTGTGTTTCATACTCTTTGCAGTACTCAAGATGTGCAACCAAACCTGTTCTTTTGCATATTAATCACAAAAGAGCCATGTGTGTAGAGGAGGAACTAAGCTCAAATTTTAATAAAGACCTCTGAAGACAGGCCAGCAACTGCTGCTGCAGTTACTGACAAGGCAAAACAGAATTAAATAGGTCAGTATTTTGCAAAAAAATGCATACCTCTACCTCAGCTCAAGTGCTTCATGGAGCAATTTCTTTATTAATATTAGTCTTAATCAGTAAATAGGAATAGATTCAAGAACTACTATACTAATGAACACTGAACATAGCTATTGCCTTGATACCAAAATTTAATGCAAAAGATGGAGGCAGAAAGAAATTAAATAAGAATGTAAAAATTCAGAGAAATATAAAAATCAGAATGAAAGCTGATTTTCAAGTAGTTAGAGAATCAAAGTGGGAGCTTCTGAAAACCAAATCTGTCTTGTAAAGCAAAATAACCTCCCACCTTTAAGAAGAATAACAGGTATGTATTCAATCAACAAGACCAGCAGGAATTGGAAAGGTGATAACTATGACATCATGAGAAAACTAGATAGACTTCACATTTTCAGAAGAAGGAAACCTTTCCACAAATAAATTATTCAGATGAGCTACCAGGAAACAATATCCTTTCAGAGAAGCAAAAATGTAACCTGCAAAGCTGTTGCTCCTCCTGACTAATTTCTGACACCTTCAGAAGCCTCATTGATTTCAATTAGTGGTTTCCTAAGGAACTCCAGTGGGAAGTGCTGTATAAAGTGATTATCATGAGCTAACCCTAATAATTTGTTTTCTTCAGTCCTCTGAGTTTCATAGAAGAGAATGACAGAGAGATATTTGTGTAGAGAATGCACAGTCATTGCTGGATTAAATATTTATGTTTCCATACCCATATTTTGCATCATTCCTATGGGCTTTGCTAATCAGAAAATGAATAGAAAAACATAGGTGAGAATTATGTTAGCCTCAGAAGGCCTTTTATCTGAGTAATGTCTAAGGGAAGAAACCTATCTTTTTCTTAAGGTGCAGATTACTCAGCAGCAGTTTTATTGAGAGGCAATCTATGTATATGACTCAGATTTGAGGAAAATATATAAAGATATTTGTTTAAAAATTAAGATTTTATTAACACCCTTTAGTCCAGTGTTAAAGTATACTAATGTCAAGCTTTTACATAATGACATAAAAAGTGCCATAACTATGAAATATATATATTATTATATGAACAGTCATTACTATAGTTGTTCTTAATAATCCCTTCTGAAGAGATTTTTTTGTTTTCTGTTCAATAAGAAATAATCACAAATACATAATAGGCATCAAACTCTCCTCTTCTCTCCCCAGAATATAATAAAACCAAAATGACAACACAAGAATACATGAGTTAAACTTCTGTGAGCATTTTGAGGAAGCTTCAAAAGTCTATTAAAAGCTCTTGGTCTGGAATTGTTAATAATGAACTCCATCCTAAACATAACAGATAAGATCAAAAGATGAAGGTATAAGCTAAAAGAAGGAGAAAAAGCACTGTAGTGCAAAGGAACAAGAAGGGCTGCATGCAGGTTTGTTATGCAAAGGGTATTCTGAATGCAGGCAGAAACTCCCTGTATTTTATTCAAGGTATCACAGCAAGGGGTTGAGAAATATAACTGGAACAGTGGGAGAAGAGAATGAACTGCTGTGAAATAAAACAGAAGCTCAGATTCTGTGGAGGTCAAAGTCTCACATTTGTCAGTACGACACAGCTCCATGATAATTTTCATGACATCCACTAAATCCTCTCAAAATAATGATAAACCTCCTTATCACTAGCTATTTTAATTATCAGTCTGGTGGTAATTTTGAGCTGCTTTTTCTTCTAAGCTCCGTCCGTCATTTAAACAATGTTCTTGCTCTCATAGCAATTAATTTTAATTAGAAAATAATGAAACATACTGTTAATTTGGTTACATCATAAAGTTTTTTGTAGTTTTTTAGAATTACAACCCTAATTCCAATCCCGGATCAAGTAAAAGTCATGCAGAACCAATTCAACGGGTGAAATAGGCAGTGGTCTCTCCTTTCAGCGCAGCTTGTCTTAAATAAATTGCATAGACTGCTACCATGAAAAACCTGCTAGCATTCAAAAAGGAGCCTCCTCTCACTAATGCAAGACTCAAGTCTCAGAATGTCTGGAATGTCCCCAGCTGCCTTCAGTGCAAAGATGTAAAGGTTTCTGCAGAGATGTTCTTGTCACACTGAGACTTGAGAGTACATGAAAACAAACACCAGCTTTCGCCTGAAAATTCCGGGTTTTGCTGTGACTTTACTAGCTTCCTTCCTGCAAGAAAAGAAAAATCTGTGAATAAAAGAGCAAGAGACTTTCCCTTATTGAGTCTGGCATAATATTTAGGTAACATGTCTTGAGAGTAGTCACATTTATTCTTCTTTTAGGAATGAAGTTTATTTCTTAGGTCTACAGATAGCTTTAGAGAGGTCCAATTACAATTGGAAGATGACTGACCCTCAAATATGTTATGCACCTACGGTTACTATAAGATGTGGCACTTCAGGTTGTTACCTCACTTTAAACAAACTCCACTAGACCCTCAAGTAGGTGTCCAGAAAGTTCGTTCTCCAGACACCAGACAGGAGCACTCTCTTTAATATTTTTTTTATATCTTAGTCTCTGTTGTATATGTTTTTCTGCAAGTTTTATAAGTGCAATTAGAGATACAATTTTTCTCTATGTCCTACAGGAAGTGAACACCCTTGGACACAAACATGGGTCTTTGCAGTGTGCACAGCGTACAAGCTTTGTGTTGATTTAGTGCAAATATCACAAAAGAGACGTCTTTGAATGAAAGCAAAAAAGGATTTTAGGGAGCAGCAGAGACAAAACCCCCCCCTGATTTTAATAAGGCATAGTCAGCAAATAATTCAGGACAATGACAGTTAACAGTTTACATACAAGAGATGCTTTATATTTTCACAAAAGAGGCACCCTTCATTAAATACCACAATTAATCTGCTTTGCCTTCTGAATAAAAAGTTAAGAACCACTGCTATTATTAATGCACTTATTTTTACTAAATTTTAGAGAACAACTGAACTAAAGCAAATCCAGTTCAGAACTGAACTGCTGAAAGAATTTACATTAAAATGACAGACTATTAAATATTACTGAAGTTTTCCAAAGACATGTTAGCAGTAACTTGCAAGCTTCAAAAGAAATTTAAAATTCAGCATGTTAAAAGTGCTGTACTTAGAAGAATAGGTTTTTTTTTATACTGGGTTAACAACTCTTTCACATTCTAATGAAATGAGGAAAAGCCCAAGAAGCAAGCAAAAATGTCAAATTCTGTAGGCAATTCTATGAAGGAACTCAAAGTGTTCACAGAGTGTGCAAGGATACAGTTCTTGACTAGGTCAAAAGTGGCACATTTGTATATAGAGAAACAGGGATTCACAAGAGGGATTAATTTGGGGTGTCATCTTGGTTGCTTAGTAAGAAAATTCAGCATGATTCCTTCTCCTTTGGTCAACCAGTCTTTGCATACCTTTTTAATTGAATCGAGTATTCACTGAAGGGGAATTGGACTAGATGGCCTTTAAAGGTCCCTTCCAACCCAAATTGTTCTATGATTCCGTGATTTTGGATTTTGAAAAGAAATATATTTACTTTCTTCTGCCTTCTCCAGGCTCCAGTAATGTCTATGTTCTAGATGAGTGACTAATAAAGTATTCCACACCCAAAACTGCAGTGGTCTTGAATATTAAAGTATTCAGACCACTCTGGACAAGATCTATGCCAGTTACACATTGATCTTGGCTACTAAGAGACTAACTTAATGCATAAATTCCTTTTGAAGCTGCTAACAAGAGGTGTTTTTCACTGTCAGTATAGCCAAGTGAATCTTCATTTTCCGCAGAATTACATAAATTAGCTATAATAGGTTCAAGAAAATGTTGTTCTATCCCACTGTCATGTCTCCTACAATAATTGCCACCAGATATAGATAAAAATGTGTAAGACAAATGCAAGAATACAGTGATACTTTCCCTCACACATTGCCATAGGAACAGGTGACAGTGGGGACAGTAATGAAGACCAGAGCTTTCTGGTCACTGTTTGATGGCCATCAAGGTAACTGCTCGGGCACAGCTACAAGGATTGCCCCGAGCAGTGTAACTGATCAGGAATGGAAACATGAGAGTTAGGGAGTGTTTCAGGGAACTCGCATGAAGTTTCTGATGAGTTCCCAGAAAGGATTTGTGGGATTGTGTAATATATTTGTGTAAAAATGATTAGGGAAAGGACCAATGATGAGGAAAGGGAAGACTGTAAGTCACAGGCCCATAGCTGTATGTGGCAGTAATTCGCTACTGGCCAGACTTGCACATTTGCTGGATTTGCCTGGTTCTGTAGAACCTTTAACAAGAACAATCTGTTGTAATTCTAAGATCTCTTTCTGGAATGGTGACAGACAGAGCAGGTACAATAACTACCTGTTCAAAAGGCGGGATTTTCTTCTCTCCATATCTTGAATATATCTGCGCTGAGTTCCACCTGCCATTTTATTTCGGTCAGTCATTCAGTAACACAATGCACTTCTGAGACTCTGCAATCAGTTTTCATTTTTCATATTCCAGATAACTTTGTGCATCTGTACAATTTGCTGCACTAAGAAAGCTGACCATCAATTCTAGTTCTTAATTTTTAATGGACTGCTTATCTACATAGTGGTCATCTCTATAATCCCAACAGTATCAAAGTTACTTGGAGAGTGTTTTCGAGCCACTGCTCAGAGAACAGATGTCACCCAGATTCTGCTTGATCACGTTGCCCGTGATTACTTCAAACAACTGACAGATTTATGTAGTGTTTTGTAGGAGCCATATTGACTCTTCTCCAACAAACTTATCCATGTTTCCTCATTGCAGTCTGTATCCTCCCTTCTCTCCTTCCCTTCCTCTGCCCTTCCTCCCTTTCTCTGAATCATCTTCTGGTGATTTCATCTTATCTCTATGTTCATTGACAACTTGGGCAGCCTTCTGTCATAGTTCATAGATTTTCTTATTCTCAAAATGTGCTCTAATTATTTTTAATATCCTCCTATATTCCTCTGGAGCCCTCTCTTGAAAACTCTTCCCTTGGCTGAGGTAAAGTTGCTTAGTAGTAGAAACACCCTTGACTTTGGGAAACCCTGAATCTTTTCTGCACTCCAATGCTGAGTCCTTTCAGGCTAATTTTTTTTGAAACTTCCCTCTGGAAATTTAAATCTGAACAGAACTAGTCCTCCTGTTCATATTTTCATCAAAATTAAACAATCAACTTGCAGAATATTGATCCAAACCTTTTTGCTTATAGTTAGAGTATAGATGAATCAGTTAACTAAAGCAGGCCCAAGATGGGGTAACCTGTTCTTACATTATGAGCCCATTAATGAAAAAAAGAGAAAAATCTTGTTAGAACCAGAAGTGTTAGACCTTAATATTAGGAATAATATGTGTTGCCTAACAAGTGTTTTGGAAGTTAACATTTCTCATAGGGAAAGCATTTCTAACATCATTCGTCTCTGCAGAAAAATTAGCCAGATCTGATAGTGCCATTCGACATCAGGATCCAACCACTCACTACTGCAAGAGAATTTATTCTTCTCCCAGTTATGCCATTTTAGGGGTGTTCTGTTTTACCTGTGGGAATGCTTCCAGTTTTTTACCACCAATTAAAGATAATAGAAGAGGATAGGTAACCCACCATTTCATTCTGCATAAGCAGCACGCAATTCATAGTTCTGTTTCAGTCATTGCTTTCCAGGCCTGTTTCTGTAAATCCACCCTGTACTGAATTTCTTCTAGTCCACACCTCCTGTTAATTCTTCCATTTGGTTGCCTATAGTCTTGCAATTGCTTTATAAATACTTTATACACTGGTGTGTTTAACTGACCACTCTCTGTCCCATCTTTCATTAGGCGCTAATTGCATTGCAGCACAGTTTTTGCTGTTATCAATATTAGCACTGTCGTCCTCATTGATCTCTCATTTTCTTCTTAATGATATTACTTCACCCACTGTCACATTTTAATTCCTCTTTGTTTTATTGGAGGTTTTATGTCCTTTTTAAACTAAGCTCCTTGATCAACCATCATGTAGTCTAGCTCTGCCATGCTCCATTATCCTTCAGTACTCCTTTGGCTGCAATCAGAGGCAACTGATGCAAAGAAGTTTAATGTAAATTTTAAAGATCTAAGCTTCAATCAGGTGCTTTTGAAATCCAGGTACTGGCTAAGCTAAACACACCACAAAAAGATGACATAGTCGTTTTCAAAAATAAAGGGACAATTTTAGTATTGTTTAAAACGGTGAAATTTTTGGACTGTTCTCAGGTTGAAAAGAGACTGCTTTAGAAATGCAATACTGAAGTTTAGTCCATTTGTTCTTCATTGCAAGGGCAGAGAAAGCTGGGTAATGAGGATTAACATGGGACACATTATCTCACGTTAGCTGTGCCAATGATAGTCTGTAATTAGGAGGTACTTGAATTAGGGACTAGATCAAGCACCAATGAAGATAAGATAAATGTTTCTATTAATTATTAAAAAAATATTTAGATTGGTCTGTAGTAGCCAGAGTTTGATGCTGAAGTTGGTGGAGTTAATGCTGATTAAGGGGAATAGAAGCCAGTTTAAAATACTTCTCTGCTGACCTTCTGTACATCTTGGTGTTCTGAGGTCTCAAAAATGTCTGAATAACGATATGCACAATATTACGGATAGAGGGTTGCTTTTCCAATCAAGTTTCCTTAAAAATTGCAGGAATCATCTACAGGTTTTGGCAATTGTAAAATGTATTGCTTTAACAGTAGAGGTTCAAATCTCAATTTTCCTTTCAAATTTATTTCATAGTCTCTTGAAAAAGTTTTAAAGAGTTCACTGTTTTTCTGAGGGATCAGACTGAAGAACAATATGTGATATGAATGATGAGGGTCCTAGAGAATCGAAGAGAAAGAGAAAGCCCAAAGCCTACTTGAGAAATTATCTCTTTTCAGAGCCCCCAAGAATACTACGCTGGAGTATGAGATTTGCTCTTGAAGTCAATGCAGCAGTTCTGCCAGGAGTCCAGGTCTCAGCTCCCATACTTATTTAGCTTTCTCTTACACATAGCAGATGATGCTGCAAAGTGTGCTCTTCCCACAGAAGGGGAGTCCCTCAGTAAAGAAACTTTTTTTTAGGTTTAAAGTATACAGCCATTTTTTCAGTAGCAGATGTATGCAGTAGAGAAGGCTTTGGAAAGAAAACTGCTTTGAATCGGAAGTAAAATTAGGTCATTATGTTTCTGTCAAGAACTCAGGAGTCACCTATTTATACCCTAACACAGCTTTTGGGCTAACCCTTTACTGAAAACTCTTAACAAGAAGCTGTGATAATTCCAACCAGTAAATGGCACAGTTAATTATTTAAAATGTATTTTCACCCATCAAGTTGTCTTCTTTATTAATTAGTCCTGAAAGGTTATTTTCCTTTCATATGTTTTAGTTGTGAAGGAAACCTGTAAAATAAACCTGACAGAAGAAAAAAGACATTGAAAAGAAAAGGTAAAAAAATAAGAGAGCAAGAAACCTGACTTTTTGATTTGCAAAGTTATGTCTTGGGCCTAAAAAATAGTTTCTGAAGATGACAGCACAAGGCAAATTATATTTTTTTCTGCCACAAAACCAGGATTAAAGCTGAGAAAATAGTTTTAAAAAATGCATTACAACCATGCTGCATACCAAGTGGACATCAAAAATTTATCTTACGGCTATAAGCTGCACATATAAATAACCTGATACTCCTTTTAGAATAAGAAGCTGCAGAATATAATGAAAAGAGACTTTGTTGTGATCATGACAAATATATTGTAGGGTTTGCTGACACATTCAGAGACAGCACACTGACTTTTTACAGATATATATTGTTGTGACAATCTGAGTCAGAAATTAAAGAAAAATGGGGAACCTCCTATGACCCTCTAATCGCTTCCAACCTGCTCCAGCTCAGGAATTCCAGCATTTACCCTTGTGACTGCTGTCTCCTGCAGTATCTCCTCCCACCATGCCCTAACCACCCTTTCTTCTCATCATCACTTAAACTGCTCCCATAGCCCCAGGTTTGTGAATGCATCCTGCTCCTGGTCACATCTAAAATGGAATCACTCAGATCCTGATGGGCTGGTTGGCACCAGCTCAAGTTTGACAGCCTGCACCAGCTATTCTTCTGGTGGGTGAGGGAAGAGGGGACAGCAACAAACTGAACAGAGATCTCTCTCCTCCCTCTATAAGAAACTAAAGGAGCACAAAATCTTTGTAATCTCTACTGAACCATCACACATGGCTGGAATTGTTCAGTCAGCTCCCAAGTTCTCTGGGAAATGAGGGGACAAAATAAATGGACAGAAATAGTATGACTTTAAAAGCCCATTTTCCTTAGAAAGCAAAGTTAAAAAAATATATAATTATGTTCTCAGCAATGGTGTTTCTAACTAGATGCCAAATAGTACAGCCAAGTTTTCTTTTTTGAGTGGATTTTGCAGAACCTAGATTGTAAAAAGAGCATCCAAACATCAGTGCCTAACTGTTCTCAAATGTGATATCTTTTGAGGCTAATTGTATTATTCTGGTATTGACTGACCTAAACTCGCACACTTTATGCAGAGCAGATAGAAATATTGCACACCAATGGGCTATTTCATCTAGTGGAGAAAGGCATAACAAGAATCAATGGCTGGAGCTTGCAGCTAGACATATTCAAACTTATAATGAGGCAATTTTTTAATTGCAGTGGTGATTAACTATCAGAGCCATCAAATAAAGTGATGATATTTCCCTGGTTGTTGAAATCCTCAAATCAAGACTGACAGATGTTCTGGGACAAGCTTGAGCCCATTACAAGTTATCTGGCTTACTACAGAGCTTAACTAGGTGAAATTGTACTGCTGGTACAATTGCTGGGGTTATATTTAGCTCAGTCTACGTGATCTAGTGATCTCTGTTGGCCCTCAAATGTATGAACTGATGAAGTAAAGCTGACATAAAAAGCTGGAATTTGCAAACAGGCAGAGTTGAGGGAATAGAGGATATTTCAGATTGGTCGTTGAACGGCAAAGAAAAGAGTGGCTTGAGCTGACTGAAACAAGTTTTATGCAGAATTTGAGCAGCACTAAAAAGGAATGAGAAAGGAAAATAAATAGGTTAATCAAAATACTGTGTTTAAAAGCTTTTGCTGTAAGATTATTTTCTTTTCTTTGTGGACAGTTATGAAATTATTAAATTTTTCCTTCAAAACACTGAAATTAAATATCTTGAACATAAGAATTTATTCACAACAAAAGCTGTGATGAATTGACTGCAAAACTGCAGTTAATATCTGGTTTTCATAATTCCTTTTTTGCTGAATATACAGTTTTATGCACAATATATTCAGTTGGGCAAGCATTGAAAAGTATATTGATCAGAAATGTTACAGGTTAGCATTAAACATTACCATGGCATGTCCTGAATGAGAAAGAAAAGGGGGATTGACTGTTAGAGATTACTCTAGGGAAAACTAAAAAGTGGTTAGTATGACCATTAAGAAAAGATGCCCTACCACAGATTAAAAGTAAAGTTAGTTTTAAATAAAATCTTGATAATATTGTTCACATATTTTCCATGAATATGAAATTAAAGAAGACAGAGGTGAGGACTGGAGCAATTGATACTTGTGTCAGACAAGGGTAACTATTTATTCAGATTAACATATTTATACAAATTAATCCAATGCAATTATTGAATAAGTGTCTAACCAATATTTATTCAACCAAAATTAATCAAAATAATACTTATAAGACATTTAACAATTGTTTGTGATATTTTCTTCATTTATCTAGAACTTTCTATTAATTTATGTTCAAAAACTTTGCACAGGACAGGGCAGATTTTCCTACTAACCAAAAGGTTTTTCCAAACCAAGGTGATGAGTGGCTTTTTTTAACTGTCTTTCTTTGGCTTCCACTGGCTTCCCTGTGGCAGTGGTACGATATGCCATGGTTCCCCTTCTTTCACTGACCTTCCTCCATGGGCAGCTGCATTTCTCCAGGTATCTTCAAGGATTAAACAGTCAGCTTTATTTCTTGAGAGTAAATAAAGAATATCAAGGACGATGAGGGAGGTCCCAAATCTGTCCATTTAGCTACTCTACCCATAACAGTCTGTCAAGAAATCCGCCAAAGTGGCCAAACGTGTAGATTCACCAGCTCACTCACAGCTGCCTTGAAACTTTGACACTGTGCTGATAACAGAGTTATATATCCTGTCTGTTGTCAGAGCCACATTTAAAATCAGTCCTGTTAAGCCTACTTCTGAAACACCTTTATTTCTACTCAATAGCAAAAACAACTGTTTTCATGTATTCACACACAACTGAATTCTCAACAGAAACCACACCACATCAGTACGCAGAATCACAAGCCATCATAAGACAAGGGTCTGTTTGAACATGTCAGCCTTGTCTGTTTTCTTCACAGGTTTTGATTTTGGTGATCCCTGTGCTGTACACAAAACAAATCTAATGCTTTAAATTCCTAATAGTTTTTAGGCCATCAGTGAAAGTGTTTGCAGATTAAAATGCAGTAAAAATGGCAAGGAAAAACAACAATTACTACAGAATCAAGAGAGGTGGTATTTGAATCAAAAACAAAAAGGAAAAATTCTACTTTCTAGTAATGTAGAATATTTTTTCCTACTCTTTGTTTTTCATCTCTTACCTTTCCATCCCATAAACATATAAAAAAGAATGTAATTAAAATTTTACCTTATGCTTAAACTGAGAAATTGCACTCTAGATTAGATTAATATTTTCTCATAGTTTTCCAAGAGAAACACATGCACACACAGAAAAACACATACATACAAACTGAGAAGCAGGAACCTTTTAGTTACCCTAAAGCGGATCTTTTGTACATTCTTATTTACAAAGGATAATGGGTGCTATTTTTTTATTATTTTTCATGTCTGCAAGAAAAGCCAAAATTCATAAGGCTGCTTTAAAAATCACCACAACGTATGTTGTCTTCTGTGGTTATCCACAAATTTTAATAAAACGGCATGGAAACCCTTGTTAGGGCTCAGCCCTGACAGCTTTAGATGAGTTTAATTTTGTCTTCTTCTTATACGTGATTTCAACTTCAAGCATTGTGTTTCTGGTTCCAAGTTCAGCACTGACATTGACTTTATTCTGAGTACTTCGACATTCTGCTGTCACAGATCACTTGAGACTGCCCCTTCATTCTTCAGGGCATCATCAAAACAATGATTTTTTTTCCTTCCAGTCCTCAGGAAAAAAACACAAGCAATGATGACCTTGCATTAAATATAACCTTGACTACAAGGTCACTTAGAAACACTCATAGAAAGCTTTCTTTTCTTATTGCAGCTAGCCACTGGCATCTTTTTTTCATCAGTGAGATCTAGCAAATCTTACTAAAACTGTGCCTAAAGTGGGACGGGGGTGTTTCAGATGCTACAGAGCCAAGTTTTTGAGAAGAAAATTGCAGTCTTCCATGAGAGCACTGAGATGAAGACCACACTGAAAATATTCGGATAATTCCTGCCAGTAAGTTTAACCTGACACACTGCAGAAATTAATCAAATTAGTCTAGACAAGCATGAAACCGAGGAAATAAAGACTTGAGAAACATATAAATGTCCCGCTTTAGAAGATGGTGTTTAGCAGTGCAGACAGTCAAATGAACTGCAAGACTAACCAGTAGTCAACTTTTGAAAATCTTCCTTTCCCTAGGAAATGCTCCACCAGTTTGACTGATTAAGAGAAAGACAGCACTTCTTCCCATAATGTAAAACATAAGTGTATACTTAAGTAGTTTAAATACCCCATGTTCTGCAGCAGCAAGACTCACTTGCTTTAAGATATTTACTGTATGAGATACTGCAAGAACGGTTTTGGCTGGGTCTTCTCCAATGCATATCCTGACCTCAGCAGATCAGTGTACATGAAAATTGAGGGAGTCAAATTTTCCATTCATTTTCCCTTCATCTGTCTTAAACAGATCTTTCCCAGTTTGCTGAATGCCAAACAGATACAACATAGGTGAGAGACAGCTCTTTGCTCAGTTCATCCTCTTGAGCACTATGAAAATCATTCAATGGTATAAGGAAAAACTCTGTTCCATGTGCTAATTCGCTCTCTGTCCATAACCCCAGGCAGATCCTATTCATTCACACATAGTACAATTGTAACTTGACACAATTCCATAAGAATCACTAATCACTTTCTGCTCATTCTGTTGCCGTATTTCAGGCTCCCTTTCACCTGCATTTCAACAAAACATTGGAGATGTTAAAATCAGACAGTGTCTTTTCCTCCTAAGCTGATACTCCCATGACACACAGCACAACACAGCTCAAGGTTCAATGCTAAATCCACACACCATGTTTGGTAGGATCTTTTACTTTGTGGACACCACATCAAGCTGGAATCAAACCGGGTAAGAAAAAACTCCTTGTGCCATAATTTTGAGGGACATGCAGCCTTTGCAATGTGCTCTGCATTTGTCAGCAACTGCACTCACTGAGCTTGGGGTATCATAGAATCACAGAATAGTTTGGATCAGAAAGAACCTTTAATGGTCACATGGTCCAATGCCCTTATCCAAGCCAACTCCCTTAAGTCAAATGGGAATTTTCTTAAGATTTACAATTAGGACAACTGTCTTGCTATAAACCAGTGTGATAATGACTTAAACCAACTGGAAATAAAACCTCAATTTTAGTACGTAATTTAAAGTCAAACCACCTTTGATGCCACCTCATGATCAGGTTTTTTTTGGGTGACTGTCTTCACTAAGAAACATAAGTTTCAGGGGGGGCTTCTAACAGATATATTTGATATTTCTTCAGAGGGTCACTTCAGTTGCTCGACTATTCTTCTTATAAAGCAAAAATAATTACATGCTGCTTCAAATGTGGGTCTATAAGGGCATTGTGAATCACACAAATTCCTTCTTTAATACTTCAGGTTGAATAGACAAATGGATATGGTTGGTTGGCCAAACCATAGTTTTAAACTGTTTTCCACAAGCATTCTATGTTTTGTTATCTCTCAATCATACCATCATGCAACATGCAGTTTAGTTGATAAAATCTCTCTGGCAACTTCCTTGCATTATTTTGAAATTTGATTTTTTTTTCCAGATTACACTTAACTTTTTGTTCATTTGGTCTCCAAATTTAGAAGGTTCTAAACTTGTGTTCTGTAAGTATTGAATATAATTGAGTGGCTGCATTATGTCCTTAAAGGTCATATTCTCAATATGTCTATAGGTCACCTCTCTCACCCTTCGTGATTCCCAGCCTTTTATATACCGGTATAATTTTCATAGTATTTTAATGATTAGGTAGACTGTGAACAATATAAGGGATATTTTTATGATAGTCGTGTATAATTTTTCTAAAACTGCAACTCCTTAGCCTTCTGAGAACACTCTCTGATTACTTGATGCATGGTAGCAAATGAAATTATGTAATTCCACATACATCAAAATAGTCTAAAACTAAAAGATGGTTAGTAGCAAATTACACTGGCCTAAGAATGGAAGTGGCAAAGTTTTTGCAAAAGGGAGAATACAGCCATTTTTGCTAGACAATATTTTTTATCTAGCAGATTCAGGAGCTGTCTGAGCAGCCTGAAGCAACATATATCTTTGGATATACAAAAGCAACTGAATGTTCTGTAATGAAGGCAAATAGAGATGATACACTCCCACCTAAGTACCAGGGTTTTCTAATTCATAGTCACTTGATTACTGACACAAATCTCAGAATTTCTGTTCAGTAAAAACACATCTCTTTGAACGGTTCTTATCCCACACTCAAAATAGTTATTTCGTCTAAACTCAGAAAAAGAATAACCAGGAAGGGAGGACAAGCATTGATTAAGGAAGAAGGTCAGAAAGAAGGTCAGCATGAAAGCTTTCAAATATGCTCTAATAACTGTTACTCCAAAGACTCATACATCCAGACTCCTGCTTTTGAGTGTGACTAGTTGCTGAGATAGAAATGAAGCACACAGAAGTAAAGAGCCATGATAAAGACTCACAGTAGCGCAAGGATTTCCTGAAGAGACACACACAAAAGTGTGTCCTGATTCACACACACTTTTCAATAGCCATTAGCGACTGCATTATCAAAAATTTGTATCATACTAAATGAGAATCCCATCGTATTTTGGCCATCTGCAAAATGCTCTGATTCAGCAATTACTTGCATATCAGGTTTATGTTCCTCTTCATTCTTGTATTGAACTCAAGGCAAAGCGAAAAGAGCCTGGAAAGACAAACTGAAAAGCCAGTACAAGATACTTGAGTCGGTTGGGATTCTTTTCTATTTTTGACAGCAAATCCCAGTATTCCAGCTCACTGTTTCGGAGTGCTTTTACCTGGCATTACTGCAGTTTCCAAGGGCAAGTACAGTAGACAAAACTCATCCCTCAAATGACAATTTTGTACAGATTCCGAGAAAGATAAAAATAGAAGAAAATTTCTCTACCAGGAAAACAGACAGGCATCCCCAATTCTTTGTGTGCTTGAGAGAAGAATCTCAACTAACCCACAGGAGCTATACAGACACTCAATATGTTAACCACAAAACTGCAGCTTATTAACCATAATAAGCTTACAGGAACATTGTGTACTAACAAGTGCTATTACCACTGTCAATGCAAGGATGCCACATGAGAATAACAATGAGGAAAGAAGAGGATATATCATTAGACTTAGGAAAAATTAAGGATGTTCAGTTTCATTTCTCCTCTGCTAAATCCTTTCAAAACTAGTATTTGAGTCAAATCTTTGCCTAGAGCAGTGACAAAAAAAACAACCCAAAACCATATGAGTTTTCTGAGAAGAAGGAGAGCTAGTCTAAGATCAGAAGATATGAAATCAGTAAAAGTTTTTAGACATTTTGAAAAAATAAGCAATAGCAGCAGGTAGGTTTAGAATTTTAAAAAAACCTACAATATTTGAGCAAATGATAAAACAAAGAACACAAGGCATGTCAATTTCACATATTACAGGCAAGAAAAACCTGAATATATTTCAAAACAGCTTCACAGATATTGCAAAGAGAAATTAATGAAGGAAAATTGGAGGACAGGAACAGAAGAGGAGAAGAAAATTACAAATCTTAATAATAGAACCTGTCAAGAGAGGAATGAAAGTCACGGTGCAATACTTATGACTTTATGCTTACTAAAATGGCTTGCAAGTACTGCATCACCTTTCCCTTAAACCTGGCGAATGCTACACGCTTGACAGGAAGTCGCAAGAAATCCTACAGCAAACAGCTCCAGAACAGCTGGGGTTCTTTTTCCCCTCTACTCCATAAAATTCATGACTAGTTTATTCTCTGAACAAGAGTTCACAGTCCTGATCCATCCTCACCGATTTAACAAGACGATCAAATATCACATTCCTAATAAAAAAATAATAATAATCTTAGTCCAGTCTAACGTGAATATGGATGTTCTCTCCATCCACATAAACGCTTCATCATTTTACATATCTAGTAAATTCTTGGCATCAGTAATATTTTGTGACAGAAGGTTTAATGGATTAAAAAGTCCTGAAGGAAATGCTGTTTTTCAAAACATATAATTTGACTTTAAATTGTATTTACTGAATGGTAGTTGTCAAGCATATACTTTGCCTTGTCAGTCAGTATGATTAGTTGTGTAGTGCTTCGGTGCTTTAGTGCATCTCTAATAAGCTATTACTTAGCAAAAAGAAAGGAAAAAAAAATCTTCGATGGTCTGGAAAAAACCATTATCTAGTTTTCTTTAAACCTTTGACACCACGCAGTCTGTACCTTCTGAATTGTGGTTGTTCACTTTCTGAAACCTTTTGTCAATAGTAATTTTGATGAGGATTTACTATTTTCAAAATATTCACAGCTTCTTTTCAAATTGAAATCAATAATAAACATTAGAGAAGAGAGAGAAAAACAGCGTTACACAATCTATCCTGCATTTTCCTTGAGAACAGAAACCCGTTTTATGCTGGATGTTGCCATTTAAGATTTTATAACAAACATGGGGAATCTTGTTAGTTACCAAGTACTCTGAATGGGTGGCTAGTAAGAGATGCATTTTTTTTTTCCCTTTTTTTTTTTCTTTTTTTCTTTTTTCCTTTTTTTCTTTTTTTCTTTTGCCAAGACATGGTTAGTCTGAGAGCACTGCAGCATGACACAGAAGGATTGAGGACTGCAGCCTTGAAACACCCTTAAACAGACTGCACTTTTTATCTCTCCAAAAGCAAATTGTCTGTCTAATAAGCAACAAGTAGATAATACATTTTATCATTGGTGTGCTTTTAAGTTACTTTAATAACACAGAGGAAAATTGCATATTATTTTACTGCTTGAAGGATTCTTCTTCTTGTCTGTCTTCTGCACAAACATTCAGTGCAGGCAAAGATGCGTATTTCATTTCTCCAGATAGATACCTCTTTAAAAGAAGGTAAGTCTCATCCTGCCACCTAATGCAAGTGGTAAAGTCGATGAGTTTTTTTTAACCTATGCAAATCTCCCAGACTGGGTCCAAGGTTTGTTGTACATAGTGTTTGGTTAATTTGTTCATCTCTTGCTATGTTCTGTACAGTGTTTTCTTCATAGTGCAGGACAGCAGGGAGGAAGCCTTGTCCTGGCAGCTGTTTTGAATCAAATCTATCCCCCTGAACAGACTGCAAGAGTTTGTCTATCATCAAAACTACTGAGCATGCCAAGAGCAAGCAGCTTCCCAGGGACAGAGACAGGCAGAAGAAAAAGAGATGTCATGCGAACACAGAGATGGAGACTGTTGGCAATGAGGAAAGCTGGGGCCAGTCCTTCCAGAAACAGTGGAAAGACTTGTGTTTAGGATACACCGACTACTGTGCAGACTTCACTTCATGTGTGAAGTCCTTCGGGAGCTGCAACCCTAAAGAGGAAGAATCTGTCTGAAAATTAGCTGACATACAAACTCTTATCTTTGCTTTAGTCATTGCCCTGAGTACTGGTTTAATTAGCTTTTCACTGGTCTTGTCCATATTCACCTAAAACCTAGCTGAGATTCCAAGCTAGTTTTCTAGTTCCATGTGATCTCTTCATGATGAAAACAAGATGAAAACATAGACACAATTACCCCATCCATCTTAGGATCCCTTCAGGCCTTGACTATTTTTAGCTAATTCCTTAGCCCTTTGCCAAAGACAATCTGGCAAAGGGATATGAATTAGTTTTCACACGTGTCAACTGACCACTGTAAGCTGAGGAGACCTACAGAGAGCATGAAATTTCACAAAAGTATTAATTCCTGTAATATGATGTAGGTAGGGAATACAGTTTCACCCGTGCTGCACAAAGACCTGACCTTTTTATCTTCGGTGTAGAGGATTTAGCTCTCAATGGAGGTAAGCTTAACTGAGGTCTTTTATTAATCCAAAATTCATACCTTGACATGTTTTTCTCCTAGTGGGGCAAAAAAAAAGTTCAGTAGAGAAAAGTACTAAGTTAAAGGCTGGTAGCTGAAGGCACTAAAAAGTCAAAGTTTTGCGGCTGTAGATGTCCAAGATGTTTCCATCAGCCGAAAAGAAAGGGCAAGAACTGTTCACCAATAATTTTTAGTGTCTTTTGGCCTCATCCTGAGACATGGTCTATTTTTAATTTAAGAGAGAAGGATAGGACTTGCCAAGGAAACCAGAAATGCAGGGATTCACAGTTGAGAAGTGTTGGCAGCATGTGTCCCTAGAAACAAACATTTTAATGAACACTTGAATACTGTTCCTATACTCAAAGTTTTATAAAAGGCACAGCTATCTGTGTGTCACAAATGTGATAATAAAATGCAGCCAAATAGAAACAGAGTCAAATAACAGTTCTGCAAACAGTAAAACAAATAGAATATTTTTAGTCCTTTTTCTGAGCCACAAAACAGACTGGAGATTCAGTTGATAAAAAGCACTAATTACCCTGACTCGAGGAATCCAAGGATACCTCAGGAAATGCACATTACAAAAAGATGGTCTGGCCATATGCATTCTGGCGAGGTCTGATGTTTTTGGCTGATTTAACTGAAGGAACCATCATAATTATAACCCCTAAATAAAGTTAGGTAGTGTCAGGACTAATATTCTTGAAACAGATAAAGGTCTAGATTGCACCGTAAGGATAAAGCAGCAAGCAAGTGAGGACACTGAGAAATACGATTGTGTGGCAACCAGAAATCATTTAAACTCCAGGAAGCAAATCCTGTGATTTCAGCTATCTTGGATTCAAAAGAGATTTATAAATAAAATAGAGGAGTTTGCCTGCTGCAGGCTCCTGGGATATCAGAATGCAAGAACACTGCCACTCTATTGCAGAAAGGACATAACCATGGTGCAGAGGCACAAAACCTTCCATTCCTTTCAGACACATTTAGCTATTATCTGTACTGAAGTACTAACCTTTCTCACCTTTGTGCTTCCTTGAAAAGCATGGCAGGAGGCCAGCGAAAGGATCTTTAACGATACCAGAGTCTATTGCAAAACTCAAAGACTTTAGAGATTACAGCAGTCATAACTAGTTCCACATACAACGTGTCCCAGGGGAGTGTGAAAAGCAGGGACAATAAAGGAGGCATGCAACACAAACAGCGTTCAGGAAATGCCACAGTAAAAGGATGGGAGTTTGAAGAGATAAAAATTTCCTCTCAGAGAAGCAGATGACCTGCTTACCCTCAGCAGAGTATTCAGGGTGCTGTATGCAGCCGTAGCACAATTCATCATCCCCCAAATAACCACAGTGAATCACATTGAGCTTTATACCTGTGCCTGTACTCAGGTTGTCTATCAGTTTTGCTTTGCACCCCTGTTATGTGCCAAATACAATATCCTAGAAACAATACTACCTGCTCCACACGGTGCTACGTATAGATACTATGAAGTCCCTTGTGCTTAGGGCACAGAGTAGTGACTGACTAATTAGAATTGCAACGGAAGGTGCAGGTCACACCCAGGTTTTCTTTTCGCTGACCCTCGTCAGGATAAAATTAGCACTGTTCTCTGAGACATCTGTCACAATGGACACTGCAGCAGATTATTACACTGTAAACTACCCATGGGGCACCTTCCTCCTCATCCATCACTAGCAGAGTTGACTGTGCCCTGAGGAAGCAGGGTGCTGCATTTTTGCAGCTGGAGTTCATAGGGAAAGGATCAGATCCGCAGGGAGCAGCTCTCCCTGAATCAGAAAAGGCCCCTTTACACATGCCAGCAGGAAGATTATATCACAATGGTCCTTTCTGAATTGTTTAAGGTTATCAACCTGCTCTGTAATACCTGAACAATGTCCTGGCTTTTAATCTGTAACTGTTACAAGGTGCTATTCATCACTAAAGGTTAGTAGCTGGAATTTAAAATCATGGATAAGAAAACAAAATACTTTTCTGAAAAGAAAAACCCCAACCAAACAAACAAACAAACCAAAAAAACCAAGCAGACTCCAATTTTGTTCCCTGCTCTCTGAAAGAGGTTAATCGCAGTGAGACTTGTCCACAAGCCAAAATTTTTTACAGATGTGAGTTAACATTACTCTTGTAATCACCTTTCTCAGCAATGGACTGATTCGGATTGTTATAATTCTGGAGCATTTATGATGCTAGCCCTCACTGCTGGCATTTTCTGAAAAGGTTCAATGCCACGGCACAGTCTTTGACTTCCTAACAGTACCCACAGCATTGTGCTGCACGATGTTCAAGTCAAGCACTTAATACAAAGCTTCTCCAGAGGTGCTGAGTGTGGGATGCCATATTAATTCCAGAGAAAGCCAAGGGACACAAATATTTTTTCCACCACTGCCCTGTCAGTGTGATAAAAATGAACCAAAGCTAATTTCCAAGAGTGCAATGAAAAAAGGATATCAGCAAGTCTGTGGTTTACAGTGACAGCACTATGATGCCTAATTACACTTACTGATAATTTCCAGAGGCTGCAAGCTCTGAAAACACATGAGCAAACATACATATTCAAAAAGGAAAATATTGCAAGTTTAGTAGATTGTCAAGGGAAGTTTGCTGTGCGGTTTATTCACAAGGTCTCATCTTTGCATCTGAAGACACTGCTAAAAAGTGGAGTTACCACAAAGGAAAGATTCACTCCTCCATGTTCATGATGATCACGTTGGTCTTTAGAAGGAAATTGCCTGCACTGCCCCCAGATGCTTGCACTTGCAACCAATACTGTTCAAACCCACTATGTCTCCCTCCCACCTTGCCTTTCTTACCGGATCTCTCAAATCCTCTCTCTTCTTCCAGGGTTGGACAAAAAGCATGAGTCACCAGTTTACCATAGGTGTAACTGTGATAGGTGGTGTGCAAGTAGGAGACTCATCTAAAAATATAAATAAACAGAACTGGA
Source organism: Cnemophilus loriae (assembly GCA_013397755.1). Taxonomy (NCBI): domain Eukaryota; kingdom Metazoa; phylum Chordata; class Aves; order Passeriformes; family Corvidae; genus Cnemophilus; species Cnemophilus loriae. The sequence goes on along the minus strand of VZTF01017490.1, from coordinate 2,676,378 downwards.
GCAAGGGAGGAAGCCAAAACTCAGTAAAGAATACACTACTGACGCTTCTGCAGCTGGTGAACTAGGACAGCAAGATAGGCAGAGAGTGGCTGCAGAGGACAATTGAAATAAATCTAGCATTAATCTTACCCATCTACTCTCCACCTTGCACCTGCATGACGCATCCCCACTTATCAAAGCTTAGGAAAAAAGTCTGAGGCTGAAGTTCTGAAGCCTGTTCATGTAAATAAAACTGATTTTGGATCAACCTCTCATTTGTAAAAGCACCAGCCACCATTCTCTCAACTCAGTTCTCAGCATCAACAATCCAATTCCCTTGTGACTCTCAGCAGAAATATGTATCAGGTTCACTTTTGGCAGTTCAGAAGATCAGTAGCCCCATTTATTTAAGAACTTAAATATTGACTCAGATCTGAGCAAACGCTGAGTCTATCAGCACTGACAATTCTTGTACTGAAATGAAAGCATTTTTTACAGTGTGTCATGCAGATTTTAACAGGGGGAGACATCTTAGCTGTTACTAAGTTACTAGCACTCTGATACTGCTTTTCTTAAAATACTGACCACATCATGGTCAGTGTGGTTACTAACAAAAACAAGTAGAAATTTCAGTCCTGGATGAAACCTGTGACTTCAGTCTTGATTAATGTGATTGAGATACAATTATCTTGAAAGAAGCATGATGAGTATCAGATCTCACATTTTTCAGAATACAGAATGTGTCCAACCAGTACTTTTTCCCCATACCCACACAGGATTCTTTAAACATGAAAAAAGGAATAAAATATTTGTTTTAATCAAAGCCCCACAAGTGGTGTTGGAAACCACGAGTTCTTCGGAAGAGGTTGTAGTTGATTGATTTAATACAATTTATAATGCAGACAATGTTGCTTCATCCCATGTTCCTGCTGCATGAGGGTTTTTCATCTACAGCATTAGCTAGTATTTCTTCATCTGTTCTAAGGCAATGACTCTCATAACTGAGTTTTACAAAAAGTACAAACTTCTGCTAACCAGCTGCTGAACACTCATACAATATCATATAAAATGTCAATATCAACTGTCATTCCATATAAAAAGAGACATTCCTCAAAACTTCCCAAAAAGTAGTAGCCTGGTTTCAGGTGAAAAAATACAAAAAATCATAAATAATTCAGACATTATATATCTGCATTATGTGTTAAATACCTAGTGCTCTAAGATTTAAATGAGATATATAAAAAATATATACATTCATATGTATATATAATTTAAATTTAAAATGTATGCATAATATATATCTTAAATTTTATATATATACACATATATAATTTAAATCCTGAAGCAATAGGGGTTTTTTGATTTTCACTTTCAAATATTGTTTCATTATTAAATTTGGTTAAATGAGTCTTAACGACCCACTCCTACAAACACAAAGAACTGACATTTCAGCTAAAATCGTGATAAATTTTCGTTACAAAGTGGAAACTAAAACCAGAATTCATCCACCCCCAGACTCATCTTCGTTATGAGACTCAAGAAAAACTTTGTTTTGCCCTGCTGAGCATTCAGGTTTTCTGAAGATGCAGAATCCGCCCTATAACTCATCTTATGAGTTCTAATTTAGTAAGACAGAGTGAGTTAACTGCTTGCAAGCATTTACCATATTGTATTTATGAAGTAGGATGTTCAGTGATATGTTCAATTTAAAACCTCTTTTTTTGAATCTGTCCTAATGTGAGTTATCTTCCTTGAATACGGTATTGCAAAACTGCACAGGCTTTGCAAAACAAGTCCTATATACTGCTGTGAAAGAAAGCAAACAAAGGAGATTAACTCACCTTTTTTGGTACCTACAAGAACTGAATAAACTCTGATTTTGTGTAATATGCAACCTCAAAAAATATTCACCTTCAACTATATAACATGTTTTATCACTGTTTGAATATCTTGACACCTGAGCTTCCCATGCCCACATTATGTCAGTGGGTTGTCAGCATCTTCTGACAAGTATGCCCAGTGCTGCTTCTTTGTCATTTCCAATTAATAAAAACTTGTGTACAACACAGGTTCCTTCTTTGGAAGTTTTTAATTAATGCTGTTACATTTCAGCCTGCTGTCTTTGCTTCATTCCTCAAAGTTTTTTGTTGTTTCAAGGGAAAGAGGGAGGGAGGGAACAAAGGAGGGAGGGAATGAAGGAGGGAATGAAGGAGGGAACAAAGGAGGAAGGAAGAGGGGAAGGGAGGGAGGGAGGGAGGAAGATAAAACTACATTATCTTTCATATGGTTACTTTTGGTTTCTTTGGTTGCTTTTTGCACTGGACTGCATAAGACAGGATGAGTGGAGACGATAAGGAATAAAAAGATTTAAAAAAAAAATATTCTTAAGTTGCATATGTCCCTATAAAAATAAAGATACCTTATGCTAATTGCAGTAAAGTCTTCATTTCCAAAATGAGACATATTTTTACTAGTTCATGGATGAAAACCAACAACATCTGTGTGCTGTACTTAGCTTCAGAATAGGGCACAGAATTACACTACATCTGTTTGTAGTTTCCTCCATCTCCATCAGGACGGAGAACCCTTCTGAGGATCTATGCAGTTCTTACAGCATTGGTTATAAATAACATGCATTTAGTTTCTGTAGATTCTTTTCTATTGCTAAGGCTGGAATGACCACTCGCCGGGCTTTTTACGTCTCTGGGTAGACAAGGGGTTTTAAAATTTTATGGCTCCCTATGTTTTTATGACCTGTGGTTTAGACTGTTTGAACAGATGTGACTAACACTTCCCAGAAGCCACAGCAACTGTTTGGTGGTGCACTTGATGAAGTGACTTTTTCCATGTTGCAACTGTGTCACCAGTTAACTAGTTCTGTGACTGCACAGAACTTTAATCTGCTTATAAATGCAGTTTGAAGTAGGTTGGTTCTCCTTCAGAAAATCTTGTGTGATTAGCTGTCTCAGAAAATTGCTCTCTGCGGGCTTTAACACAACAGCAGAGATCAAGTGAGGCACTTTCATGCATGGTCTACAACTCATACCTAGTCTGTGGTCACCGGAGACTAACTGCCTTTGAAATTAAAGCAAGTTGGGAATGTAAAGGGAAGCATCTCTCAGAAGCTGAGGGTGAGCCATTTCGGAGAAACATATTACGCATGTCCCACTACACTTTCCAAGAACATAAGATTGTGGGCTTATAGTAGATATAACATAAGCCATTAACTGATAAAATCCCCATGCTCAGTTAATCACAACACTTTGTTTACAGTCTTTGTGGGCAATGCAGGCTTCCCGAAGCAGGCACGATGATGAGGCTGCTCTGAAAAGGACTGACAAAGAGGTCAGGCTCCAACAGTCTGTCAACTTTGCTCTCTACAAACATATGCAAAATATTTCAACAACAGAAGCACTGGAAAAAAATCTTTAAGATTTCCTAAGACCCAGACAATATTGCTTTATTCTTAAAACAAATGGAGATACAATTCTGAAAACATAGTCACCTTCCAATTATGTGCAGGTGATTTTTCCGGCACGTGGACGAGCTAAATGTAGGTGTCTAAGTCGGGTGAGTCCAGGTGAGTAAGGCACACTGACTTAAACTTACTTAGCTTGAACTCAGTGCTCAGTCAGTGCAATTATTTGCCTTTCAGATCTGTCTTAGGTCCAGTAAGAATGTTGCCCATGAGAGTTTAAATCTGAGCTAGAAGGACAGCATTACTTGAGTTTTTTCCTTCAGCTGGACTATTTGAACTACTCATTTTCCTGGGTGGTGAAAGTTAGGTGTGGGAAACCTGGTAATTTCCACTGGTCTACAACACAATTTTCCAGTAACACCTCACTCCTGTCCACAGTGGAGCCGCACTGTTCCTTCAAAGCTGTTTTTAAAGCAGTACAACACAGCTACCCTAAGGCTTTACAAATTAATTCAGAAGGTTTTTTTACAAAGCAGCAGTGCATTAAACCATGCTGGAGCTGGTTGTAAGAAAAAAGTTTTTAAGCTATGGTCATGGTACTGTTCCTTTATTTAAAATCCTGTTTACAATTTAAGTCACCTGGAACAATGGATGAAATCAGAGAACACTGCATGGGGAATGTGTTCTTTCATAAGGTGCTCTTTTTCACCTCAGAAAAAAAGCTTAAATCCTAATCAGGGACCACATGTTATCAGCCTCAAGAGACTTACAGGTTTCATGGTCTAGTTGTGCACCTTTCAAAATAATTTCTGCAATTTATCTAGCATGTCATGTTTTTTTAAGTAGGTAGTTGATCACACATCTCTTTACAAATTGAGAATTTGTTCAACATTTGGAATCAGATTTGCATGAGGCCTTTTTTTACTATTTCTTCGATAAAGAAGCAGAATACAATATCTGTGGCTTTAGGTGAAAGACATGGGTAATTGGTATGACTTTGGAATTTATTATTCTGTTACTTAACCCGAGATGCATTTACAATTTTAAAGTACTAAAGATCAGCTATGTTCATCCCTCCCAAGCCCAGCTAGCAACTGTTATGTTTTATTATATTATCTTATATACATATATTATATTATGTATATATATGCCCTCCCATTTGTCAGTATCAATGGATTTACAAAGAATTATCTGTTGACAGGAATAATTTCTCGATAGCAGAATTGGTTCTGCAAGCTTCTGTGAACCACTGACAGCGAGCAACATACTCAATATAAAATGTTCTCAGACCAGGTGCCAAGATTTCCCAAAATTTCATAGTTTTTCTGAGCATATTGTGTTTTATTATCTGGTGGTGAATGGCTGTTAACATTAGCAAAACTGCTGAGTGACAATTTCAAGGCCATAAAATTTTAGCAGTCCCTACTGTATGTAGGTCTGGCAACTGTAATTCATGACAAGAAGTTTAACTTCTCTTTCAGAAATAAAACACAGCAGTGAAGATCCTATCGTTTTATATCTCTGGACTGTCAGGTAAAGCTTATATATCTTACAGTGCTTGTCAAATGATAGCCTTCTGAGAAATAAAGCTGACAATTAAGTGAGTCTGAAAATTAGATGATGTAAATGCCAGTCACTGTCAATATACTGATTGCAATCCAATGATTGAAAGCAGTTTCTTGTGTGAGTATGAAAATAACTCGTGTCAGGCCTAGGGGTGTCGGTAGACCATAACAAGTAAATATTTTATACTAATTAGAGAATGAGGAGTTAAACTCTCCATCTGTTGAGACCGTGTACTGCACACAACCTGGAACTTGCCCCAGCACAAGGTCAGTGGAGATAGATGAGCAGTTTGGCAAGAGTCTGGATTCAAACTCCCTGCTTCTGCACCACCGTAAATTTCACTTGCATTAAACCATTTGTGAGTGTTCAGATCCCACCTCTCCTAAGATCCCAGCCTAAGTGTAAAGAGGCATTATGAGTGGTGCAGTTACAAACTCGCAGGCAGGGTTTTGTAATCTTCAATAATGGTATTAGCACACGTGTATATGAGGCAAAATGACAACATTTCACAGGATCATAGAATGCCTTGGGTTAGAAATCATCTTAAAGACAATCTATTGCAATCCATTTCTGGCAGCTACAGATGGCCTTCTCTGACACTTACCTGTCCAATCATGCTTCTCATTCCATTTCATTTTTTCCAAAGTTGAACCAACTATATCAAGTGTCTGGTCTAAGCAGGATTCAATATAGAAGGTTTGAATAGACTTCCTGGAGCTCAGGCAAGAAAACATCTTCCATGTCATAAAAAGAAGGACTGAGTTTTGAATGGAGAAATAATGGTTTACCCTTCTGAAAAAAGAACCAGTTAGTGTTTGAACACTAAATCGTTGCTCTCAGCATGGGCTTTATTTTGTCTTCTCCATCACAAATCTCATGCTTTAGAGGCCTTAATTACTTGAGTCTGACAGAATTCCCAATTACCTGGTCTTATCTTTGCTTTGCCCCCGGGAAGTAAGGCCCAAATAAGTTAAAGCCAAAACTGTCAAAAGCATTCACTAATGTGGGGCACTTAATTTAACAGCATTAGCCATCATCCTCCTGAACACTTAGCATTTCATGGGATCTCGTATGTTCAAAGCACAACTTCAGGTTATTTCAGCCGCAGTTGTGTGCTCAAGGCTTCCATAGATCCGTTCCTGGGTATTTCATGCTGAGCACACAGAAATATAAAACTAACTCACAGTTAGTGGCCAACTGTGAAAGAGCCGACTTTTTGCTCTGGGCTCTGTTTGAATTTGCTTTGCTTTTAAAAACGACTAAACCACACCATCATGAACTACACAAACCTGATTCATTTTTAAAGCACAGTTAATTTCGTAGGCTAACTACTAGTGGAAAGAAGGACTGCGGGAGGCCAAAAAGTATTAGCGAGGTTTGGATTTGCTTGTCTATTTGTTTTAGTGGGATGAGGAGATCTGTGCAAAAGCAAAAGGCTCAAAAATGTCAGCAGAATTTTGGCAGTAAGGTGAAGAATAAGGTATGAAAAGGAAAGAGTGTGGGAGAGTATGGTTGAGATCTGTAACATCTCTCATGAACCTTCTATTCCCCCATTCCAGCTGATCTGATCTTTGATGGTGTCTTGTCTCCAAAGAGTAACTTAGCTGCCTGTGTTCTCCAGGCTACTTCTGCAGCAGAAAGTGACCCCATAGTAGAGGGCCAGGACAGACCCTCCCAAGGGATACAAAAAAGAATGTGGGAAGAAATAACAAATGACACTGGGGGAGCAATCTCCCCTTTCCCAAAAACACACAGCACTGCTTTATTCTCACTCGGCAGCAGTAGCAGCAAGCCTGGCTTTGTGTGAGGCTGTGCAGGCAAGAGGTGCCCTGGTTGCTCAGCAGCAAGTGCTGCTATGACAGGGTCCAAGCTGCCTTGGAGAAGAGACAGAAATTACACAGTCAGCAAAGATGAAGACCCTTCATAGGGTCCCAATATAGCCTTTCCAAGAGACATCTCATTTTAATTTTTCCACTACAGGTAACCACGTACTTTGTGCCCAGTACTAACCTTGTCTCCAGATGCATATCCAGAATGGAAGGCAGGTGGGTAAAAGTGCATAAAAGAGACTTTCAGACACTTCCTCATTCCCAGCCACTTGATTTGGCAGTAAAACATACTTTTAAACGTAAATTATTTTGGATGCATAGACACCAAACACGTATAACAAATATTAGAAGTCTCACAAAGCCTTGAAGAATGCCATTATCCCAGAGCCCGACAAAATAAATGGACAGCCAACCTGCTCTGCAGGATCTTTCCATCCATCTCTGACTTAAATTCAGAAAAATCTGTAATACCCTTCACCCTGGTTTGAAACTAATAACACTTGCATACTAAAGACTCCCATTAAAGTTAACAGTTTTCTTGATCCTATAAAGTGCACAGGAAAAGAGCATAACAGAAGAAGGATTACTTTCTCCTTTTTTGTGTACTTTGTAGTGAAGGCAACCCCATATGTCACAAATACTCGATAAACCTGATAGGTAATGTCCTCTGCCTGCAAAGAAAAAAGCAAGACTCTTCAGAAGCCCCAAATTTATTTATATCTATTCATTCAACAATATTTTCACTTCTTTGCTTTGAGAAAAGCAGGACTGTCTAAAACACGAACAGACCATTAAGGAAATGGTACTGCATGTGTCCACGTGCCCAGTTCCTTCATCAGGTTTCCACTGTTACTGTACATCAGCAATTATTATCTCTTTCTATAGAGTTATCTACTCTGATGTTTGTTGCTAATTTCATATGCAGCAGAGCTTGGTAGCTTTGTGTACACTGTGCTCTGTCAGGAGGCATTTGGGACCAGAAGATTCTTCTGGAGCTTAAGCTTGTTAAACTGCCTGTGACATGAATGAGAGCTGCTTGCAAAGAAGAGAAACACAGGGTGACCTCAATGAATACAAAATAAAACAACTTTAAAAGAAAGTCTTCCTATAAAAAACAGGATCATTAACTGACTTTGTAACTTGGAATTGTCTTCGGGGACATATGAATGTATATACGAAAAGAGAAGAACACTTAATGCATCCAGCCTTGAAATATTAGTATAAGATCAGGAAATGATTGAACTTTATTATTTAACTTTTTCCCTTTGAGGAAATGCTAGATTTTTTTTAAAATGTTTTTTTCAATAGAACAGGCACATTATGTATCATAAAATCCTCTCACCCTAATATTCACCCATGACAAGTTGCAATAAGAAGTTTAAGGGGAAAATGTTGCAACATTACAACAACCAACTTTCTTTTCTCTTTTCCACTTTCAGTGCATGTTCCTACAACGCAATTACATGTCTTCATATTGCGTATGTTTTCTCTTTATTTGTTTTAACTCTCCTCTCCTGTCCTCTGAATAATTTAGAGATGGTTACCCAAATATATCCGGTATGATCACACATCTCTTCATAAGGAATGAATAAAATATCATTTTTAGATGCACAGTTCTACCAATTAAGATCGATTTTTGTTTTTTAAATCAGGTTCCAGTATATAACTGTTCCAGTATTTCTTGCACAAACTTATTTTACTAAGAGTTGCAGTTACTTAACACTTCTCAATTCTTACTTGTATTCTGCTTCTGATTACACATTCTTCTGTTCTTACAAGTCCTTAAATCAGAGCCTTATCTCTCTTGGCACTATATCAATGCTTAATACTCTCCTTTTCCTGACTATGTAGCAGGACTTTATAGCCTTAGTATTCATTTTGACCCCTATTTCCAAAGCCTCATTTTCACCCAACTTATCCAAACTTGAAATAAGGCAGAATTTCACCTGCCATTTATAGATAGTTTAAGATGATTTCTTTATAAAGCTCCAGTAGCCTGCCCAAATTTCAGATTCATTTCACATCTCCCTTTTGCTCCTGATAAGCGCCTGCTGTCAGCGAAGGTTCTACATGGATTTGTCACTCTGCAAACTCAAGCTCCTCAGGACCTTCTCTGCCATTGCAGCCCTGGATTGCTGTGGGCTGCTGTAGGTTTTGCTAGGAACAGAATTTGGGGGACACGAAAGTTGGAACAGAAGTAATTTATTTCCTTATATCACCAGTGTAGCCTCAGCCTATTGCACCCTGTTTCTTAAACTGGCTTTTAATATGATGCCATATAACTGGAAAGGCAGGAAGAGAGAAAAATTGAAAGGAGAAAGGAAACTTTTCCAGAAAGCTTGGGAAGAAGGAGGGAGACTGAAAACAAGGATGATGGTGGAATCAAAAACAAAATAGCATTTGCACTGAATGTGGGGATGAAGTAGGGGAAGCTGAGCTGAAGAACAGAGGGAGAGAGCAAGACCTCTTGGTAAAAATGAATGAAATAGAAGTCAGGAACAGGACAAGAATCTAACAGAAGAATTAAACAGATTAGGAAAACAGAAATCTGTAAATGCCTGGGAGACAAAAACTAGAACTGGAAGCCAGGAGACATAAGAACACAAACAGTTTAGCAAAAAGATGAGCAGGGTTGAGAAGCTGCAATAGAAGAAGACAGACTGGGGAAAAGGGAAAGACCCAACATGTGGGCCTTGAAGGAAATAGTGACCAAAGACCTCGTGGTACAATATAGAAGTTTCTGTGCTCACCAGTTCTCTGCTATCAGCAGCATGGCACAGCAGCTTTGCCATGAAGGGACACAGCACCCTGCCCTCCGTGAGCAGAGGTCTGGTGATAACAGTTTGTCACATTCCATTAGACACTTTGTTAATTCAAGTGTGAGAAGTCTCTGCAGAGGATGGAGAAACATTCATCCCTGCTGGTGACCCCAGCAGGTGTAGATATAATGCCAAATGCTCTAATAACTGGAGTACTTATCTTTTAAAAGCCATATACAGCTTATACAAAATTAAACTATGCATTTTTAAAATGCTGCAAAACTAAAGTCTTATAGATTAAAAATTCACCAGCTATTTATATATACAGTATTTTCATTCTCCTTCTCCAACATTGAAGCCATATATCACTTTTTTAAAGGATCCTTCCCCTCTTGCTGTACTGAAGGACAAATATTTTGGGAATAGATGATATGCATCTCCCAAAGAAGATCCACATGTATAACACCTGCCCCATTTATTTCAGAATGGTAAAAGAGCATGGCAGGGACATATGAAGTTTTTCTCCTGGGGAATTGTGTCCACCATAGACTATATGGGCCTAAATGGTTCAAGAGCTACCCTACAGCAGAAGGGCAACCTAATCTCCTCTCATATTTTTCAATATGACAGTCATAACACGGTCAATATTTTTGCTGGTGTAATTCTGAAAAATCCTGATAGAAAATCTGTAAGGTAGTGAGGAAGCAGGCTGCAAATTAATACATTAGTGAGCACTAAAAGTTTTCAAAAGGAACTCTCAGTTTAATTAGGATTCAACTTTCCAATGATATAAAATCAAAGCAAACCATTACTACTTTGACTTTATATTCTATCAGTTTATATAGACATTTGAAAGTACCTCTTAGTCCATTTGGCAAACTTTCTCTAAGTTCTAAATAAATGCTTCAAAGTGAATACTTAACTTGGGCTAAACCCCACATTTTACATATATAATTGCAATTTTTTTTAGGAATTTTAATAGAATGAGTGTGACGCAAACAGCAACTGACATCAAAGGAATACAAATCCTTTCTGTCAAAGCTCAGGTGAAACATGGACTTTTCATTCTCCCAGTCCCTGCTTCTGCCTTCTGTGACAGCAGCAATGTGACTGGAGAACTTGTTGGTGAAGACTGAGGTAAAAAAGACATTGAGTATCTCAGTCTTCTACATAGCCTGGGTAACCAGGTCTCACATTTCCTTCTGGAGAGGGCCTATATTTTCTCTAGTTTTCCTTTTATCACCAATGCACTTAGAGAAGCTTTTCTTGCTGCCCTTCATTTCCCTGGACAGATTTAATTCTATCAGGGCTTTAGCTTTCTTAACCATTCTTCAAGGCTGAAGACTTCACTATGGCTCTGGGCAACTAGTGCCAGTGTGCTTAGACACCTTCACAGTAAAAGAAAGAAAAAAGGTTTTTCTTATGTTTAAGTGGAATTTCCTGTAATTCAAACTGTGCATATTTCCTCTGGTTCTGCCAGTGGATACCTCTGGAAAGAGTTTGGCTTTGTCTTCTTTACTCCCTCCATCAGGTATTTACACACATAAATGTATCACAGTGCCTGTGGGAGCATGGTGTGAGAGAGGGAGTAAAACTTGTGAGAGAATGAGCCTGAATGAGAGAAATAAGTTTGAGGTACATTTCACCTGGCCTCATGTATGGTCTTACACTGATTTTTTTATTATATTAATAGCCTAGATATTCTGCTAAATAGCATCTTAGATTTTTTCAGCCAAAGAAAATAAGTAGGTATGAATGTGAAAGATATACCAAACACTGAACAGCTTAAAGAGAAAACATCCACGAACAATGTGACATATTCAAGTCAAATTGCAATCGATTAGCCACTGATGAAGGAGAAAATGAATACAGATGGTAAAGTGTTCATGAACAACTTCCAGTATTTGTGTGGGCAGCCACAGGCAGACACACAAACAACTTCAGTAATACACATCCCTTTTGAAGCTTATTTTTTTCACTTGACCTTTTATATTCAAAAAGTACAAAGAACATGCTTTAAACACAGTGTAAACTGCTGTAAGAAATCTGGACTTTCCTGAGCCATAGATTAAATACTTTTAGTGGTATTCAAATAAGTGATCCGTACAGTTCAGCAGAAATGTAGATTTCAGATCTCACTATGTACCTATGATATTCTTTCCTTTGCCTATGATTGAAGGACAAAACCACCCTGATGCAGCAGTGACTTGCCACTATATATGCAAGGTACAACTAGAACCTGTGATAAAATCCATTTACACAGATATGAGATTATAAGTTAAAGTAAACACACCACTGTTCAATCTAAATTCAGATAATTTTCATCATTATTCACAACAGAGAGGAAAGAATTCTGAAAGTTTTTTTAATACATCATTTTAAAATGAACATTAACAAAATAAAGGCATAATAAAAGACCTAGAGTTGAATAGTTTAGAGAGGACATTTTCAAGTGCGGTAATAGTGTATTAGATCATTTGACCTTTTTTTTCACCCATGCCTTGTACCATCTGAGATAAAATAATGCGATTACAAATATGACCATGTGCTTAACTGGCTTACTCTGACCTTGTAAAACCACTAAAGCCATTTGCAGTGTTCAAATACAACACCACACGGCATTATTAAGGCTGAAAACTAAAAGTGAAATAAATGGAAACCTAAGATTTTGTCATCAGGCTACCTGACTTGCATACCTTAGCTAAACAAAAGAAAATTATTCTATTAAGCAGAACTAGTGTTATTACTACAGTCTGCTGTCCTGAAACTACTGATTTGGCTGATTTGTTCTGAAAAGTCTAGAAGCCATATAAATGCAAGCTTTTGCATTTAATTACTTGTCAATATTTCTTTCCAGAAAAAAATATTTCACATGCTTAAAGGTTTTCAGATGATGCAAACATAATAAGTGCTCTTATAAATATCTATTTTAAACCCTGGAAAGGCTTTACAAACAGGTCATGATCTCAAGGTCTACAAGTCTCCAGGGCTTCAAGGATGTCCACTGCACATCAAAGCTCGACCTTGCTGAGTAAGTTAAATTATTTGAATGCTATTAATGGAAAAAATCAGACTTCTGTTGCCACAAGGTTTTACACCAATAGTCATGTAAGAAGTTGAACTATTTTGAGCACCATTACAGTTATTACACACATTAGTTAATATACATCGAATTAAGTATACATAAAAGAGAATCCCAATGTAATTGACCTACTGCAGGTCCGTAAATTTGTAAACACATCAGTTCAAGAAAGTTTATTTTTGTAGCTCTACACGTTTCTACCCATTAATTTTTGAAAAAACCATATTTTCCGTTTCTAAAATCTTGTTCATAAAGATGTACTTAACACTGAATTTACTGTGATGTATATGTCCACATTCTGCTTTTGCCATGGAATAATTACAGCTCTCAACATTTGATTTTGTTCAGGAAATAGTCTGGAATTTAAAAATTATAAGGCATCAGCATTTTCAGTGGAGAACATTCTGTCTTCTCCAAAATTTACAGAACACTGAAATATTGTTGAACACCAGCTTTTGAGTTCCTTGGCCAAATAGAGATTCTTCCCCTGGAGAGATTTTGGCATTTCTCTTCAGCTAATGAAGAAACAATTATGGATGCTTTCAAGCAATTAAAAATGACAGTGGTCAGTTTAGGCGATTTCTAGACAGCTAGATGAGATTGCCTATCCTGTCAATCTGTGTGCCACCATAGCTACAACATGAAGACTATTAAAAAAGTCAGCCTAATCAAAAATTTACATTTCTGTAAGTTTTATGAACAGTTTAACGAACAGCTCAGGCAAAAAATCTCAAACTCTAAAGGTACTCCATTTTCCTGCTTACCTTCATCTCAGCTATAAAAAGGGATTACTCTGGTACTCCCAAAGTCACTGGGACTCTCAGGACAGGACAGACTGCCTGTTCTGTCGTGTGCTTGTTTGCTCATGCCCCTCAGCCATATCGTGAGATGCTCAGGGTGCCAAACCTGAGGACTGACAGAGACTGCAGTACAGAAGGGTGGGGAGCCAGCAACAGGACACACAAAAGGGAATGTAGGTAATGATGTGCTCTTCTGCTCCCATTGGCAGACACAAAACTGACACTCCTGAATCATCACAAAGGGGTCCTATAGAAAAGAAATACTGTGAAAGCACAACAGTGAAAGGCACCGGCCCAATCTCTCTTCCTCTCACCTTTCCCCTCCCTGCTGGAAGGTACAGGGGTGAAGAATATTCAAACAGATTGTCAGAAGTGTCTAGATGGCTCAGGTACAGAAAGTGGTGAAAGGCAGGCACTCAGAGAAGGCATCCACACCATCAGAATACAGACACCATTTTGGGATAGATTGAACAATTTCCTAGATTTCCTTCCTCCTCACTGATCCCATATACCCCCTTGTATCCTGCCTTTCCCACCACACCCTCCTAAGTTACATGTAGGTTTGGGCATGAGGTGTAGCCAAAATGTAACTTCCATAGCATGAGAGAAACAGAGGAAAAGAGACAGAAAGTATTTGTATTTCAAAAAGGAACATTTAAACTGTAACATCATTATTATACACTCTTTTTCTATTATTCTTTTCCGTATCGAGGTACAACGTAGATTAAAAAAAACAAATTAAACCAAACCAAGACACAACAAACCAAACCAAACCAAACCAGAATGCAACAAAAAAACCAAACTTAAACCACAAAGCCAAAAAATTATTCCAGTGAAAGATTATGTTGAATGACTTTTTTGGGGTTTTTTTTCATGATGTCATGAGAAAGAAACTCTTGTCCTTTGAAAGCTGGTTTGATACAAGTTTGTTTCAAAAAGCAGTTAAGGGAACAACCCATATTAAAATGGCAAAAAGTATTTTCATTTTAACTAAAACAGATGCATAGTTTAATAATTGTACTACAGCATAATTTTTTCTCACTATGGATATTTTAGTTCCCTACTTTGCCTTTAAGTGCAACAATTTAGTCAGTGAATAAATGCAGAATAAGATCCAAACTTCCAATTTAAATACAGCCATAAGAAAAACAATTGCAAAAATCACATATTAAGGCAAAGTATTAATTTTGCTCAGTAAGAGTGAGAATAAGGAGAAGATGTATCAAATTAACAATACTTCAAAAACTTCTGAAATTCTCAGCTCTTCATTCATACAAGTCTTCTAAAGGAAACTCACAGTAATCAGAGTTCCTAAATATTTTCTCAAGGAAACACTAATAGGCATGCTGATAGTGCCATATACCCCTGAACCCCACCTCCTATATGGGTAAACTAGAACTATAGAAATAAGAGATTTTTTAAGGTCAGCGACCAAAAAAAAAAATGTAGAGAGTTTGTGTAGGATTGATAAATTAACTCGAATCTAACACAATCTTTTTTTCTATCCTTCTGTTAGAGAAATTGAAAAACTACTTACTGGTCACTGTGAATTAAGAAGAAGAGATAACAAATGATTAAGATGAGAAACTCAGGGGAGATTGTTGTAAAAATCAGTGGCTGTTACCCGCAGCCAGGTCACTGTAGAAATAAAAAATTATAATAACTTACAACTCAAGGAGAGCCCCTAGCTGGTGGACTGCTAGGGCAATAAGCCTCTTAACCTTATCACTGGCAAAGTTTTACTTGGGGCTGTCTTTCCTGTACCCCATGTATGTGTGTTTCCTACCATTCTCTCTGTCAAGAGGAAAAGAAAACATACCACCATCACTGACATTTAGTGAAACTGGCCTGAAACGGGTTCAGTTTCCCTAGACTGCTGATGAAATTCCACCAAAGGGATGGCTTTTTATCATTAAACTATAAAAATGAGAGGAAGAGGGAAAAACAAAGAAGGAAGACATGCACTCACCACTCCATTGGTGTTTTATCTTGGTGGGCAGATTCCATTATTTCCTGTATCGTCACATGATGTGATAAACTTTTCTGTATACTTTCTATGCAAAGGTCATCTAGTGGGCCTGGTGATTTAGGGACAATATTTTATTTTCCCCATAACACGAAAAACTGCTTTTTTCAACAAAACACAAGAACCGTTCTAGAGATCTTGCTTGCAAGAGACCAGGATCTTCAAATTTTTCATCTGCTTTCTGAGAAGCACCTGGAATGGTTAGATTGTGGAAATGTATTGTGAATGACTCAGATCCTTAAACTTTAAAAATTATATCTAAATTTTGTTTTTAAACTGAAATTCAATGCTACGTTTTTTCATCTGAGCAGAATTCAATTCAGGGTAAAGCTTATCTCCTTCAAAAGTTCTGTTCACCTTCTGCTTTCAACAGGGAGCTACAAGGAAGTGGGAGGGAAGATTAGTACAAATTTCAATTAATTTATTTCCTGGAAGTGTCTTTTGGGATACATTTTTAGGGCAATGGAATTTTTGGGCTGCAGCAGAGCTGACAGCACAGTGGTGGCTGAGCAGACATTTCTACCACTCCAAAGGTCATTTGCAAACTGCAGTAACTCTAAAATATCAACTAATTGATGATGGGTGGATGCAAGTACTCCTACACTTTACTTTTACATCTGGATTCTGAACTCTGTAAATTGCAACCAGGCTATAAAATGAAGGAAGTTCTGTGTCACAATGTGCATAAAGGAGTTACTGAAAAAATACAAGTACTGCGTCTTGCCTGTACTAATTGCTGATGTGGGCTAAAGAACTGCTGCAGGCTGAGTTTCTGTGCCTTTTGTTTCTCAACACAGGAAAGTCAGAAGGGAAGGGGAGATATTGTTCTAGTTTTGTTTGGAAAACAAAATTATCTGTAGAAATAGAACAGAACATTTTTTACACATCCTGTCATTCACCTCTGTGTGGGGGAAAATTATGTGTTTAGTGTTTGCATACCAAGAAAACAGCTACCTGTTTTCAACTAACAATTATCTGATCAGTTGAGTCAGACTCAAGTTTTTATAATGCATATATTCAAACTCATGGCAAATTCCCGTAGATAAATAAATTGCGAAAAACCTTACTCTTTTTTTTTCAGTCAAAACCCCTATAGAATAGAGTGAAAATTAAATCAGTGGAGTTCCACAGAAGTGATATGAGTTTCTGAACTAATCGTGTGAGAATCTACAGCATTTAAAGACAATTTGAGGTGTCTGGAATACATAAATATAACCAGGGGGTCTCAGCTCATTGGGCCTTTAGAATAAAGTCTCTCCCTGACTTCAGTTTTAGTTACTTTATCTTAATGTGAAACAACCCATGTTCAGCACTAATAAATTAGTGTTTTCTCAGGTTACAATGATTATAAATGCATTCTATTGTGTAGGCAAGGAATGAGTACAATTAGCAGAATCCCAGGGGACCTCAGAACTAGCATATAAATCTCTGCTCATTCTTAAACTGACAGTACTTTGGCAATCACTGCTAAGAGGACTCTAAGGAAAGCCAGAACCTGCAAGCCCCTGTACTGAAGGAGCACCGAGAGGAAGCTGAGCAAGTTTGCTTTGTTTGGATTGGATTGCCAATTCTACACACAGAAATATGGCCCACATCTGTTGTTAAAATATGATTTCATAGAGAAATTGATTTGAAGCGGTGTTATATTGTTAAGGAAAGGGAAACAAAGTACTCTGTAAGCCTAAGTAGCATTTCTCCAAAATGTTTTCCTTTACAGGTACTGTGTTGCAAATGTTTCCTGTGCAGCAAAATACCATTTTCCAGTCATGCTTCAGTATCAAGGCCCTGACTGAAAAACAAAGTAACGTCGAGGCTTTTAAGGGGAAAATATTATATTACCATCTCTCATGGTGTCCTAATCAAACCATGTCCTCTCAAATCAATGCCCACAATCTCTGAGACAATTTAATTAACACCAATAACCTGCCTGAAAATGAAGGAGTTTCACAATTCATGCAAATCTGATATAGATCCAAATTCAAGGAAAATCAAGGAGCAAGGAGGTTCAGTCACCCCATGGCTGAGACTTCTTACTGTTCTCCATTTTTCAAATTGGCTATTTCTTGGAAGGTTTAAGATTCAAGTTTATTGAAGCCAGAAGGAACAAAGGTTTAGAACTATTATATAGGTAAATAAAATTAGTTTAAAATTCATTATTACAGCTCTTCTATTTAAAAAAAAAAAAGGTAACTGCAGTAGCAATAAAACAGGCAGCTGAATTTTATCCCTATTTACACTTTTAAAATGGAGGAACTGAAACAAAGATCAGAGACTGCTTTATCATAGGTCAAGTTATCCCCAGCTGAAAGCTTTAGTGCAGAACAATCACTGAAATTATCAGTCCTCAGAAGTGTCAAGTTATACTTAAGGAAAAACATTTGCAGAACTGAGATCTAAAACATCTGTCTCTGAAGTAATTCAAGGAACATTAGTCACACTAATCTTTTTCAGATTTCATTTGCACTTGAAGAGATATATTAAAAGTATTCAACCAACAACAAGCCAGTTGTTCTGAAATGTACTCTTTGAATCAAACTGCACTAAATATCACTAAAGCAAATCCTACACAGGGCAGACTGTTACAGGATTCATGTTTTCCCTGCAAATTCTCCTCTACAAATTATCTAGATAACTTATTCAGTAATAAAAAACTCTAGAAACATCTGCTTCCAAGTCATCACCTTAACCTTCTCATGAAAATTCACCCAAATTTTTAAAACATGGCAGCAAGTATTGTCTATTGAAGAACCCGATGGGAGGCAGTGATGGGAATTACAGTCAGTTCTCTTCCAGGGGAGTGTCCTATATGACAGGATCATACCACTTCTTGCTGACTTTACCTCCTGCCCTTCAAATGCTATATTTCTCTCCATGAAATGGGGCCAGCGTGCCAAAATTAATAGAGGCTTGAACCTAGATTACACTGATCTACTTTCAAATCAGGGCTGAACCATGACAAGTAAGGCTTTGAACTCTGGGTAACAGTTTTACCTGCAGTGAATGATGAAAAACTTACCTCCAGTCATGAAATATTTGTAAGACTGCTGTACTTCCTGCTCTGGGCATCACTACTGTGATCTGCTAGATTGCTTATATTATCTTTTCCAGATAAAGCCCCTTTAGGGACTTAGATGGGCTGCCTTTCCTGGGAATCCTGAGGAGCAGACAACTGCAGAGATTCTCCACTCTGCTAATAGGGTGGCAATTTCATGTGCATTGCTGTAGGATTTTAGCCTTATATAAGCCTTCTAGAGAAAGGGGAGTTTCTTGTAAGTTAAGTATGATATTTGAGTAAGTCTGTCTGTTGATCTTATCCGGAGTGCCTGACATCAACTCTTATAATCTTAGTACACACCTCTTTCTGGAAGGCACAGCATGTAGTTATAGCGACATGGTCCGATAACAACACAAAGTTAGCCATATAGTATTTCCTTATTTTCCTTACAGAAACACATTTTACTTTCCACCTGTTTGGTTTTGTACTGGAAATATCATCCAGAAAGTTTGTGTCGTTTCCATCCTAGGTGGTTTTCAAGATCTGACTAGATAAATTACTGAGCAACTTCTGATCTCAAACCTGCTGCTGCTTGGAGTGGGAGGTTGAACTGCAGATATTTTGAGGTCTCTTAATCTCATTTTTTCTATGACCCTGTGTCAGGTTTTCTGCTTTATCTAAATTTTGCCACAAGTTTAGCTAGTACTTCTACAAAGGTTGTAAGTAGAAGATAAAATCTGACTGCTCTAATGTTGGACCGGTCATCTGAATAGAAGTGTAATTTTATTCTGATAGAAAATGTCTGCTAACATGGTCCTTTCTTTTTGTTTCTAATTGGCTGGGGTTGACTGGATTTTTTTACCAACTTGGACAGATAAGACAAATTTAGCAATGGATTTTGTCTGTACAAGCAAACACTACCATGGGCACTCACTAAAATATCAAAATATCATTTGCATTTTGAGTTGTGCAAATGATCATCTGCATTGCTCAAAACAGCTCTTGCTTCCTTCATTAGATGGCAGAGACCTGGAAAAGAAAAGCTTTCAGACTGATTTCAAACTTCTTATGATTCTGCTGGGAGAGATAGAAAAATAAATTGGGAATTATCATATTAAAAAAATTCTTTTACTTTCTGTTTGTCTGAGCAAATTAGCCCAGGTGAAATTTTCTGAAGGATAATGAAATGGAAGGTCTCTTCTAATACATGTCGGAGCTCTTAATTACTTTCAGCACTGTATATTCCATATCCTTCTGTAAGAATGTGCTTTTCCCACATAAGCATGCTGTATGGTGCTGTAATGATGAAGTTGCAGTTGGCCTCAAGAGTTTCTATGCCTTGCCTTTTCACTTGATTAATTGCATTCAGATCTGACAGCTGGCATTGAGGCAGGGGAGTCTCAGTCAAGAGCTTTCTTAGCTGCATTTCAAAAGCCTTTTTCATGTCTTGCAAGAACAAGCTATTAACTGGACCTGATACTGAGAAGTAAATTATTCTCATAGCAAACATGTTTTAAAGCACAGTTTAGCATAAAACCTTAACCCCCTGACAAGCATGCTGGTGCCGTGTCCCTTATCAGGTTAATATGACTTTATTCTGATATCAGTTATGCAGGACGGCGAGAATACTTTATGTGAGACAGAAGTGGGAATTAATGGATATTGGGAGGGCTGATGAGCCAGCTGGGAGCCTTGGGAGTGAGGCGAGGAGAGGGATGGGGGTGGTAGGAGGGGAGGGCACAGGGCTTTTTCTGGATCTCAGTAATGAAGACCTAACTACAAATGGTTTCATAAAATAGCTTAAGACAGAATAAAGAAAGGAAGGCAGATATGGCGTGTAATGTCTTATATCCCTTCACATGGCTGGAACCCCATGCTGGTGCTGCAGTGCTGGATGGGATCTGCACAGCAAGTTATGGGAAAGCCCATCTAGGTTTTGTCTCTCTCACCTCACCCCTGCCTGCCTTCCTACCCTGCCCGGTGCAGAACACGGGCGAGGCGGGTCAGTGTTACACCATTCCCAGCAGTGCCTTGAAAAATACAAAGACAATGAGCACAAACTGAATTACAGGAAGTTACAGTCAGACACAGCAAAAAACATGATTTGCCATGAATACAGACAAACCCCGGAACACAGTTTACAGAGGGGCTGTTGAGAGATCTCTGTGCTTGGAGATACATGAAACTCTCTGCTGGCTCTATGCAGTCTGTTTTGGCTGAGCATGTTTTGGGCAGGGCAGTTGAACCAGACCATGTTCAGAGGTCGCTTCCCACCACCCTCATACACTGAATCCAGGAAACAAAGTAAAACACGTTTTGTAGCCTTCGCAATTTAAGTCATTATTAAGACAAAGTTTCTAGACAGAAGCCAAATCTTTTCTACTGCAGCTAGTGCCTTACCCAGAAGATTAAAAAATGAAAAGAATGTAGGATGTGTCTGAACTAAATTATTCAAAAGCTGAGAAATGTAAATTACGTGACTGCCTTAGCAAACTTTTTTTGACACTTTCTTGAAAGATGATTTCTAAAAAGTTCCTGACTATCCTTACCCAATCTTTTTAACTCTTTAATCAGCATTAATCATTAGATCTGTCAGCTCTTCTAATGGAACAGTAAATACAATATGACCTATCTTCTTGTGGATGTTTATTTTGATACAAAAAGGAAAAGGTTAAAGATTAAACTTTATTTTTCTTATTTTTACAGCTAGTGGACAAGCAATGAGATTCTAGTCACTATTAGCTTTGCACTTAGCTTTTTGTTAGAAATACTTTTGTGTCTTTATGATGCAGGAAAATTCTTCATAGCAATTTATATATTCAAAGCACATCTCCAAGCAACTCTGCCTGTAGCTGTGATTGCTCAGCAATTATTTGAAAGAAGCTTCAGGTACCGAGTTTGGATCCCTTGATAATGCACTTTCAATGTCCAGTTTTGAAGATTTCTGCTTAAGTAATTTGCCCTTTCTCATATACTAACTTTGTGGCAGAGACAGGGACAGAAAGCAATTTCCCAAGCTTACATTCATCTTCTTTAACCTTTCTAGTCTTTACTCTGTCTGTCATCACCCACATTCTCTGCATAACACTCAGCTTCCTTATCCAATGAGGCAAGAAAGGACCCAGGTACCTCCGCTGTGCAACCTGAATTCACCTGAGGGCACTGAACAAATGGACTCTGAGCAGTAACAGACACATGCTGTCTCTAGGAAGAACTGTGACCACTGAATAGAGATTACCAAGTACACAATCTGACAGCTAAAACATATTTGTGCTAACAAATCTGAGTTTCCTGAGTAGTAATAACAACCCTGGCCAATGCTGAAAGCTTCATTCCAGCACTGGGTGAGTGTATGGAGAAATCCCCTGTGCTCCTCAAAATTTAAAATCAGCACGAGAGGGAAGAATCATATAGAAACAAGCTGAGTTCATGTTCCTTAAATCAGAAAGGGTTTTAAATCTTCTACATCCACCTTTTAAACCAATATACAGCTGTAGCCACAACACTTTTCCATATGGAGCAACCACAAAATGGGAGAAAACTGCACTCCTTGCTAAAATGTCAGTGATTTGTTGATCACAGAGAAATGGCAAGGCACCAACTCCTGAGCAGCTCATTTGTAGATATATACTATATTTTTCAGGACATAAACCCTACTTATCTGTTTTGGTTCTTCTCCTATCTTTGTTATGTTTTGTGGTTAGTGTTCTTATACATGAATGAATATTCAGTGTCATTTAATCTTTGTTATTGGGTACTTTGAAACTGTCATGATCTCCACTACACCCTGCAGGAATTTTGATGTGGAGTTCAGGATGGTCTGAATTTTATCCAAATACATAGAAACATCCCCCGTCCCCCCCACTTTTAGATTGACCCCCCTGGTCAATCGCATTCTATAGGTTTCAATTAGGACTCGTTCAGTCATCCTCAGTGACCTTCAGCTGGTTCTCAAGGAGTGATTTTTCCTAGGATATCAATTGTATGCTCAACAGAGATGGAGAAATGACCAAAAAAAAACGTGGGGGAGATATGCTAACAAATGTGGCTGAGATAATGTACCCCTGTATAAGTTCCATTACACTGCAAAAAAGATTGCTGAAAAAAATCATGCCATAATAATCTCCACTTAAGATGAGGTCCTTAGCAGCCAAATTCCATGTATATTTATAAGAACAGTTTGTGATGATAGTTAGATTTCCCAAGGATATTCTAGTGGAAAAAAAAAGGCTCTGTGCACACAGAGTGCAAGCAAAAAGAACTGCAATGCTCAGTTGTTATGTTCTCCTTGCTATACTGGAGCAGAATTTATTTTAAACTCTGTTTGACTTGATCACACTTCCACACTGAAATTACTTGTTGCATGTGTGACTCAATCATTATTTATGGTTTCAGTTTCAAAGTCTTCCTTTGACTTAACCAGTGAATTATCTATTTTTAAGTTTTGTCTTTGGTCTAAATATAAAATGAATATTACTTTCTTTAAAAAAAATAAAAAAGTATGTATGATTTAAATTGTATTGCCAGGATTTCCTTATCCATTTAAGAATCCTGTGGGCCAGAGTCACATCTGACCTACAAAGTCCTACATTAATTGGCTTAATTTTTAAATAAAATGGCTCAGAGTAATTTCTAAAGATTGTAGAGAACTGCTGGGAGCGAATTTCTGATAGAGTCAATCTCATAGGAACAATGAGTCCTTGTTAAACTAGCAGACCAATAGAAAAGGACTGTTCTGAAAGAAGCAAAACTGAGTTCCTCTTTTCAGCCAGCAGGAGTACAACTAGAATAGCTTTCCCTTGATAAGGAAGAAAAGGAACTATCAATAACTGAGTAATTTTGAGTAGACGAGGCAGAAAAGAAACTTGATGTGCTCAAGCTCCATGGTACCTTTTATGACAAAGTTCCCTGCAAATGGTCTGTTACTTAGCTCACTGCCAGTGACTTACAGGAATTCGCTCTCATTCCTTCACAATAAAAGCATGGTCCAAACAGGAATAATGAAGCTCTAGATTGAACCAAATACCAACAAAAATCATGTTGTTAGTCAAGGGTCTCACTGTCATAGAATCATTTGGGCTGGAAAAGGCCTCTAAGATCACCAGAGCCAACCATTAATCTAACACTGCCAAGTCCATCACTAAACCATGTCCTAATCTTGAACATTTTTGTTCTTTTGCAGAGGTCATTCTCCTTCCCTCACTGTTGCTTCAAGACCCTTATTTCTACCTCCGCAGAGCGGTATTTATAAGGGCCAATAGCCCTCATTTATGCAGAGAAAAGTTATAGCTAAGAGTGAAAAATAATTTCTGTGCAGGTAAAAATTTTCAGGAGTGTTGAAACGATTCAGGAACCACAACCCTCTCTAAAAACGACACTAGCTTTTGAACACGCCCATCTATTCTTTCTTTCCCCTGAAAACTGACTATGTCTGCAGTTGATTATACAGAACCAAGACTAGCAATGGGTAGTTCA
Organism: Cnemophilus loriae; assembly: GCA_013397755.1. Taxonomy (NCBI): domain Eukaryota; kingdom Metazoa; phylum Chordata; class Aves; order Passeriformes; family Corvidae; genus Cnemophilus; species Cnemophilus loriae. The sequence continues at coordinate 2,652,449 of VZTF01017490.1, read as the reverse complement.
ATGTTTCTTGAAGATGAAGGACTCATCTGCTAAAACATGAAATAATTGAAGTTATCCCAAGCCAATGGATATAAAAAATATTTCATTTTACAAAATAGCTTACATTTTTCTGCTGAAGAAGTTACAATTTTGCCTAAGCAGTCAGTATATGATTGAACAGAAACAGCCTGAAGTGAATATTTCATTATAAGGAATTTTTCCCTCAACTATACTCAATAAAATAAAAATTACTCTGACTTGCTTTTAAAACTAAAACAAATTTGGTCTTTTGCCCTCCTGTTGTCTTGTAGCTTTAGTACAAACATTCATTCCAGGCAACTAGCTACCGTTGTCTGCTACCTCATATCTCAAGTATAAATGCATCAACTGACCAGTGTAAATAAATTTCAGGTATATAAAATTATCTTTGTTATGTTACTATTCTGTCTTATAAATGTTTATAACTCCATTAAAGATGTAAGAAAAATGGCTCCCTGAGCAAGCATTTTAAGTGCTGATGTGTTACACAGTAGTTGTAAATTAACACATTCTTTTCCAGTAATTACTTAGAAATAATCATCTTTTCCTGTTCCTTATTTAGCGTCTTGGAGCAAAACACCAATCACCTAAATTCCATGGATTTTTAAAAATAACTACTTAGAATCTCTGAAGGAATAAAAGCTTTGACTTCCGTTTCTGGTCTCAAAATGTGTGTCATCACATTCCTATTATAGAACCCTACATCACAGGAGTCAACGTGGAAGACATATGCTATCATCTCTGCTGCAAGGCAGCACTTCTTGAATAAACATTTCAGACCAGTAGACACAACAGCATTGCAGGACCACTTATATTCCACATAGATAGGGATATATATATATATATATACACACATACATATACATATATATATATATATCAGTTAATTCCCATGCTAAATATTGAAATAGATGGCAGAAGGTATCGACATGAATATTCTTATGGGAAAAAGTTATTTCCTTCTGTTATATGAAGTATGAAAAGAATATGCCATGTGTTTGAATAACGTTAAATTTGAATAATTTTTCAGTTTTGNGACGAGGCAGAAAAGAAACTTGATGTGCTCAAGCTCCATGGTACCTTTTATGACAAAGTTCCCTGCAAATGGTCTGTTACTTAGCTCACTGCCAGTGACTTACAGGAATTCGCTCTCATTCCTTCACAATAAAAGCATGGTCCAAACAGGAATAATGAAGCTCTAGATTGAACCAAATACCAACAAAAATCATGTTGTTAGTCAAGGGTCTCACTGTCATAGAATCATTTGGGCTGGAAAAGGCCTCTAAGATCACCAGAGCCAACCATTAATCTAACACTGCCAAGTCCATCACTAAACCATGTCCTAATCTTGAACATTTTTGTTCTTTTGCAGAGGTCATTCTCCTTCCCTCACTGTTGCTTCAAGACCCTTATTTCTACCTCCGCAGAGCGGTATTTATAAGGGCCAATAGCCCTCATTTATGCAGAGAAAAGTTATAGCTAAGAGTGAAAAATAATTTCTGTGCAGGTAAAAATTTTCAGGAGTGTTGAAACGATTCAGGAACCACAACCCTCTCTAAAAACGACACTAGCTTTTGAACACGCCCATCTATTCTTTCTTTCCCCTGAAAACTGACTATGTCTGCAGTTGATTATACAGAACCAAGACTAGCAATGGGTAGTTCAATGTTTCTTGAAGATGAAGGACTCATCTGCTAAAACATGAAATAATTGAAGTTATCCCAAGCCAATGGATATAAAAAATATTTCATTTCACAAAATAGCTTACGTTTTTCTGCTGAAGAAGTTACAATTTTGCCTAAGCAGTCAGTATATGATTGAACAGAAACAGCCTGAAGTGAATATTTCATTATAAGGAATTTTTCCCTCAACTATACTCAATAAAATAAAAATTACTCTGACTTGCTTTTAAAACTAAAACAAATTTGGTCTTTTGCCCTCCTGTTGTCTTGTAGCTTTAGTACAAACATTCATTCCAGGCAACTAGCTACCGTTGTCTGCTACCTCATATCTCAAGTATAAATGCATCAACTGACCAGTGTAAATAAATTTCAGGTATATAAAATTATCTTTGTTATGTTACTATTCTGTCTTATAAATGTTTATAACTCCATTAAAGATGTAAGAAAAATGGCTCCCTGAGCAAGCATTTTAAGTGCTGATGTGTTACACAGTAGTTGTAAATTAACACATTCTTTTCCAGTAATTACTTAGAAATAATCATCTTTTCCTGTTCCTTATTTAGCGTCTTGGAGCAAAACACCAATCACCTAAATTCCATGGATTTTTAAAAATAACTACTTAGAATCTCTGAAGGAATAAAAGCTTTGACTTCCTTTTCTGGTCTCAAAATGTGTGTCATCACATTCCTATTATAGAACCCTACATCACAGGAGTCAACGTGGAAGACATATGCTATCATCTCTGCTGCAAGGCAGCACTTCTTGAATAAACATTTCAGACCAGTAGACACAACAGCATTGCAGGACCACTTATATTCCACATAGATAGGGATATATATATATATATATACACACATACATATATATATATACACATATATATATATATATATATATACATATATCAGTTAATTCCCATGCTAAATATTGAAATAGATGGCAGAAGGTATCGACATGAATATTCTTATGGGAAAAAGTTATTTCCTTCTGTTATATGAAGTATGAAAAGAATATGCCATGTGTTTGAATAACGTTAAATTTGAATAATTTTTCAGTTTTGTTTAACGAAACAATTTTTTTTTTGTCTTATGTTAATTGTACTGTTAGCAGTATGAATTCCTTTTGGTAATATTTAAATTTATGCAAATCCCAGTAAATTCAGTTTCATATCTTAGCAAGATGATTTCCTTTTCTTCAGAATATCAGTTAAAATCTGTTAGTTGAGTGTTTCCATTACTTCTGGGATCTGTGTTTTATAGTAAATCTATTGGCATAGAAGGGCATCTGTCTTCTGCTTTAAATCTCATTTACACATATTTGCTCTTCCCACAGTTTTCCTTCCCATTCTCTCCTATACAGATGATTACCACTTTCATTTCAAAGGAAAAACAGGGGTGGAGGAAAAGAACAGTTCTTAAAAGCTAAGTTGGAAATTAGCTAGCAGCTATTTTCACAGAATGTTTTTCCCAAATCGTTATAAGTACCCCTTCTCTAACTAACAAAAAAAAGAGAATAAGCCTGTTCATAAGACAGGCTTATGAAAACAAAACAGACAAAAATTCAATAACGTGGTGTGTGGATATCATGGTAAAGGAAATATTAATATAATTTTTCTTTCACAAAAGGATCAGTTGTATAAAAACCTGCCAACAAATCAGGGAAATACAGTGCTTGTTCACTGAGCAACAAGGACTAACGGGTTATGTCACTAAAGTGTTTGATATTAAGAATACCCCATAGGATACTGAAGTTAAACTGCTGAAGTTTTCATCAATGGACTTCTCCTCCCCTCCCCTCCCTTCTTCTCCCCTCCACTCTATTCCTTTCCCCTCCCCTCTACTCCTTTCCCTTTCCCTCCCCTCTCCAAAGCAGAGTAGTCCTGGTTTCATGACAGGAGTAGGGGACTAAAAGGTTTTTGCAGACCATTCCTTTTTAAACTAAAAAAAGCTTTTCATTTGAAGTTCATCCATTTGCAATCTCTTTTTTTTTTTTTTAACTTACAGAAGAACCACATATTTAATTCTATGCCTTTAGGACACTATCCCCAGTTTGCTGAAGCAGAACAAACAAGCAGTACTCCTTCAGAATCCCATTACATGCATTTTCCCATCCATGCGTGGTATTGGAGCTAATCAGGGAGTCCCCATGGGACAGTCATGGGAAGCTGTTGTGGCCACAGGAGAAGCTCCCAGTTCTTACAGGGAAAGAAAGTTTCTCCTGAAAAAAAAAAATCAGTGCATTACAGAAGGGGCTGCTCCTGGGGGCTTCTCACATGTAGGATCTGGGTTGACCTCATTACTTCCTCTGCCCTGCTCCCATCCTCAGCCCCAGCTTCCCAGCTCCTCTGGGGAAGCTACCCCATGCAGCACCCCGACACCCTTTCTTATCCACTATCTCAGAAAGTTTACACCATTACTGAAATAAGGACACAAATATCCAGAATTTGGGGGAAGCCTTGCAGTTCCACAGTTCCCATTTGCAAATTCTCCTGGTTTTCTTTTTTTTTTTTTTTTAACCTGATATAATTTCTTTTGATAAAACTTTCAATGAAAATATAAAATGTTTGGTATTTTCACAAAAAGGCAGTAGTGGATGGAAAAAGTGATGAAAGCCATAGCATTTTCATGCACACTCACTTCCCTCAACTCCACCCAGCTACCTTTCATATTGCTTTTCTTAGTGCAAAGCCCTGCTAGCCATTGTTACCTGTAATCTATGCCACACCCAGAGATAGTGACAGACCACCAGGAAAGCATATTACACCTGCTAAAAATGGGGCATGGCTCCCAAAATCCCCGAAGTAGTAAGACATCTGCTACATTAAATGTTTTACCATAACCAAAAGAAAGTAGGAATGTCAATGAAGAAATTATTCTTGTGCTCAAAATGAATATTGTAAATCTTTTCTTGTGATGCCACCAAACACATTTGCAGGTTTAACAGTAATTACTACAGGTTCATTAAAAGAGTAGTTGAAACTTTTGATTGAGTCTTTTGCTTGTTTGGGGAAAGTTATGCTGAACCAAGAAATGTGTGGTCATGCAGGAGTGACTGGAAGAATGATGGTGGGTCTGGGAATTGCCACAGCGAAATCTCACCCCTGTGTCTTCCACACTCGTTCGGATGTAGCATCTTCAGAAACTTCCTATCCACAATTTTCCATATGCAGCAATAGATTCACTGAGTGGATGGATGCCACCAGCTGCTTCCAAATGATTGTGCTGTAGATACCACGAGGAGGTTTTATGAAAGAAACTCCAAAGTAGACCTGCAAGTTTGTTGCATGCGAGGGACACAACTAGAAGTCTATTGAAGCATAGCATATAATTGTATTACACTGTTGTGGTCTAGGAATGGTATTCCTCAATTTAGTACTCCCATTAAAACCTCATGCCGCTCTCCCCCACCCCTCCAATCTGAAGCACAAAAGGCAAAGATCATGGGCTGAGATAAGAACAATTTGCTGGAAACAGCAATGAGATAAGAAAACAAACCCTAAATGGCAACAATACCAATGACAGAGAGTACAAGAAAAGAAATGAGTTATGCAGAAAAACACCCAGATTATAATAGACGATACCAGATGGATCCCTCCACCTGACTGAACCCCTTCTCCCTGAAAGAGATTCTCTTTCCCCTGCCCCCAGCAATCATGTGAGGTGGTATAGAATAACAGTGTCCTGGCCATGCCCCTTCCTGGCTACTGCAAAAATTAACCTTGCCTGGCTGGAACCAGGACATATGCCTAAAGATCCCACCTATGTACAATTCTAGGTTTTCTATTGTAAATAGAGCCCTTAACACTACCAGTTTTGGCACCACAGCAGTTCTGTGGGAAAGTCACCACGTAAATCCACTTAAAACAATCGTATCGAGACATAATAAGACACTTGAAATGTTTTTCTGAAGACGAGACATCAGGCAATTTGAGATGAAACTTGGTGCTCTGTGCGCTTCCAGAGTTCATTTGCAGCAGCACGAGATCAGTGCCAGCACGAGTGGGAGCAGACCAGCTGCTGCAGCGTGACATGCCAACCAAGCTGGTACACCCCATCCCTCATAGCACAGGTTATTTGCTTAAGGAGCACACCAAGCTGGGTCTTACCTATTGCTGGGTACCCTCCAGCAAGTGGATGTGTGTCCCCCTTCATCACTCCACGTGCTGTTTTCACATCCTCCATTTCATAGTAAGATGAAAGAAAATACTGCCTCCATGTTCCATTCTCTGGTGCTGCACAGGCAGCTACTACAGGTTTAGAAGTCTTCATTCATTTCTCAACTTCTTAGTTAAATACTAAAGAGGAAAAAGCTCAGTCACCATCAGTTCTGGTACAAGAGGTCAAATCAAGTATTAAACGGAAAAACTACAAGGTGTATAACTGTGTGGGCAGAACAGAATTAGATGCAGAATCTTTGACCTCTGCGTTTCTGGTTAAAATCTACACACAGCTTTATAGTCAGTTAGTTATAAAAAGTATCTTGCCATTTGACTCATTCCTGTATGCCAAACTTCTGAAGGAAATTTATTCGTAGTTATATTTGAATCACTGTCTATATGCCTTGACACTTCAAATCAAAACACTAGAGGAATCTAATGATTTTAATTCTAATGATTTAAAAAAAGAATTAAGTCTTACCTGGCCTTCTGTATAATTTTTCCACTGAGAAATCTCTCAGGAGTAATTTCTAAGTCACAGATTTCAAAGCCTGATGAAGTTTCTAGCCTGAAAATCCTTTTTTGCTCCGACAAACCAATATCTTCTTGGTCATTCCCTTAACATTGTCTGTCCAACCTTGATTTGCTCTTCCTCAGGCTTTGTATTGTTTGTTCTCCCACTGGGGGCATGCATTTTCTGAAAAAGCAAAACCACACCAGTGGCTTACAGTCATGATGTCCACAATACAGCATAGAATATACATATATCACTTCTGTAGACTTGAATAGCCTTAAATTGATTTGCTATTTTGTCCATAACAGAACAGCTGTGTATTTCAGTGCAATCTGAAATCCATCTAAAATTGTATGCAGAGCCAATTTTACAGGGCAGTCATCCAATGTGAAAATGTGAGGCCTCCATACATTAATTTTGCTTTTTCTCCCAGACATAATGTTGTCTCTAAGCCCATCTCTATATTTAGGTGTCTGCATCCAGGATGTTACAGGTGTGTCATCCTCAGTACCAGTCGCAGTTTGTTTAAAGTCAGCCCATATATACAAACAGGTTGCAGTTTTCAGTAGAATACTTCCTGAATTATGAGATAGAAACTTGTTTTTTACACCAATGAATTATTACCATGCTCTACATACTCAGAGTTAGGAAAATCAAAACAAAGGCTTGCTTCTTGCAGTGTGTGGACAACCCCCATGAACTGCAATAAAATGCTAAAATTGGCATGCTTACTAAAAGGATTTTTTTCTGTAACTTTCATCCCACACATCAAAATCCTTTTTCCTACAGTTCTTATGTTCTTACTAACATCATAGACACCACACTGGGAGACGCAGTGATCGTATATGAAAAGAAGCCTGAAGAATGTGGAAAACAAAATGTATGTAACAGAAAGGTACAGAATTAAAACACTTGAATATTTAAATCTACTTGGCGATTTGGAAGACAGAAAAGCAGTACAAGCAACTTCAAGATGTCCAAGTTTTATGTTTGTTACCTGTGCTTTTAGGTATAGAGTTGAACTTCACAGAAAAGCAGAAAAAAAGGTGTAAGCAGCTCCAAAACATCCAGTAAACATCCACGCTGTATCTCAGAAGAGCTTGCAGCAAATATAAAGCCAATAGTACAGCACAATAGCAGCAGCCATGAGGACAGTGTGACAGTAGAGCATCATCAGCCCCTTTTTGGGTGTGCAATACCGGCAATTCATCAGAAATCATTTTCAAATCGTACAGTTACTGTGTTCTACTGTAGAAAACTACAACAAAACAAACATCCTCCCTTAAAAATATCTCTGCTAATCTTATCAATATAATATTGCTTCTCAAGTTAATCTAGCCATCCATTAAACTCTGCACTGTACATGAAGGGCAGACCTGGTTATCTCGCAAAAGCATTAGCGCTCATGAATCTCCAAGTTATCCAACCAAAAGCCTGTCCTCTGCTGAAGTCATCCTCCAGTGTCTGTATTTAGCATGGCTCCAGAAACAAAACAAAAGACATGAGTTTAATGGTTGAATGAAGGAAAAACACTCACGTAAGTGGATTCTACTTCGTTTATATGTCCTGCATAGCAGACACCAAACTCAAGTGACAGGGGTGCTCCTCTTCTTTAAGGAGTGACAGTGTTGATGTCCAGTACCAGGTGGTGTCATGCAGACTTTTTGAATTTGCAGAGAAAAGCAGAGACTTTCTGGGAAGGCTGACCTCCAACACCATTAGCTGTGAAGTTGTGCTGCTAACCACCCTTGCTGTGCTGTGCTCATGTAGTTCTTCTGGAATAAACGGAGTAAACTCATTAAAACTAATACTAGCTGTTTCCACTCATTCTGCAACACTCAAAACCTCTTCATACAGCCTAAAGTACAAAGTTCCTGCTTCTCTCACTTCAGTCCTGACACTGCCTTTCTCCAAAAAAGACAAAGGGAAACATTTGCTCTGAAATGAACAGCTGAAAACTGTAACAGATGAGGACAGCACAGCAGGATTAGATAAATGCTTAAGAAGCAGAAATATTTTAGTCTTTTCATGTAAATATTCCTAGGGCTAGATAAAAAATTAAAAGGCATTGTTTGCAGGGGGCTTCTGAATTTTTGAAGACAGCCTTTGAACTTACATATCAGTTAAGCATATTTATCCTTTCAGTGCTGAATGCTGCCATAAAAAGCAGAAGAAAGAAGTCCTTGCAAGTTCTCTTCTCAGCAGCCCTTTTTTCCAGCACACTGGAAGCAAAAGCAACACAGTGGCTGGAGGTGCAGAGGCACTCCTCACGTTTTTTGTCAGCATGGAGAGAAAACTAACTCCTTCTCGAGACCGCGCTGTCTATTGCTTCTGTAACTCACAGCAGCAGCAGCATGAAGATTTCCCAGACTTATCAGCACTTTAGAGAGAGGCAAAGGCTAAGTTTTATTATTATTAGCTTAGTTTCTACTCTTTTTCTTCACACAAACACTTACTACTGGGCCCTAGGGAAACATTAACAACAGCAGTCTCATTTCTTGCTCTTAATACTGGCTTTAATTAAATATTGCTTTTTTCCTATTTAGCTAGGTGGCATGGGACACAGAAATTATTTGAAAGGACTTGGGAGTGGACTCCAGGACTGGCACAGTGGAATTAATCATTTCTGTGCAAAAGGAACAACTAATTTTCTCCCAACTTCTTTTTAACTAGTCCCTGTCCAAAACACTGTGACTTGCAATGTGTCAGCCAAGATTTCCATCAGGTAAAGAAAGCATGATTGCAGCACTACTCCTATGCTTGGGAAAAAAAGAAGTATCAGATGTTTGTGACACGGTCAATATTGCTTGAAACCAAAATGCTGAGACCCTTCATTTTTCACCTTTATTAAGCGTTTATCATACCTGAAATGCTTGTCTGGAATTCGTCAACCCAAGATAGGGAACAAAGATAATTCACTGCTGCAAGAACAGAATTGCATTAGAATCTGCCTCCCTTCTCAAATTTTTAATCTGGCTTCAATTAAGAAAAATAAATTGAATTTTTTTTCTTTAAAAATGAGTTAATGAACAAATCCCTAACCGTATGCTTCTAGGCATTTGCCTGTAAAGAACCAAAGCTGATGCTTACATGCGTAGGGATACCTTTTATTTAGCCAAACCTAATGGGAAAGGAGCAATACATAACAGAGGGGAAAAGTCATTTCCTGAGACAATGTGGAAGAAAGTTGATAATCCATTTCCATTAAAAAGAAAAAAAAAAAGGAAAAATAGAAACATAGAATTCCTTTCAGAAGAAACAGCATGGATTCTAGGTATGTGAATTTCGGATAATGTATGGCAGCACTTTATTCCAATGATTATTTAAACAACATACATTGAGAGAATTGCCTATACATTCCAGAAATATCCTTTTTGATTTTGCTTCTTAATTTATATTCACAGTCATCATACTAATCCTAACTAGGGAGGGATGGATATAAAGAAGAAATCTGGATTTCAAGTTTGGTATGCTAGGAGCCAGGAGACTAATTTAAGCCTAGTAAACAACAGAAAAAACAAGCCACTGGCAGTTTGGCCAACAGTTTTGGTCATCCATAGAGGTGTATAGACAACGTGTAATTATTGGAAAAACACATCTAATCAAATCCTCCTCTAACACTTGGCAACACAGTATTCAGTTTATTGCCTTTCTACTAACTTTAGTGGGTTGCTTTCCAGCAGCTGCTTCTATCCATCAACTAACATCAACGCCTTCTGAATTCTGTGCTGCTAATTTTGTCACTGAAATAGAGTCGCTATTTGAAATGGGTTTTCTCTTCTCACTGGTTACTTTGTGGGACAGATACTGTTGTGACAGTAGCTGTTACAAAGGATTTTGGTGTTTGAGAGCCCATGGACTGCTGGATGTGCATCACAAAGCTGAGCAGTCAGGACTTGGCTGTGCCTTGGTGGGTTGCTGCCAAATTCCTAGGGCAGTTGGGTTGCAGAGTTGCAGGGCCGGAAAGCGTCTCCAGAAGTCATCTAGACCAACCTCAGTCCACATCTCAACAGCTGTTCTACCAACTTGGTCTTGAAACCCTGCAGCAACAGGGATTCTACAAGTGCCTAACGCTATGCAATTTTTGGGTTCTGCCGGGAACAGGATTTATTTACAAACCATCTTCTCTCAACAAAAAATCTGCATCACTCATTCTTCTGTTCTGCATAAGGAAAATTAGAATGGGAATTTTGTTTTAAGGATCTTCTTCATCTATTGAAGCACTTTTCATTTGAAAGATATGGGGTCTAAACATTCTAAATCTAGGAATAAACACAGAAATTTTATGCTAACCCAAACAGAACCAACAGACCTGTATGCGTTGTCGTTACAGTGCGGATTATTGCACATTTAGATGTCTTTCTTTTTATTTCAAGTATTCCCAAATATTAACTGTGGAAACTGAGAGCAGGAATAAATGAAATGGCTCTGTCATAACAGTGCTGTGTGAATATCGATGGGCAAGGATGATGGGGACACCTCTATGTTCCATCAGTCTCATTATTTCTAATATTTTGATGTTGTAGAACCTGTCAAAAGAGAAAATTTATACCTACATCTGAAATCCCTAATAGTCTAAAACAAGAAAAAAAATCTTCTGGAATCATTATGCTCACAATTATATGATTTCAATTAAAGTAAAGCAGAAAAAATTAGAAATGCTAGAAATTAATGACATTTAGAATAACTAAAAAATATAAATTTTTTGTAGTGCCAGATAAGATTTTTTTACTAGAGGAATCTTTACAGGTTGTCAAAAGCTCATTGGAGTATGGAGTTTTTGTTCTTCTTCTCCAAGTACTTTGCAGTTTTAGTCTGCAAAATTTTGCTAATTAATTTGCAATAAAAAATATTTTATTCAAGAGTTATGAGTAATTAGTGCTGTCCAAAACACATTTCCTTTTGCTGATTCTTGGTTTCAATCAAAATTTCTAATCACATATTTGTACCTGGGTCAGTTTACGAATAATTAAATAAAGGACGGGGTGGTACGATATTTTTTTAATGTAAAATACATTCAGAATCCATAGATAAAGCTGGCTAATTGTTAAATGTCATGAGAATTAAGATGATCTGAGTATATTAGATCACAGCACTGGAATTCTCAGAGTAAAATTACATTTGGTCTCTTAAACAGGCGGGTGTTAATAAATACACAAAAATTAACTAATAAAAGCCAGTAGCAGCTGTCAAATCTGCAACACTTCTTTGTTCATTTTTTAATTTGTTCTATCTCATCTGGAGGAAAAACAAAGAACAAGCTGTATTTTACTGTGTGCTTCTGAAGGCAAAGAGTAGCAGGAAAACGAACTAGAGGATAATGCGTGTGGGAATGCAGAATGACAGGTACATGACTTGCTATTTTTGAACAGTTTTTCCCTTTGTTTTATTACCAACAACAACTGAAGAAATTCTGGTTTTGGCAAAGTGAATAAGTCAAAGATCTCATGTAAACTGTAATAAGTTTTTTACCTGCCTGATTAGTTTCTCCTCTAAGGACATTTTAGCATTGTCTACTAAATCTAGAGCAAGAAATTAAATGCAACTTGATTGAGGCAGTTTAAGGACCTGTCAGCACAGACTAGTGTCTAAGATGTTATAAAGCCAGGGACATCTGCTACAGTAATGTGCTGGCGTAGCAGAGTATAACCCACATATTACACAGTGGTTTAATGTTACTTAATAAAACTGCCATGGTTTAATCCTGTTTTAATGGTGTTACATGTTGAAGGACATTCAACAGTACATTTTTCTTTCACTTGACTCTCACAAATTGGACCATCTTCACTGATCAGTGGCAGGGAGGATTTCTTGCTTTTCACAAGTGAACATGCATAAACTGTACATTTATAGCAACAGTTAAAAAGGTAAAGACTTGTCTTTGATTACCTAAATTTCAGTCAGTAGTCATAAAATACACCTCTGAACATCCATGTTTGCCCCAACATCTTGTTAGGAATCAGTTATTATAGACTTTTTTCCCCCTTGATTATATTGTTCTTCAATAACTAAGAATAGCTCACAGTCTAAGACTGCTAGTGGTCTGTTACTGGCTGGTACGTACACAGCCTCATCAGAGCTCACTGCAAAAATCAGGACTTACATTGTTACACTAAGTTCCCTTCACAATGAACTATTTTTAATTCTCTCCAAACACATTAAGCAAATTAAAGGGGAAAAAAAAAAAGAAGAAAGAAAAAACCCCACACTTTCTCTTACTTTCGTAGAAGCAAAGCAAGTTATATTGAATATACATTCAAAAAGAGCTACATTTATTTCTCTAGCTACTGCCTGTACACTGCACTGATAGATTGGGCACTGTTTTTTTCCAGCATTAGGCACCTTCAAAGAAAAAATGAGGAATACAATATTGCAGTTGGAAAACATGTTTTTCATCCAAGTAAAACCTGAATTTGCTGTGATATAATGAGCAGAAGTTTTCAGTTATTTATTTTTCTCTGTGAAATTACAAAAGATTTATCTAAGACCTGAGTAAAGCACAGAACAGAAAGAGGAGATATACTGTGAAAACACAGCTATATATCTTACATCTTACAGGTGATGTTTTGGAGGAAAAGTTTTGGAAAAACAAAAGAAAATACTGCATGAGATGCAGTCCTGTTTGAATCTCTGAATATGACAATATGACTTGTGTGTCCTTGGAAGAGCATACCATACCTGAATGCGTGGTCAGCGGGCGTGGTGCCCAGTGCACCTGCCTTAGACAAGTGCTAAGGATGAGATTTTGCCCAGTGAATCATATTGAAGAAGGTCTCTGGAAAACTCTTCCCTCTGTCCCTGTTAGATTTGTAATATTCACAAATAGGTAGGTCTCTACTCACTCGTAATTATTTACTCACAATTGTTTCTTGATTACATTTAAGACAGGCTGGTTGCATCAAAGTGCATCCCCGGGGCAAGCTCTGTTACATCTTTCACTTACAGAAAGGGACAAACTTTGAGGAAACGTATGTTAGATTTAAGAACTATGTGTGTTGGTCATTTGTCTGATCTAGAGCTTTTGTAAACTTGATAAACACAGCCTTCAGTTAGAGGTGGCACAAAGATATTTCTTTCCAAAGTAGAGATGGAAGGACCATGATTTTATAGATCTCCAGTTCCTGCACATACTGCTTGAAAGATAAAATACCTCTGTATTTTTCTGTAGACACCTTGAAGAAACAACTGCTGAGGAAGATGGAAGTGAAGAGAGTATCTTTCTGAATCAATGCAGATGTTTAAATGGATACCAAGAAGTCCTCATTTTAGGATGAGCTCTTTGGCACATATAGAAAAAAAACTACATCTGCACTAAGAAAGTTCTGAATTATTTAAACTGGCCCTCATCTCCTTTCATCATTGTTTAAGGGTGTAATTAGCTCCACAAATAATAGAGAGATGTAGCACATCCACAGTCCTTTTTGACAAAATGACACCTGAGAGGCTTTCACTCATTGTACTCTCGCAGGTCAAATGTCAACAGCAATCCTAAGTTTGTTCAGTAATCACAGCCACTGGAATCCTTTATTGTTGTTCTGGCCCAAAGAACCATCTATATCAACAAAAGCAGAACCAAACATAACAATATACCCATTCACTGGATCATAAATAATCGATGAGGTGAAGCAAAAAACAATACCTGTTTTGATGGAAATGCTACTGCTATAGGAAAGGTACTCATTACTCTATTGAACTTTGACAAATAGTTTGCATCTATTGCTTGCTAACAAAGACAAATTCCTGGCTTAAGTATCCCCCTCTGAAGTCAAATGCAGCTACAGCCCATTGTAGTGTGGGTTTGTTTGTTTAATATGTTCCATCAACCAAGGAGCTTTCTAGTCTAAAATATTTTGTCGGTTACTCAGCTATTGGTTTTCAACATCATCAGCGTTCACTTCTTGCTATAGTCCGGTTACATAAATTACTAATTGATCTGCTTGATGATACTCACTGAAGAACTTTCCCATTACTACTGGAAAGGGACTGAGGCAAACAAAGGCACACACATATGTAAGTATTGTCAGCAGCAGAGCTTCATCTAGCACTTTACTCCACTATCTCCTCTACTGACATTAGACTCTTCAAATTTCTTTATTGCACCTGAAAGACCTTATTTTAGTTAAAAAACTTACTATCATGCCTCATGAAAAGAATAAAAAATACTAATATTTACATTTTTTGTCTCCACTTTTAGGGTGTTCCCCATACATTCACTTTTTATATTGCTAGCTCACATATTTCATTGGTGCAACGATATATCCTCAAACAAGTTGTTTGTTAGACTTCAGCAAATTCACAGAAGAAATTAGGGCCATTTGCTTGAAATATTTGCCCCTAGAGCTCAAAATTTAAAAGGAGTTATAGCAAAATGATGGAGAAACTCAAGTGACATTGAAAATCAGTAGTACAATACTGGGGTGTACTGACCCTCAGCGTATAAATGTCACATACCTTCTCATCATCTTTTATGAATTAGCTATATCTGAAAAAGCTGCCAGTGCTTAAATTTCCAAAGTTTTGTCAGCATATTGTGATGCTGAAATGCGACTGGTGAAATAAATCTGGATGACTTTTAATAATCCTTTGGTACTGAAATGGATATTTCAGCACAGTGGATTTGTTACTTCGTGTTAAAGTATCTTGCCTCTGTATTAACAGCATCTGCTGTGAAGATTTGTTTGTTTTCTTGATGATGTCAGAGAAAAGGAGAGGATTTTTTCTTCACTTTTTTTTTTACCAACAACAAACCCAAAATTTACAAATTTACTGGTTTTTATATCCCTTGAAAACAATTATGCTGAAATCACTCAAATTTAGAATTTATTTTGTTTTAAATTGTCCCTTCCCATACATAAGTCTCACATAGGCCATGACTATGCATTGTGTGAAATGTCTCTTCTCTCAAAGCAAGCCAAGAACCACTCAAGATGTGTTCACTCTACGTAGCACCCCATCTGTAGGCCTTTATTTAATAAACACCTACTAGGAATAAGCCAGAAATAACTAGAGCAGCAGCAAGGCAGACATCAAATATTAACAAGGCTGCAAGGGAATCCCTGCCCCCGCAAGAAGGATGGGACAATGCAGGTCTCCATCTCCAAATTTTTGTTAGGGTGGAAGGTGCAGTAAGAAAGAATGGTGCATTTACATTTCAAGGATGTTGATGTGGCCCAAGAAAAGATTGCGAGAAAATAGAAGAATCAGAGCCACTGCTCTTTTTTTTTCAGCAGAGGTGTTACAAAAGGAGAAATATAACTGTGCGTGCGTAAAAAGGGTTGAAGGAGGAATGATCTCTCCACCCACCCAGTCACCCAAAAAAATAGGATAAAAGGAGCAGCAGGAACTGAGATGCAGGCTGAATTAGTGAGGTTGCCAAGTACTGAGTATAACTTCTTCAGTCCCTTTATTCTCTCATCCGTTGTAAAGGAATAAAGAGAGACCTTTAAGACGTGGAGAAAAATTATCTCATAGCTGCTCAGCGCGTGGCTAAACAAGCACTGAGTCAACTTTGTGTAAGCTTTCCACAGCCCTTCTTCTCCACTGCTGCCTTTCACCTGAACTGCCCTGATGACCCTTAGCTACAGATCATGATGCGTCCTGTAGAATTTACAATGCACTTACATATTTCACAATTTAATTGAAATAGTATTGAATTTTAAGAAGGTTTGGTTGGGTTTTTTTTCCTTCTGTTAATGGCTTTGCCTCTTCCAAAATGACTCTTTTAATGTTACCATTTTTATAACAAAAATTACAAGATAGCTGTTTTTCTGCTTTGGAAATTATTTCAATGTTACTGTTCAGTCCTTGGAAACATTAGATAACCTGATTTACTTTATTTTTGTCTGGATGGAAAAGTGTAGTAGAGCTCTAGCAGTCTCCATGCAAATCCATGAGAGAGTAGAATGCCTTTCAAAATATAAAAACATTTAGAAACATGGAAATAGAAATACATCCTGAAAGCAAGTTTCTTTCAGCAGTTCTACAGGCTGTCTGTGACAACCCAGCTGCAAGCTTTTTATTTTTCTCTTGAAGCTTTAAAAAAAATGAAATATAGATGAAGGTCACTTTTTATTACATCTCCCCTCACTGTGAATGGGTTTATTTCTCTCTGCTTTTACTGCTAAGAAACTGCCAGTCTCAGCAGCAGAGACAGTAAAACACTTGTATTTCCCCTGCTATACTGTAAGATTTTTAACAGATGGGCAAGAAAGTGAAGGGGGCTCTTGATTCATCAGACGATAGATTTAGGAAGCGATACCAAAACACAACCTTCACTTATTCTCTAATATTTTCTTAAGGACTCACATGAAAGGAAAGCAACCAAGAGCTGACGGACAAGAATGACTGCAGAGAAGAAAGGTTCCCTGCCTGGGAAAAGGAACCCTCTACTCGTCTTTGCTCCAGAGCCGTCCACACCTCCCCAGAAAGCTCTGAGTGCAAATCGGCTGCACATGCACTGTTTACTATTCAGGTTAAAGCCAACTCCTCTCCGTTCCAGAATGACAGAAGTGCATGCTTAACGTAGGCAATCCTTTTTTTTTTTTTTTGACAAGTGTTTTCCCAACGACATTCCTCTTCTTTTTTCATGTGTTCCAGGAGGTCTATTGTCCATGTATGTGCACAGGTATGCTGAGAAAGTATTTGTGTTTGTGCCTCAGACGGGTAAGTTAGACCTTATTAAAGAGCTAGAATTCTTTTTCTAATCCTATTTTTTTCTTTTCTTGGTGGTATCATAGAAAACTTTCTCCCCTGAAGACACACAAATAGTATAAAAAAACCAACATAAACAAACCCTTTCACCTTTCTGTATGATTAAGTCATGGTTTCTTCTCTCAAATACAAAAAAGAATCAGTGAAAAATTCAAAACTTGTAACTGAAGTTGTAAAAAGGGAAGTACCCAAATGTAAGTAAAATCAAACAGAAAGAAAAATAGATTCCTTCCTCTCTTCTGTCGACTACAGCAGTCGCATTTCTGGAAAGGGAAAGACAGTCCTGAGGTAGTAGCAGCAACAAAGTCCTGAAAGGCTAAAAACATATAATATGTATATTTGTATGCACATGGCTGCAGTGCCCCAAATGCCTTGACACGGCACGTCCAATGGCAGCTGCTACAAAAGGCTAATAGTTTAACTACATTTACATATCATTACACATACTGCAATAGATATTATAAATATTTAAATACCAATGGAGTGTCTTTTCAACGTTTGAACTGTTTAATGCATTATCATGAAAATCTTTCTCATGACTGGCAAAGGTTCCTCCAGCGCTGAAAGTGGCTGAGTTTATAGCTCTGCTGTTAGGAAATCCAGCTAAAATATATAGAATGGGAAGTGAGTAAACAGAGCAGCATAGGAGATCTCCTGTTGTGGTTCTGCTAACGACATCAGATTCTGAAAAGTGCAGCAAGACTCCAAGAAAAAGAGAACCTAGAAGAGTTAGATTTAACAAAAAGTGACGGCAAATATCTAATAAGTATGCTTTCTGTTTCCATAGCAACTTGCATCAAAGAAATGGAAAGCACTTTAAACATCAATCAATTTACCCTCAACAGTACTGTGTGGAAGGCAAAATATATATTAGAAGAAGTAAAATTGCTTCCTGGTGATTGCTGCTCTGTCTTTTAGAAGTCCTTTTTGCTACCTCTGCACTAACTTCCTCATTAACATTCAGATTTTCAATCTGTCTTTTTCATGTTCTCTCACACAGATTGTTACCTTGGAGGAGTGATCAGAGACGCTGAGATAAAGAATGAAGATCTTGGGAAGTAATGAATTTAGCTATTACTGAACACCAGATCAATATAGCAACGTCTAAGCAATCTTATCTCCTGTAAGTCATCACTGCAAGAAAGTCTCTGCTATGGCAGATGTAAGAATAAC
The DNA here is from genome assembly GCA_013397755.1 of Cnemophilus loriae. Lineage (NCBI taxonomy): Eukaryota > Metazoa > Chordata > Aves > Passeriformes > Corvidae > Cnemophilus > Cnemophilus loriae. The sequence continues at coordinate 2,634,196 of VZTF01017490.1, read as the reverse complement.
GGTGGCCTCTTCCATCAAGAATTTTGCCAAAGGACTTATGCAAAACCCATATTTTGGGTCTCTATACTAGGCAGGTACAACATGCATGTAATGCCCAGCAGGTAGGCACCATGACCCAGTATGTGCCTGTAAACGATGGGTGGCTTTAAAATATTTTAAAAATAATTTTATGGAGTCAGTATGTCTAGAGATAAAAGAGAAACCTAGCAGATCTTCAATTAGTATGTGTGACATGTCTGGCCCCAAAAAGAGAAAATAAGGTCAGCCTGTTTCCTCCTGCTCTTGAATTTTAGGAGTTGGGGAATCTAAAGCCTGAAAAAAATCATTTTTCTGCTCTGGAGCCCACACAGAATGAAATTGAAGTGGTCATCTATTGGCAAAGAGTTGTGGTAAATCTTTATGCTTTCTTTTATTATTCAGATGGCTCTGCTAGCTGGAATGAAAGTGAAGATGACAGGCAGGATTTTGGTCTCTGGAGAGAGATCTCTTTGTAAGACTGGATGTTGCATGATCTCCTCCATTGAGGACAAGTTTACAGCTGGTCATGGACAAAAAATTACCTTCCTTTCAACATTTGGATAGGTTTCTTTGCTAGAGAGAAGCAGGTTAGAGTCTAAAGAAGGTTTAGACAGGAGTCAAAAGAGTCATGAGAAGTTTTTTCCTTATGTTTTGAATGACTCTAAGAATTTTGAGGAATACAAAAGGCCCTTTTCTACAGTACTTCATATCCACTTTTCCAGAAGAATGGGGTCTTCTAGGTAAAGTCAAGCTGACAGCTAATGTTAGCATTCAGGATCTAATAATTTAAGGTTTTGGCTGAGTGGCATTTCAGAGTTCAAATGAAAGTAGATTCCTCTGACAAGCAGTATTTCAATGGGTTTACTACTCACAATGGATCCCTGGGGTAGAACGAATTTGAAAGTAAGAGTTACGGCTTGGATTTTTAAATCTAAAAACTGAAGAGTTCCTTGCTTTGCTGGCTCTGACTAATGGCAAGAAGGCAGGTGCCACCTTCAATATTCACTGTTTCAGAAGAGATGGATTCCCTTGGCTAGAATGGAAAGGTTAAAGTTAGGAATGGTATCAGGATTTGCTAATCCAGAGAGAGAAAGATGTCGATCTATAGAGTTAGGCAGAAGTTTTGTGTCAACTCTAGGCAGTATGAGATGAATTCTTTCATTGCTGGGGTAGCTAACCCTGTATTTAATTACACTAAGATTTAGGACAAAGTAATGTAAAATATAAAATACACTCTTTGCTGAATGACAATGGGCCTGAGAGGTAAGGTATTTCTTAAGTCCCATACCTTATGTACATATTTTCTGAGGAGATGGAACCCTGGGCTATAATTAAGGTAAGAGTTAGGGCTACTGGTTGTATGTCAAAAGCAGAGATCCTGACTTAATGCTTACTGCTGCATGTCCCATGGTGAAGAACTGCACTGCTGCTGTCATTTGTGGCTGATTATTTATGCTTCCTTTCACTGCTCAGGTAGTTCTGCTAGCTGTAATGAAGGCAAGAGCTGGTTAAAGATTCAAAACCCACAGGCTGAAGAAATTATCTCCTTGAACTCCGTGCACTACAGAGGTTTTCTTATGTATTCCACAAAACTGCTATACTAAACAGATCTTGTCTGAACAACAGTCACCAAACCGAGTTATGCTCAGTGTATTAAATCTCATACTTAAGACTGAATGCATGGATATAATTCTAGAATTAGTTCAAAGTTTAGATAACAAGGCAGATGTCAGAAATTGCTCTCAAAATAAACAATGAAAGTCACAAGGCTTCTTTTTAGCTTTGAGATGTCTCTGAGCAAACAAAAGTGTTTGGAGAAAAATGTTTCTTAAGTTACTGCCAGGCACTTCGAGTACTGCTGTTTTCTGGGGTTCCTTGCAACTTTTTAGGTCTTGTTCAGGTAGGATCTTCTTAGCTAGGTATACATGAAGCCTTTGTTTTAATTTCGATTTCAGAGAAAACAGATAATTATGGTTTCAGGGTTTGTACCAGCTTTCAGTCTCTGCTCAATACTAAGGAAACAGAACAAGTCATTCTCAGAGATTGAGAGTATGCTGTAACTTACAGGTCTAGGGGAATGCACTCAAGTTTATGGTATTGTAATGTTTAACAGTTTTTGTTCAAAACTGATAACATTCTCATGTTTATTTGTTTAGTTTATACAACACGTGAAAATACATTAGCAAGAAATTAAGTTTTTATGTATGTTGATTTTTGTAATCAACTTCAAAACCACGTTTCTGTTATGAGAATCTTTTTCTTTACAATTAAGGTTTTACCATATTTGACCGGAGAACACCTGAAAATGAACATGAAAGAATACCCAAATGTTTTCAAAATCTAGTAATCCTGTCTATGCCTTCATCACCAACCTTCCACACAGAGCATACCCAAAAAACCACAGAGTAAAGAAGGAAAAAGAAAGGAAGCATTATTTAACTGCTTGCACATATTTTTTATAGAAACTATTGTTCTGGTCCATCTACAGCACCAAAGAAATGGCTTTGTTATCTACTTCCACTCATAGAAGAAACATTGTCCCAGTTAGAATTTATCTGAATTTATGAGCTATAGATATCACAGCCTTTCAAAGGACAAAGCATTGATGTCACATGCAGTGATGATGTCACAGAAACACTATCTCTGCCTTCTGTTGTTAGGGAGATATATATCCAGCTTCTCTCCTGAGTGATCTTCAGTGAAGATACATTTAGGAACTGATCTCCAAGCTGTTTTGGAGAAGTTCAGCTCCAAGAAACCTTTTTTAACTGAGGACTTGCAATGATCATGTTTGTTTCATTTGAGTTGTTTTTGAACAAAAGCATGTGGGTCACTGGAAGACAGGACACAACCTGTGGAGACGCAACCAAGATAATGTCCTACAGAAGAGTATGTGCACAGACAGTATGTGTATTAAACAAACAAACAAACAAAAAGGATATCAGACCTTTTTAGTTATCTCCTGATCTTACTGATGAGAACTGAACCATGGGCACACTAGAGCAAAGGAGCCATCTCTGGTTTCAGAAACAAAGTAAACAAGGAAAGCAAAACCTGCAGGGTTCATACCAGACTTGATCACATTTCTACAGGCTTCAGATGACTGATTTCTGCATTCTCTAAAAACTGTTCTATTGGTGAAATTGCACCACAGGTGATAAGGAAGATCTATGCTGCATTTGCAAGTGAAATGAACGGGTACTTACACACTTTCATTTTTGCAATTCACCATATTAAAACTAATCATGGCAGGTGTAATTACATGAGCACCAAAAATAAATGGGTAAGCAAATAAATAAATAGCTCTCAAATTTCCCTAAGTGTTCTGCCTTTCCTAAGCATAATAAATCTATGGGTTGGAGAGGAGGTTGCAGTCTTCCTTACAGCAGAAGATATTTTGAGAAGAAAATGCTAGTTAGGAAAACTGCTAAGATTCTCTCATCACGGAAGAGAGAACGGAAGAGAGAACGGAAGAGAGAGCATACATGACTTTACAGAGTCATCAGTTTCTCAGTGTGTAATCATTTTTGACAGAATAAGCCATACCTCTGTCATATATTCTAAAACCAATTTTGTTTTATACAATTTGAGTCAACTCTATTCCAGCTGCAAACATTTGACAATAGCAAGTTATTTCCCAGACTGAGGCTGACTACTCCATGCTGCGTTAGTGACAGAATAGAGTCTTCCAAACATCTCACTTAAATGCATATCTATTTGGTACTGGCTTTTGCACTCTGTTCACATTGTGAACAAATTTAAACAGCATATCTTCATGTAATCATTGGGGGTCCTGAAACAGCAACTGCTATGAGGAGTGGGTTTTATTCCTTCAGAGACATGGGTACAATATATTGAAAGTGGAAACACAAATGTAAACATTTGTGTTGTTGCAAAAGGACAATTACTGCAACACCTATACCAAATGAAAAAGTTATACCTTTTAAACTTAATTTTCTTTCCCTTTAAATAAGGTTGGAAGCTATGGATTTGAAAGAAAATACCAGTAATTCTTCACGAGGAAAACTGTATTTCAGGCAATGGAGAGTTTTTTCTTTTAAATTGACTGTCTCTATGTTTGAAGAACTTCCTTAGAGTGGACACAAAGAAATGTGGAAGTCTCTGCCACCAGGGATTTTATAAACAGGAATATTTCACTGCTGCTTTGCTCGTTCATAGTATTGTACAGGGAGCAAGCTCCTATTTTTTTTTTATTCCCCTGTCTGCTGCTTTGCTGGCACACACTGAATTTTCACAATGAGTGAGAAAGCTGAAGCATGAAGTTACATGCTGCAAAGTGGCAGCGAGAAGAGCCATGTGTCACATTGTGTATATTGATCACATTCTTTCTAAAGTAAAAACACTCAAGAGATTCAAGGAGCTATTCTGGCAGGCGTGTTGCTGAGCAAGTATGGTCCATGGTCTATAAGATAAACACAATATTGTTGTGTCAGATTTTCATCAAGACTTCTTCCACAGACATACAGAAAGTAATTTAAACACTGCTCTCATAACAGTAAAAGTCACAAGAGAAGATGTTTCCTGACTCCTTTTAGAACCTGGGTGTAGAATGAAATCTCTAAATAAGATCATATAGTGTGATCCAAGGTTAGCTAAATGCAAAAGATCAGCATTTTGCTGCTTTCTTTTCCTTTTGAAATTCCCTGCACCGGAGCAAGATGTTGTAGGAAGAAATTATGATATTTGAAGGATACCTTTCTGAAATATATGATACCCCTGAAAATATGGTACTACTGCATTTTGGAGGTAATATTAAAAGTAATAGTGTTTAGTATCAACAGTAAGACATTCTATCTAAAAGATAACAGCACATCACAGCACAGAAAGGGCTTTAGGATTTTTGGAATATTGGTAGCCATATATCTGGACCTAAAGATTTCCTGGTATATGAATACATACACCTTTGAAATAAGGATAAAATTTCTAGGATGATAGACATTATAGACCCTAATGACTGATCATAACTACAAAATCTGCCTGCATGCCAAAACCACAGAACTCCATATGCTACCAGAAAATCCTTAGCTTCTCCAAACTTCGAGAAATATATTAAGACAACTATTTAAAATACTAAATATCTTCAGGCTGAGACCTTCAAAGTTCAAGAATCTGTTAGATTTTTCATGCTTAGCGGTTAACACCTACCACTGCAACCAGTAAGTAAAAAGCTTGAAAAACATATTTTTCAATCAAATATGTGTCTGGTATGCCATCATTACATTTCCTGATGCTTCCTACAGATCTGCTTGGTTCCCTTGGAATATATATTTCCACAGTTCTTTCAAAAGAAAAGTGAGAATCAAACCTCACCTTTTTTTATGTCTTAAAGAAACTCAAGAATATTGCTCACCCTGTCAGAACTAAATTAATTACTGTAAAACTTGAAGCTGGATAATAGTTTTCAAATGACACATATTTACTGGTTGTCAATATATTTAGATGTTTTATGAAAGCAATAAGTTTCCCATGGAGATATAAATAATTACAGTGTTTTCAGTTCAGACTTTGATAAGTTACTTGATCTGAATGCTAAATTCATAAACCTAGTAATGATTCTTTGCTTTTGGATTTAACATTTCATTTCCTATTGCTCATCATGGTAGTGAGCATTGCTCACTCGGAACTAAGTTGTGCCTGAATATCTGCAGAGGAAGGAATGTAGGAGAGAGATGAATATCTTACTTATGGTAACCACCCAGGTTGAGCATTAATCCACAGTATGCAAATTGCAGAGTTAAATATCATCTGTACTAATCATTATATCTGAGGCTGACTGAACCGAAATCAATCTGTGGTATGTTGTGACATACTAGTGTGCATTGTAAGCTAATTTCAGAAGAGAACTCTCACGACATGCTTCTGTCTCACATAAATAACCAGATAGTCTTGTCTATGTAACCCTCACTTTTCTTAATTTTGCTCATTCTCTACTGGTGATATTACCTTACTAAATAAGTACTGACTAAATTAAGACCAGTAAAGGCTGGATTTTTATGAACTTTCTTGAGATCTTGTTGCATTTAGTGATGCTCACAGGACATTTTCTAGATTGTCAACTGATTTAATGTCTGTATGATCTTATTGTTTAGGATTATTTTTAGAGATGGCCATACTTGAATATGCATATATGAGCCTCATGGTTATGCAAATAGCACAAATATTTGTTTTGAAGTTTGTATAAGTAGAAACTGTTGGTGTTTGCTACACATTCACTTTTAAAGGCCCTGGATCTATCTGCTCATGATTAACTTTCTGTAGGACTTGCTGCGCAATAAAATAACCTCTGGGTATATATTAGTTTGTCAGGCAATTTCATGCTTACAAATTACCCACAAAGAAATTTTTGACCCTTGCAAACTTTTACACAAAAAAATAATCACACATGATTGCATTCTATTTTTGAGTATTTTAAATAAGTTCTACCAAATGTCACCATTTGTTTTAGCCCATCACTAATAAGGAATATTAGGCAGCCTCCAGTCTGCATCAGATGTGTTAGAAGAATGCAAGACTGGACACACTTCAGTGATTTAATTATGTAAACAGACAGTAACACAATAGCAGACAGAGGAAGAAATTAATCTAATATCTTCCATGTCTCTCTTTTCTCCTTTTTCTAATTTTTATGTACCAGTACACACTAGAAGAATCCCCTGTCTCTGTTCATAGATCCCTCCTTACCTGCTGAGGCCAAAATAGATGGTGACACTCAAAAGGCAGTAAATGTCTGCCCCTGCCGTGCCCAATACTGCTCTCAGGTCTACCTGGGAAGAGAGAAGGCTCTTTGGTAGGGCTCTTGGTGGCTCCCTGAGGAGAGAGGGAAACCTTAGGTGATTACAGCCAGCCCATAACTCCTGCAGTCTGGTGCCCTCTCGCTCTCTCCCAGTTGCAGCTGCTTTACATTTCCCCTTTTAGCCCAATAAGGCTCTCAAAACGCAACTGGTCAAGAAGCCCAAAAGCTCCAGATCACTGCTTTTTCTTGTCAGGGGAAGAGGTTTCCTGTGGAGCTGACTGCCTTAATTTAAAGGCTCTCTCTCCAAAGTGACATACATGAGGAGGTTGTCCCTAGACACTGTCCTTTACTCTTTTTATCCTTGTCCTCTCAATTTTATGTTACTAAGGATGATTAACACAGTAAAACACGTAAAATACGAAACATTCCCATACAGTAGTGTTGAATCAAAATCCCAAAGGTATCTGCTATGGCATAAGCAACCTCTTCAGAAAAAAATAATTGAGCATACAGAAATTTGTGTAAAATCAGCACAAGATAAGCCTAATCACAGCTGTGCTTGCACTCCTCTACTGTATAAACTCAGGCTGATCAAATGAAATAATCAGAACACCACTGGCTCCTTTCCTACACGGCACTGACTGGCGAATGAGCATGACCTGGAAGGGACCAGGGCCACTAAGAAACCTCCTGAGAAAGAAGATTCCTGAAAAACATGGACCAAAGTGTCAGGCTCCTCAGAGGATCTCCACGGGAGCTTTTTCAGGCTCTGTCTTCTATGAATGGCGTCAGTGGGTGCTGCACTGGCGTGTGGCCAGTGTCTCTGCCTTACGGCTTGGATTGCAGAGCACATGAGCATGGTTAGTGCTACTTAAGGGAACAATAACTAATCAGTTTTGGGAAGAGATGATAATGCTTTCAGTAACCGAATGCCTGCTTTTCTCTCTTACCTAATCACATCCTCCTTTTTTCTCAAGAACACAGGAACACTTCACTGGAAACTGAATGGAGATGAAAATATAAAGCGGAATGAGAGCTGGATTTAAAGCTCGTGTATAATCAAGCTGTATGAATGAGATGAAGGCTCAGTTCAGTCTCCTCCCCTCTTTGCTGCTCAGTGGGTGCTGACACAAGAGTAGAATTTATTGCACAGTAACTATACCACGATTTCTATTTGTAGTAGTCCCCTTTCAAGTTACGACATTAAGAAATAATATTTCAGGGCCAGATGTGCTGTTTAATCACTCCTCTCCATTCTCCTTCTCCATTTTTTTGAAAGTTGTTAGAAAAATAGGATGGTAAATAACAAATTAACATAAGGCCCTGACCTGGATTTTGAGGGAGAAGTCGTTTTATCACCTGTCCTTCTCTTCTGTCATTTTCTCATCATTTTGTGCTTCAGAAGGCATGACTTCAGGAAACTTTGATTTAAGAGCATTCATGCTTCCAGGTAACATTCTGAACTGGCTTTATGAAACCCATTTCAGAGGTTAATCTATAGCTACTCCTTCAATATATACAACATGAAGAAGCTGTGTACTGGTTTTGACTTTGGTGGGCACCTACGAGACTGTCCATCCTAGAGTCTGCACACATGAAGAAAGCTGTTTGAAGATCTAAAAAGTGAAATTTAGGTACTCCAATGTTTGCTAGCCTATTTTAAACCCAATTTCCTTCTATTCAAGGGTTGCAAGGATAGGATGGGCAGGTACATGATGCTCATCTGCCTGAAAATGCACTAAACAATAACCAGAGCTATGCCTGCTTTTTGCACTGATTAAAAAACCCAAACAAACAAATATCCCCCTCGCCAAAAAAAAACCCCAAAACTCTAAACAAATGAAAACCTCATCTATATGAAACCTTATTTTTCTTTCATCCCCAGAGAAGGAGAAATTTTTTCTCCAGTTCTCCGCAGAACAATTATCTATGAATTAAGGGAGCTTTTATCAAGTGAATCGAAGGCATTAATTGCTAATTTTGAAGCTCCTAAACCCTCTCCTTGTGAACAATGCTTCAGTGCAAGATACTGTTTCTATAGAAGATTTCCTAATCAATTGGATCATCGTCTTTGTGGTTTTAGTTCAGGCCATAAAGAATCAAAAGGTCTGGGTTCCTTTTTGACACTCCAGGAAGAAACAGAGGCAGGGAAACATTCAAATTTTTAAAAAAGCAAAGAAATCAACAAAAGGATATCTTTTCTTCAATGTTATGCACAGCATAAACTATCCCATGAACTGCCCTGTAAAGTCCTGTGAAGATATAAAACATCCAGCAGACATCAGTAAGAACGGGAAGTTTCCTTCTAATCTTCTTGTCAGGTGGTGTTTTCAATTAGCTGCAGATGATCTGACACAGTGTCAGCTTCTGTGAGTTCAGAGCTTAATAAACAAGCCAAAGTGTGCAGTAGCATCAGAACTACTCTTAAGGCACTGTCTCCAGACAGCAGGTACACTTCTGAAGGTCAGTGTGACATTTTTATCAGCACAATAGGCAAGTGGGAGCCAAAGATGCTGCATCAAGACAAAAAGAAGCATATGAAGAGACCCAGAGATAAAACACTAAAATAAATATTTTCTCACTAATAATATTGCATTTAAAGAAACAAATATGAGAGAAAGGTCTGTGGTTGGCCCAGGGCAGTGAACCAGCTCAGGAAATTCTACTCTGATTAATTTCCGAAGTTTATGAACTAAATCAGTTTGAGGCATGGCAGAGAGATCCTCCCACTCCCATAGCAGTGTGGCCTCCTAATCCCCTAGGTCTTTTCAATTAGCCTCAGGAGGAGAACAGAGGAGAGGAGAGGAGAGGAGAGGAGAGGGATTTCCTTGTTTGCAACCATACAAATTTCTTGAATCCAGCTTCTCCTTGGAAAGTTGGATATCATCACAGACCCTGATGTCTTTTTCCACAGAATTAAATTACAAAAAGAGGTTAAAATAAAGGTGCATTAACAGTGTACCTTAGACTTATTGCACTGACTGCTGTTATGTTAAAAGACAGACCTCTCATCTCTTTCTCTTACTCTGATGCGTTCCATCATCCCAAGGACCTGGTCACTCTGCTATATGGCGAAATACATCTAAGAAGAGCATTAAGATCAGAAACTCCAATATAAATTGAGAAGGTGTGACTTCAACATCATCAAAACTGCGGTAACCCACGGGACCTTACTCTCAGGAATACCATTTCAGTCTTGGAAACACGATCCATAATTCAGTCCTGATGCTTCTTCTCAGCCCTTGCTTTCTGAAACAGATAATAAGAAATCTAGGACTGTGATTTTGAGCTCTGCCTCACTAAAGATTATGATAATATTTCATCCCTGTTCTAGAATGACTTTTGCAGTGGAATAAAACAAATATCTACTTCTGTTGAACAATGCATGCAAAGCAATAAATCCTCTTCTGGTTATAAAAGGAGCAGGGATGAGTCCTACTCACATGCAGGAGGAAGACAGCAGAGGAAGATGACTGAACAGATCTTATATGTGAAGAGGCAAATAGTGTGCAATGGGCAGAGTGATGCTCTGGGAGAGAACCCAGAGGTTATGCTGGGCACTTCCCAGGGCTTTCTTGTGCAGGCAGCCCAAGTGAGAACAGGGAAGCCATGCTCCAGAAGGAGTGGGAACAGGAGGGATCTTCAGCATGAGTGCTCAAAACAAGCAAATGCAATTTTTCGGGTTTTAAAATTTCGCAGGAAAGTAACCAGGGGTATGTATAAAGATATTTACCATCTTTGCATAATTGTTCAGCCCAGCCTAAATTCTCACCTTCTTTGTTACTCCATTTAAGAAATTAATAGTAGAAAAAAATGTGAAGAGCACACTAATTCAGTAGTGTTTCCATTTGAAGTTTGTAATCTCAAGCAGACTCAAGATAAAAAATCGATAGCGAAATAGAAACCAATGACAATTTTCTGTTCATGCCCAAATATTTCTCAAGGAGAAAGGAAATTAGGTTATGTCTGGACAAAAGTTCCCTTCCACTCTTATGTGAAGACTGTCCTGCTTTACAGGAAAAAAAGACGAGTTTCCTCTTTGGTCTGAGAGCTGAACATTAAAAGAAACTTACAGTCCTCTATGGCATGGCCACAAAACTGACTGATACTTGATCTAAAGAAGAAAGTTTAAAGCAAAAATATGTCTTTATACCTTATGAACCCAGATGTTTGAAGGGACAGAACTGAGAGAAGAGGTAGTGCTGCATGAAATCCAGCAATAGAGGCATGTCAGGACACAGAGACACGTGTTGTCTGACTTGGCCCACAGACACTCAATACAAAATACAAAAATGAAATTAGGAACTGCAGTGCTGAGACTGCAAGCAGCACTGGCTATGCGATGCTAGACAAGGCTGCCAGATGGACCCAAAGCTGCATATGCTTATTGCCCAGAAATGTATTTTCAAATCAAGTGATATATTACCAAAGCCAAAATCTGGAAAGCCACAGAAGTCTCTGACCTCTGCATGCTCAGGGTGCCTCCTGTGCAGCAGCCATGTGCTGGTAGATACCGTGTATGAAAGCTGACCAGTAGAGGTTGTTAACAACAAACCATCTCTTTCCACCTCACTTCCCTATGGACTGTGAACAAACACACAATAGCCAAATTGTCCAAAACTTAAATTTTTAGCCTAGACTAAATATTTGACCTTTACTCAGCAAAGGGTGGTTGGTATCACCTACTCTTCTGTGGCTGCTACCTTAAGTGTAAACTCACAGAGCTTTCACAGGGACCCGTAGAAGTGATTCCCTCTCTAAAACACTGTGTGGGCCTCTCCAGCACTAATAGCAGCTTTACTTACCCGTGCTTGGGACTGTGCTGATTAAACAAAGCCTATAAAAAGGGAAAGGTGTTGTTCAGGAGCACCAGAGCAGGCCTCAGATTTATTGCAAGTTATTGTAGACAACATACCAAATAAACAACTCCCTAAACAAATCAAGTTTCATCTTTAGGGATTTAGGTTTCCTACAAAAAATCTTGGTTTGCATTACTGAGTGCTTTACTGCTTCAATTTCCTCACTTTTCAGGGTCACCCATTTCCTTCTGAATGCTAACCCAGTTCTCTTTTGAAGTGACAACACTTTTTAAAGTTTGTGAAATCAGTAACTGGTATGGGCTCATCTGATATTCTGTGTGAAAACCTGAGTCTTCAATTATTCTGCTAACCTCCAGCTTCTCTTTCTTAAGATAACCTGATAATTTTTCTTAAAGCAATTGAATCAAAGCATTTTACTGAGGCTGAAGCAAATTAGATTTAACTCATTTTCTTTTCCTAGAAAATTAAATTTTCTCTAATGTCTTAACTACTGACCAAAAACAAGTCTAAAGTGGCATCACTTCCTTTGATCAGGGTTTCTTTTGGTCAATAGACCTGCTACCTGTTGTGTCATGGCAAAAGCTGACCTTATATTTATTTAAGAGTCTGTTCTCCAGTACATACCTTTAAGGTTACAGTCTTCTGTAAAAATTTGTTAAAGAAAATCTACACAAACACTGAACCCGTCATCCCCCTGTCACAATTACAACCAAAATTCCCCAAAATTATTCCACAGTCTGGCAATGTCAAGTCCAAGTTTTACCTGTTATATCTTGCAATTACTGTCGTTATCTTGAATTCCTCTAGAGCCCCACTCTTGAGCTCCTAGGTTGGCCTTGGCTGGCAGACAGGTTCCTACCAAGCTGGTCTCTTACTTCCCTTCCTCAGCAGTTTAGGGGGAGAAAATAAGACTGAAAACTTGTGGTTCATGATAAAGATAGTTTAATGAAGAAAAGCTAAGGCATATGGAAGCAATAGCAAAAAAAACCCATTTATTCTCTACTTCCTACCAGTAGGTGATGTCCAGTCACTTCCTCAGAAGCAGAGCTCCAGCATGCATTGCAGTTGCTTTGGAAGAGAAACATCTGAATAATGAATTTTAATTATTAATGTCCCCCTTCTTCTCCTTTCTTTTAGGTTTTATTGCTCAAGACAAGATCGTGTATGCTATGGGATATGGCTTTACACAGTTCGGGTCTTCTGTCCCGGCTGTGTCCCCTCTAAACCTCTGACCCACTCCCAAGCCCCTGGCCTTTGTGGGGGAGGTTGATGCTGCACTAGCACTGCTCAACAATGGCCAAAACACTGGTGTGTTATCAACGCCCTTCTAGCTACAAATACAAAGCGCAGCACTGAGAGAGCTGCTTTGGGGAAAGTTAGCTCCGTCCCAGAGACACACAATATAATATGACGTGAAATGTTGCTCTCACACAACCCAAAGAGCAGTTACCAGCTTAGACTGAGTTTAAAGTACATGTCTTGGGTAAAAGTTGTAAGAAGCTAAGGTGTGCGATGGTGGGTCAAACGAAGGCCAGAAGCGGCCCAATTTCATGCATATCACTGCGGCCAAGAACAGAAGTTTGTAGGAGGGGTGTAAGAACTGGGAGAAATACTGAGTAGTCTTTTCCCTTGTATGAGGAAGGCCATGGCCTTCCTGAGGCAAACCAGTATGTCTGGAGAGTAATCAATAGACCTATTCTATTCTCTCTCACTTTTACTTGTAAGGTCCCTGATACCAAGTGATCCAAAACGCTGACAATCGGTTTTGCTATGCATTGCTTGCAAACTGCATCCTTTACCTGAACAATCTCAGTAGGTACTCCCTGAGTTTTGGATTGCAATAAACAGAATCACCATTCCAGATGCAGTACCTCCATATGTTTTATGATTTTATTGTCTGCTGTGGTATCTTTAGTCATTCTCCTCCAAGCCATGGACTCCAGCTATGCTGAGATTTTTCTCTATGGAACTGGTTCCAAGCCCATGTAACTTTGTTGCCTTTTCAGTGCCTTTCTTAGTTTGTCTGCATCATTTTAACATCTCCAGTATAATTAGATTCATTTTTTTCTCCCCGCAACCTCTTCAAGTATCTGTGGGATAATTTATAGGAAACTTACTCTGTACATTTCACACTGATGACTTCCATAAAATTTACATTAAAGTGACATGCCAAGCTGCACAATTTTAGGATACTTAAGACATGGAACTGACTTCTTTGAGATTATGTATTTACAGTATAAATATTTATCAGAAAATATGAGTTTTTTAGAGTCAGAAGTAAGAGTCTTCTGATAATTTTAAATATCATATTGTCTCTTGAGTGTTTGTGTATTCACAACTTTCTTTTCAATTTACTAGCTTTTAAAGGAATCCTACATGGTCTGCTACTTTCTGAATACTGTGCAAGACATTTTGTGTCTGACTCAGACTCATGTCTCACATATTTGGCAATGCTTCTGGTCAATTCAGGGACATACTTGGAATAATCCCAAGCATTATGATCCCAGAGACAAGAGAGGTCCAGGAAGGATTTTTAAGGATCATCTTCTCCAAGTTCAAGAGTGGCACATCCTGATGAACAGAAAAGCAATCAAATGTAGCAGGAAGCCTGCAGGTATGAACGAGGAGCTCCTGACAATAGACATGGAAGAGGGGAGAGATGACTCCGGAGGAATACAGACACATTCTCTGCATGCATAAGGAGGAAAACCGAAGTTCACCTAGAGTGAAATCTGGAGAGAGAGGCTTCTGCAGGTACATTAACAGCAAAAGGAAAACTAGGGGAAATGTGGACTGATGCTGAAGACGAATAGGAGACTGAGGTACTCAATGGCTTCCATGCCCCAGTTACAGACAGAAGGTAATACCAGCCTTCAGGGATCCCAGGTCCTTGAGAACAGTGGGAAAGTTCGCAACAAGGAAGGTGGAGGAGGATCAGGTTAGTGACTATTTCAATAAACTGCACACAAGTCCATGGGACCTGATGAGATAGACCTGAAAACACTGAGAAAGCTGCCTGAGAAAGCAATGACACTCTCAATTATCTTAAAGAGATCATAGTAATTTGGAGAAATTCCTAAGGACTGGAAGAAAGCGATCACTCCAAATTTCAAGAATGGCAGGAAGGAGAATCCAGGGAACTAGAGGTTAGTAAACCTCACCTCAGTCACAGGAAAGGTGACAAAGCAAATAATCCTGCAAGTATTTCCAAATATTTTTAAGGCAAGAAAGTAATTTAGAATATTAAGCATGGATTTATGAAGGGGAAATTACATATGAACAAGCTGATATTATTGTACAATGACATGACGAGTTCAATAGATAAGAGCAATAAATAGATTATGTTTACCCTGATTTTAGGGAGACCTTTGTCACTGTCCCCATAACATCCCCACTGACAAAATTATGAAATACAGACTAGACGCACGGACAGCAAGACAGATTGAAAATGGTCTGAATTGTAGCTTTTATTACAAAGCAGCACAAAGTCCATCCAAAAGCCAGTCAGTAGTGGTGAGGGGTTGATACTAGAGCCAGTACTTTCTAACAGCTTCATGAATGACCTGGATGATGAGAATGAGCCCACCCTTCACAAATATGATAGAAAAATAAGAAGCAGCCGATATATCAGAGTTTTGCGCTGCCATTCAGAGGGACCCCACAGTCTGGAGAAATTAGTTGACAGGAAATTCACTGTTGATCTCTTGCTGATGTAGCTCAACTAGTGAAGTGCAAAATCCTGCATCCAGGGAGTAAGAAACTCATGCAGCGTATATCCTGGAGCCAACTGTATGGAAAGCAGATTGACAGAAAATATCCCAGGAGCCCTGGTGAACAAGAAGTTGACCATGAGCCAGCAAGATACTATCTTATCAAAGAAGGCCTTACAGCATCCTGGGCTGCATGATGGAAAGCATTGTCAAGGAGGTGATTCCTACCCTCTATTTATCGCTGATGAAATCTGTGAGTTCTGGATCCCATTCTGAGCTCTCCAGTGCAAGAGAGACATGGACATACTGCACTGAGTCCCTCAGAGGCCATGGGGATGTTTAAGGTAAAAGAACGTCTGACATGTGAGGAGAGGCTGAGAGACCTGGGACTGTTTAGCTTGGAGAAGAAAAGGCTCAGGAGGATCTTATCAACAAATATAAATTCCTGATGGGAAACTGTAAAGAAGACTGAGACAGGCACTTCTCAGTGGCAAGGGCAAGGGACAATACTTACAGGAAGCAGAACATGTTATTTAAACACAAGCAGAAAACAGGTTGTGCATTTTTGTTTGGTTGGTTTTGTTTTGTTTTACTGTGCAGGTCGTCAAACACTTGGAACACGTTGCTTGAAGAAGCTGTGGAGCCTCATGAAGATATTCAAATCTCAGCTGAACATGGTCTTGCTCTACCTGCATTAGTTCACTATGCTTTGAAGAGGAGAGCTGAACCAGATAATCTTCAGAGATGTTTTCCTGCCTCATCCATTCTGTGACTCTGTGAATTCTTCCAGTTATATCTGATCTAATAAATTAAAAAGAAGATTGTATATAAAATATCTCCATAAATATCCATATTTTTGATTTACCTGTGACTTCAATAATCGCAGTTCAGTCAAGTTTATACTGTAATTCTTTCCATGGGGTTCTTCCACATAAAAATTGCTATTTTCTACAAATATTAAGGACATACTACTTTGTCACCTAGAGATTTCTTCTGTGTTGCTGTATCCTTATATCACGTAATTTTACTCCAGATAACTATAGGAAACTCTTACTGTAAGAAACTCCTTGGGTTACTAGAATGAGTTGGGCCTTAACTGAACACTTATTCATTCCCTTGGTTTCTGAAATGCTGTCATTATGAAACATCCTTAAATTATTCATAAATCTGTTTTAAAAGATGAGACCATTTGGTGTGATGTTAATTGCTGCCAAAGAAGGGTCTCTCAAGTTACCAACCTCTGCCCATTATCCTTTTTTCAAACCTAACACTTCAAAATCCAAGGTGCATCTGTAAACATAGATAAATGTTTCACATCCATTAGTTTAATGGAGAAATTGACAGATTATTTCACTCAGTCTTCATCTTTCCCTTTTGCTTGACTCAAATTCATCCAGATTCATGTAAAAGTTATGGGCCTTTTGGTTCTACCCATTATCTTCTCCCAAACACAAGGAGATATAGAATTATTACACAAATATAAAGCACATGGAGAAAAATTACATTTTGGTAGATATCAGCTGCTATTCTGTCCATCTGATCACTATCAGCTGTCTGTTAGTGCAGCAACTTTGTTGTTGTTGTTGTTGTTGTTGTTGTTGTATAAGGTAAGGATGTTCATAGCAGCAACAAGTCTCATGGTAGTTATTAACAGATCAAAACCAAAAAGTGTCAAGATCTCTAATCGTTTTGTACCTGTTTGGACTGTAGGTCACCAATCTTGTAATGACTGCTCTGTTCCAACGAACATGAAGAACCAGAGCATTAGCAGGGCAAGGCAGGAAGATGCAAGATGTGAAGATGTGCTACTGAAAAGCTCTGGGTAAGATCCAGTTTGGAATGAGGGCAAAAGAAATTAGTTTCCTACATGTGCACTAGCTGTCTAAGCACCTATTGGTCTGAATGGATTGCTACTCAGTGCAGTTAATGGGCTTGAAGAGTGCTCAGCATGCACTAAAGAAGATGTTTGTTGGATGGCCGTTTGAATCTCGCCCTCTTGAAAACGAGGACAGACTAGGACCAAATGACAAACTGGTCTGAGTTTACACTGAGCATTGAGTACTTCAGGCTGCATGAAGCATACCAGTTCCCAAAAGTCCTTCAGGGGAGAACACCTGAAAAATATAACTTTGTGTAAAAGATTAATATTTTTTCCATGGTCTTCTAACACATCAAAGTGAGAAACCCGTGAATACAGTTAGTTAGGTAGCAGGTGTCACCCATGATAGACAAGCTGGAAGTTCAGCCTCATGAGGAAAGGAGCAATGACCTGGGCCACTCCTAGCCCTCCACCATTGTGAAGAATCTCAAGGGAAGTTAGACCCTTTCCTGGAAATGAGAAAGGCCACACTCAAGCATGATTTTCTAGGTCTGGTGCCCTGTGATAACACCTCACCTTACGGGAGGTTAAAAACTCCCAGAAGATGGGGAAAAATGAACAGCCGTATGACCATTTCAAAGCCACTACAAAGAGAAAGTGGAATTTCACTAAAGACAGCATTGGTGTGACTAATATTCATGGCACAACACTGAAAAAATAGTGATTGCAAACCTCTCATCGATGACTCCTGCATCGTGCCCCTCAATCTTCCTTGCTTGACTCAACAGTGACGGATTTAAGAGAGGAACAGCTTGAGATTTCATGCATTTAGCTATAGAAACAGGCAAAACAGCTGTGGCTGCACTCCCGGAAGACCTCCACGTCTTTGTACACTTCCTTTGCACTGCAACATCTTTGCAATGGAATCTGGCCTCATTTGTGGCTCCCTGATCTCCAGCTCTGCACAGTCTCTGCCTCTGTTCTCCAGCACAGCTATGTGAGATCATAAACCCAGAACTGAAAGCTTCACATAACAGTACAGATGCCACATGCTGGGACAGCTGCCATGCAGTCTGCCAGAAATTCACTGGACTCCTTCTTCTACTTGGATATCTGAGTCTATTGGCTGCAGTTGTGCCAATTCACTCCCTGCCGACCAGAAACCATGCAGTGCAGGGCAAAAAATAAAACTTCCCACGCAATTTTCACTACATCTAGGCCAAGACTCTAAACCATAGAATAAAGAACTCTAGTATAAAGTTTCAAGGGTCCCAAGACCTGCACTATGGCAATCCCTGCTTAAATATGTCTGGAGAATAATACTGCATGATGTACGTTGACTCCAAATGTTCTCCAAAGTGTTTAACGTGAAGAGACACCTTCTGTGACAGTTTCAGGTTGGGTTTCTGCCTAGGTAGCAAGGCAACTTTTTCTTCCTGGACTTCTGACACAACTCTTGAGTATGAAATAATTTCAGATGTCTTTGGCAGTTCATCTCGCTTATTTGCAAGTTATATAATAAATTAATTTTTCATGTTTTTTACTGATAGAGCCTGGCTTTTCACAGATTTCAGCTTGGGCTAAAGTTAGCTGGAAATAAGTTTAGCTGGAATATTTTTCACTGAGAAATATAATTGCATCAAATAAGGAAATCGTGTAGATTCTGCTGCAATTTTATTGTGGAGAGAAGAGGGGAAAATGTTCAGACACTGTCAAAATATTTTGTCATTTTCTTATAAAGTGATTTTAAAAATTTGTTTTATTTTGTATGGAATAGTGTAACATAACATTTAAAATTGTCAAAAATCAGAGCATTTTTGTCAAAATAAAATATTTTCATCAACTCTAAATGATGTTGAGTAGGGTGTTGTGGTTTTTTTGACATTATGAAATTTGGAAATATGTTTTAGGCTCCCTTTTCAACATGAAATATACCACATTCACCTTCAGTTCAGCAGTACTGAGCACGCGCCTCTCCAAAGGACAACAGAGTCAAGGAAGCAACAAACAAAGACAGCTGTAAGATCCATGTGACTCTTAGTATTTGAACATGCCATCAGTTATTGTTGTGAGAGGTTGCACCTGATTTCAGACAAGCATTTTAAGAAAGAGAACAATATGTCAAGATGGTGCCAGAACAAAAAGAGAGTGCAAAGATTAACAGAGAAGCTGATGCAGGTGAAGAGCAGTACAAGAGTGGTATAATTATTTGTATAAAAAGATTTAGTCTGACATTGTGAGGCAGCTGTGAAAAACTCATGCCACTGTTATTTATGCCAGAAGAGTTATGTAGTTCCCAGAACACAATAATTAAATTAGACAGGACTCCAGAAAAACTGAAGTAAAACAAAAATGTATAGTGCTACAAGGGATACTATGTCAAAAAATCTGCTTATATCCATTTGGAAATACATGCCAAAGAAACAATTATCTTTATATTTATCCATGCTGTTTTTTCCATATGTCTCCAACCGAAGCATGTGGTGTGAAGTATACATGCAGCAGTAGGATGTGATAATGACCCTGAGAAGATAGAACAGATATATAAAATCACTAATTAATTTTATACAGAATAGAAACAAGAATTCTTCATCAGCAGTCAGCAGCTACAATCCTTAAGAAATGAATGTGAAAATAGTACTGGTGTCATGATTATTTATAGACTTATAGACATACACGCATGCATATGTGTCAGATGTTTCTAAAGGCTTTTTAAAATTATGGCTGTCTGTCTTACTGGCATGAGCAGTCTAGTCTGCCAGCATTTTCCCCATGAACAGTAATAGGGGCATCCTGCAGCCATCGCCAAGGCCCACAGGCTGTTACCAGAAAACAAATGGTCATATTCTAAGCAATTCTTCAAGATTATGTTCCATTCATTATGCTACACCTCATATTATTAATAAAAATTCCTTTGAGACCTCAAAATTCATTGAAACATAAAGCATACATTTATGCAGTAAGCTAAATAAAATATTTGGGCCAGGATTCATCTCAACTAACTTTAACTAGAAAACCGGTCACTCTGGTCTCTCTTTATACTGAAAGAATAAATACCACTGCAATAGAAAATACAGGAGGGTCCAACAAAGACGTATGTCAGCACCTGGGGGTGCACCTCTCCCTGTTGGCTGCATTGCAAATCTGAAGCGACTGCACCTAAGATGTGGTGTGAATCCCATCCTCAGTGCCATTTCTGGAGTCTGTTTGTGAGCACAATTTCTCTGAATTCTTTTAGGAGCCTTATTGGACTTGCTTCCAGTCATATACTCCAAAACTTGCTTTTGAATACTGAAATGTAAACACACATGTAAACTAGTTGGGTTCAGGAGGAGGCTCCTCTGGAAGTGCCCAAACTGAGCTATTGGGCTCCACAAACCCTGACTGCCTGCTTTGGTGCGTTGTTTACTGCCTCAGCTCATGGTGATAGGACCTCACTTTAATTCAAAGATGCGAATAAAGCTGCTAATGACAGTGTAAATATTTTGCTTTTGTTTTCCTTCCAGAACAGTTACATGTAAGCTGAGTAACAGAAACAAGACCTTCAACCTTTGTAAAAGGCAGGGTGCATAGGGCAGCTTAGATCTCTGGACCATGGATCCTTGCACTCTGCCTCTGCTGCACTGCAGGTCTCCAGTTGGCTTGGGCCACTTCCCAGATAGCCTCACAGTCTGAAAAGGAAGACTCGTTAGCATCTGAATTCTTTCACTTCTAGTCTCCCAGGCACAGACTAAATCACTTTGTCCTTCAGTAACAAAACTAGAGACAGATAACTTCAAACGATTCAGAGCGCAACATGTGTTAATATTAATGGGTAGTAAATAAAAGGGACTTTCAACTAGGTAATGAATACCTAATATTATTTAATCAAAAGCGATGACTTTTCTTAATTACCACAGTTATGTGGGGTTTTTTAAAGCAGAGAATTATAAAACCAGGGAGAAATTGAAATGTGAAATCACCAAACTCCCTAATTGTTTTGTAAAGGAAAAGAATTGTTGAAAAGCTTGAGAACACAGAAATATATTGCACCCACTGAATTGAAACCGTGTTCACTGATTCAGTGGTCCACAGTAGAGGTCACCTTGCAAATATCCTAGAGTGGAATCCATAGTTTGATTGTTCACTAAGATCTTTTATGTTATAAAAAACCAGACCTTCTCTTCTGGGGATCTTTAAAACAAGGTACACACACCTCCTACAGCATATGTTTTCACCAGACTGAGTAGACAACCACCACAGAATTGATTCTTATATTTGTTCAGAATTTCAGCAAGATGGAAAATTCCTCTGTGTTCCATGCCTGAAAATTTGCCTTCTTGCAACAGGGCACTTAGAGCCATGGCAATACCGTCTCTTCTTCAAAGCCTCGAAGCAGGGAAAAAAAAAATTAATGGCAAAAGATATGCAGCCTGACTTTTGACATGCTGCCATTTATGACATCTTTAGATTCAGGGAACTATAACAACTCTATTAAAAAAAAAAAAAAAAGCTGAAAGATAAAGTAAAAGACTTTCCCTACAATGAGAAGTTTGATGACTGAGAAGTTTTGAGCTGAGTGTCAATTACTCATCTCATACAATTTCAAGTAATGACACGTCCTGAGTGGTTTGTATCTATGCACCTTATTATTGCAAGGAAGGATATTTTCGGGTACCAGCCATGTAAGATATTTCACATTTGAATGTAAAGACAGTTATCACATGTAGAGGCAGCTGAAGTGGCATGAAACTGAGGTTTTCATAGCTAAAATTCACTCTATGAAGGACTACTTAGTGTTCTACTCATACGCAAAACTAATTAAGCATTGCATAATAGCAATTAAAGATGGGACACATCTGTTGCGATACCTATTGTATCTACACCTGTACTAGTTGGCTGATGCTTCTCTTACAAATAAGTTCTTCCAAAAAAATTATTTATTATATCTCACCCAAAATACAGCAGATGAAATGGGGTTTAAAGCACATTTCTTTCTCCTGACTATAAACAGATTTTGCAGCAACAAGCTCAGATGAACGTGTCTAGGTAGAGAGTGAGATGAATGCCATCATGAGCTACCACAGCAAGGAATTCTCTACCAGCAGCAGCAGCAGGGAATAATGACAGCTTATCCATCTAGAAGCATTTGGGGATTATATGAACAAAGGTGTAGTTGGCTGCTTTATTGAATTTCTCTTATAAGACACATGATCTTTTTGCCTTACCAGGCTCAGAGAAGAGCTCTTGCTGCAGAGGTTAAAGAAGGTGGGGGGTTTTGTGTGTTTTTGACGTGCAGTATCTTTACTCTCAGGAATCAGAGGGTTTTGCCTCAATTTTCCACTGAGGCTAGATAATAAAGTATTAATAAAGCTTTTTTTCTTTTTCCTTCTTTTTCATCTGAACTGCACGGTGTAGATATGTAGAGCTATATAGAAATACTTTGAAAATTCTGAATACGTGAAGGTTGCTGCAGGTTTTTGGTAGCATAATGAAGAAAACCAGGAAGTTGTCATCCAACTCTGTGTGGTCTTAGCCTTCATCCTGGGTACAAAATCTGATCCTGTTCTGAAAACTTTATCGTTATGAAAGATGTAGTATTGACGTTGCAGGAAAAGAGCTTCTGATGCAAAACCAGTGACCTGACACAATTGTTAATAAAAAGTCTACTTTAATGATTCAATTGCAATGAGTACCTTTCATAAGCAATTTAAAAGGAAGCCTATAACAGCACTAAAACCCAAATGAGATTTTAATGCATGACACTTGCATTCTGAGGGCTCAGAAGAGACAAGAAAAAATTACTGGATCTCTAGGCTGGATAAAATTAGTTGCCTGACGTACTATGACACAAATCAATATACCCACCAGATTTCTGAACGGCTTGAGTTTTCAGAATTAGTTTCCATAGTACATATATTAGTTGAGCTACCTGTTCTCAGGGGGCACCCAAAATGTTTTGGGGATTTATGCTCATTTTTCAATTGCAATCACTGCTCACATCCCTTCCATTTTTTCATAGCCGCTCTTGTATAAAAGGTGGCTGAAAGGACAATTACAATAAAGAATAAAAAGCAAGATTAGTTAGAAGGTCAGTATAAAATTTAGAAAAAGACTATTTCAATTAAAGGAACCGTGAATGCCAAGCTGAACAGAAAACACTGGTGGAAATTAATTTGACAGCAGGAAAGTAAACTTTACTCTTCAACTGACTAAGCAAGAAAATAATGCAGATGAGAGCTGAGGAAATTTTCCACAATAGCATGAAAATATACATTTAGAAATTATTATGCCAACACTGTGAGCTTGGCCTAAGTCTGAACTTGTGTCTATCCTTATCTCCTCCCTCTTAACACAACTGTAATTAACATATCTCAGCTTGCAGCAGGTTTTCTGTCAAAGCTAAATTTGGTGGAATTGTCAGTAAGCTGAAGGCCAGGGCTACTGTTCAGGGTGGACTTGATGGGTTGTGGGCTGAAGGGAACTTCATGAACCTTAAGAAAGGCGAATACAAAGTCCTGCACCTGGGATGTCATAACTCCATGCAGGAGTACAGGTTGTGGGCCAACTGACTAAAGGGTAGTCAGGCAGAAAAAGGCCCTAAAGGTGTTGTGGACAAGCTCAGCACAAGCCAGCAGTACAACTTTGCAGGAAAAATCAACAGCCTCCTGAGCTATATGAGGAAGAGCACATGCAACAGGCTGAGAGAGGTGATTCTTCCCTGTACTCTGCTCCAGTGAGACACTGAGAGTGCTTGGTCCAGAACTGGGCTCCCCAGTACAGCGGAGAAGCTGAAAGCACAGAACCATGGAAATGCAGTTTGAGCACAGGGTGTAGAGCACAGGACATAGGAGGAGAGACTGAGAGAGCTGGGTTTCTTCAGCTGGGAGAAGAGAAAGCTCAGAAAGGTCTTACTGCTGTCTGCAAGTACCTAAAGGAACAGTGCAGAGCAGCCAGAGCCAGTCTATTCTCAGAGCTGCGTAGCAGAAGTACGAGAGGCAGCACTCACAAGCAGAAACATGGGAAATTTCAACTCAGTATGGAGGGGAAAGAATATCACTGTAAGAGTGTTCAAAGACTGGTGCAGACTGCTCCAAAAGGATGGGGAGGTGCTCAGAGCTTGACTGGACACAGACTTGACCACCTGCTCCACCTAAACCTGCTTTGGGAAGGATGTTGGATCAGAAGACCTCTGGAAGACCGTTCCAACCTAAATGTTTCTAAAGCTCTTGAGTCTGATTACAGCAATCACTACTGCTACTATCTCCAAATCCCTATCTTCCTTTGGATAAGAGTAAGGCTAGTGTGCAAGATGAAGCTGGAGGCTAAATGAGGTTAGACACAATATAGGACAGTGTCTGTCTCTTCTCCAGGACACCAGGGCCTCTTCTATTCCAGCTCAAAACAAATTGGTTCATTTAAAAGTACGTGCACTTGATTTTTTTGTGCTGGAACAAAGAGGAATAGATGCTTTATACAGCACTGATGCTGGGTTTGATGTAGCAATTATAACCTGAGAAGAAACTCTAGATCCATGCCATAAAATTCACTGTGCCAGACCATACAGTTTACAACCTACCTCATACACGTGGGCAAGAAAGACTGAAAAGGAATAAAGGTGAACTGGAAAGAGATAAGTTACGTGAGGAAATATGTGAGGAATAGGAGAAATCTCACCACATGGTAGCACAAAGCAATACAAAGCATGTGATGGAAAACAAAAATCACTGAAAATGTCCTGTAATGTAATGTTAACCCATGGAATTCATTACCATGTACAAATTTGAGGTCAAAATCTTAATGAGATCAAATCCTAAAAAAGGTTGGATAACAATATCCAGAGTTTTGGTAGTTATACAACAGGTTTTGTACAGTGTATGAATCTTCACACTGAAATTTCCAGCTAATTCTCTTGAAATATGTAAAATTCAACGCCTACTGAAAAGTTTCTTCTTTCAGATGCAGCTGATGTTTAGCTTTACCTTGATCCTCTGTGACAGTTCCCATGTACCAAAGGAGACAGGACTGAGAGCAGAGCATGCTGGGAACCAAATGATTCCTGTCACTTGGATGCATATTTACATTTAAAATAAACCAATTAACTCTTGGGAAGGAAAAAAGAACTTGCAGTAAAGTAGCTGCAGGAGAGATTTTTCGATGGACTCTGAAAGCTCACAGAAGGATAGCAGAAGCTGAAGATTTGGGCATTGATTGGGTGAAGGAAAAACTCAGCAATAACTATTGGCATAAATCGGTGGAAATTAATACCAGTAGTGGTTCTTCCTCTAGCCTGGGAGCACTGCCACCCAAGACTACAGGGACAGGCAGGTTTCTTTGGAGATACTTGTGGAATGAGGAACGTTTACGGGGCTGTAGTTAAAAATTAGAGCTTTCTTGTTACATAAAAGTTTTAGTTATCAGCATAACTTATTGTTATCTGTGATTTCTAGCAGCTAATGTAGTTTATTGCCACACAGAATTTCAAGAAACTATCATAGCTTTCAGTTAAACAAAATTTCTAGTAATCTATGTAGCCTTTGTACCATGTAGAGTCTTCAGTTACCTAGACACTTGTCACCTGGACCCTCTGTGGATACGATCAGATTCTTAATAATCAGCAAGAGATATAATTTAAAAAAAACATTTTTTTTTTTTTTATTTGCAACAGGAGCCCATTAATACCACTCACACATGAAAGAACAGCTTGTTGTAAATGTACCTCTCTTTTAAAGACGTGAGAATACCTAATAGTAAAAATGCTCTGTTAGATTATCCAAGGGTATCTGAGAATGCAGGCGAAGTGATGTACTTGTCTAGATCCATTATCAGTGTTACATTTATCATTGATAAAAACGGTCCAAACCAA
Organism: Cnemophilus loriae; assembly: GCA_013397755.1. Taxonomy (NCBI): domain Eukaryota; kingdom Metazoa; phylum Chordata; class Aves; order Passeriformes; family Corvidae; genus Cnemophilus; species Cnemophilus loriae. Next base: position 2,608,230 of record VZTF01017490.1, on the reverse strand, counting down.
TGCTTAAAACAATTAGAAGCAAAGAAAGCCATGATTTCCTCTGCACCCTAAATTAAAGCTACTAATTTTGCTTCCATTTCTGACAACAGCTTTCTACACATGGTGATTGCAGTAATCTTCAGTAATCTGCTTAAAAAAAGATATTGCACATCCCTATTACAGGCAATATTCTGAAGACCTGTTTAGCCTTGAAGTGTGGCTACTGTACACTCTTGGTAATCACCATACCTGAAATTTCTGGATAAGATTAATTCTGTCTTTACACATCTTTACTGAGCTGAAACACAACAGGGGTTTACAGAGTTGGAAAGAGGAAGAAAAAATGCAAGTAAATTTTGTTACTTAATTGGTGAATTACATAAAAGTGAAGGTTGACAGTTCTAGATACATTCTGAGTCAGTTCACAATGATGTACGTAATACCTCCAACAAATGCTGCTCATGCCACATCAGTAACTCTTAAGAAAAATTATTTTTAATCCCCTGAATATTCATAAATACATCATATATAAGTACGCCAATACAATCATGCATTGGCAACTCATGCATCTGTTGTTTGCTAAAACTAGGCAACTATATTTACAGTATCAAAAGTCATTGCAAACACAGTTAAATATATTGATTATAGACACGCAGACGTCCTGCAACTTCAGAATGCCATTCTGCCAAGGAAAGAAATAGTTCACCATCTGCTATTTTATTTTCTGAATTTGATTTGCATTGATATTTTTATTATTGAATTATTAATGAAATGCCTATCCAGCACATGATTTTTAGAAGCTGAAGGTTGCTATAAATACTCAGCAATTGGAGATTTCATGACATGAACACTACCATTTCTTTCAATAAATAAAAATTATAGACAGGAGGTTTTCAAAGCATTTTGGTGTGTATTCCTGTCCCATTTATATTATCATTTTATAATAAAAGAATAATTCAATCATAGGAGATAATTTATTTTTAAAATGCTAGTAATTCAGGATGTTTTATCTAGAAAGATAAAATCTCTATGACACCCAGAATATCAAAGAGGATTACATAAATCTGATTGTATTGAAATAATAATTACTGTTCTATTGCTGTAGAATGATGATTAAAAAGGTATTGAATTGTAGTCATCTGCCTCAGAAGCCTCATAAAATACATTGCTTCAATACCAAAATCATTATCTGGGTTGAGAACTTTTCCTACTTTTGGTTTGAACACCATAAAATATCAAAGAAAATAAAATTATATTGGTGTTTAATTAACTTAAGGAAACTAAGTATTAGGAAAAGAAAACTCAAATTATGCAAGAAGTAGAAGCAATTGTATTACGATTGGATAAAAACATTCAAGACAATGTTTTCACCCCTATTTTAATATTTATTGGTTATTACCTGTATATATTCATTCAAGTTAAATTTTCTATGTTTTTGTTGTGTTTATTGTCACTTTTATCCATCCTTCTTCAGAACTGCCCTTGCATTGTTGGTCTGAGGCTCTGCACACGGAGCTGAACAATAACAAGGACAGTGGCTTGTCTGGTATGGAGGTGTCACTGGGGTTAGGGCTTGTGTCAAAACTGTTTCCACAAATAAAAACAGATGGGACATTGCCATAGGACACTCCCTTCTGAGGGAACAGAAGACTCCATATGCAGACTGGACCGATCTCTTAGGGAAGTCTGCTGCCTCGCTGGGGTCCAGGTCAAAGACGTGATGGGAAACCTTCCCGCCCTGGCACAGCCCTCACATTACTGTCCACTGTTGGATATTTCAGGTAGGCAGTGGTGGAGTTGCAACAAGAAGTCCGAGGGCAACCACAAGATACTTCAGGAGTTTGAGGCAAACAGTAAGGGATCAGGAGCAGAAACAGTGTTCTCCTCTGTCCTTCCAGTTATAAGGAATGACCACGGAAGAAGCAGGAAGAGCCAGCAGATCAATACCTGTCTGAGCCTGGTAGAGTTTTGGGGGTTTTGATCATGGGTTGTTTACAGGACATCAGGGCTGCTGGCGACAGGCAGGGTACACCTTTCTCAAAGACAGGGAGAGGATCTTTGCACTGGAGTCAGCAGGACTCATTGAAAGAGCTTTAAAATAGATTTGAAGAGGGAAAGGGTTTAGTTCAGACTCACTAGGTGTGAGCTATGCCATGACAGCAAGGCTGTTTGTTCTGCCATCTCACTGGTGTCAGGAAATGGAAATCCCTGTGGCAACAAAGATCCAAGGGTTACTGATGTGTTAGAAATCATGGAAGTGCCTGAGAATTGTAATGTAGGAATTTGGGCTTCTTCCCCCAAAAAGATGTTGAGATCAATAGTGCAACTGCAGAGCATCTACACCGATGCACACGTGGGCAACAGACAGGAGGAGCTGGAAGCCTTTGTGGTCATTCTTCACTGACTCAACCAGTAGACCTCCTCCAAGAAGATGATCTTGTACCACCCCTTCAAGCTGAAGAAGGACTTTCTCTTTTCTAAGAAGCATAAGTACTTACAATTACATAAGCAAAGTTCAATACCATCTGTACCCTGCCTACTGTTTGAAAACCTATTGCAAGATTTTCAGATACTCTGGGACTACTTCCTTAAGTTATTGCAAGAAACTGAGTAAAGGAATGACTGGAAGTGGAAGTGCTGTTTAGATTTTTGTCTGAAGTATATGTGAAAATGCTCAGCCCAGGAAACACAGCCAATTATTATCATATACAAGTTCTAAGTGCATGAGAAACTTTACAATTAAAATGTAAGCACCAAGGGTGCAACTTCTGAATTAGGAAGTAAATCCACTTCTTTTCCCCTTTTCATCCCCAGGGGTAAGATGTGACAGCTATGACAGTGTATCTCCTATCTCGAAGTAAGAAGATTAAGGAAGAAAAGTTCCTCACTGCAGTGAAATTGTAGTCCTGGAAGTACTGCAGTGATACTGCCCCATACCTCTCTGCACGCAGCCCTACCTCGGCAGAATTACAGTCAGCATAGTCCATAGTCTCAGTAGCTACACAGGACGCAAGTATTTATAATGAAACTTTTATGAGGTCTCTTTATGTTGTGCCTTTAAAGCACCCTTCTTCCTGGCATAACAACAACAGAATATGAGCACAAACATGTAATTACAGTAAACACTGCTAGCAGTAAAAAAATGTTGCTGTCAGTTAGCTGCTCAGAAACTAAGGCTATTAACAATCCCTTGTTAGAGCTTATTCTGTCAAAGAAGAAGAGATCTCAGCCATAGTGATGGAAGCAGATGGTCAGGATTATATATACCTGTGGGGGGAAGGGAAAGTAATCCATCTGTAAATTAAGGATAGAGAGTGAAAGGGAGAAGATTTAGTTGTATGCACAAAGAATTCAGTGACAGGAGTGTAATTCCAGTTCATCCCTGTAGGTGATTTCTGACACAAATAGAGAGGAGTCTCATGGATGGTGTCACTTCACAGTATTTACCACTAGGTTAATTTACATAACTGCATGCTGTGTTCTGTTAGTAGTGGTACCATCTTGTGCAGTGTATATATATACTGTAAGCATTCTTTGTTTCAGTGTTATTGGCACAGGAAATACCAAGTGAAATAAGTGCATCTGCTTAATTATACTGGTATTACTGAGGGTTAAATTCATCCTAAGGAAGCGTATCACTATCCAAATCAGAAGACAAAGTCGTGCACTACACTTGCTGCAGTTTCAAGCACTGCAGCATTGCAGAAGATGGTAAGTGCGCAGCGGCAATCAAGTCATATTTTCCAATCAATTACTCCAGTAAACATGGTGTAACAATAACCAACTGAATATGTGAGGCTTCTGTGAACCAGTTACTATAAAAAATTTACAGTCATTAATATGAAATAGAATGGTCTTAGCTGAGAATGGGCTTAGAGGCTGCATTAGGACTAAGGTAAGCGTTCTTGAAGACTTCTTAAGGAGATAGTTTAGATTTAGCTGCAGTGCAATCGGGAACATAAAAATCACTTTAATCAACCACCGCTTGATAACCTATATAGGACATGAAAAGCCTGAATCAATTTAAACAACACCATAAAACTCTGGCTGTACCAATACTTTAGCCACAGCTGAGACAGAGTCCTGGGCCCTATAGTGTGATCCTGTCCACCTTTCAAATTGATGCAATGGTCCCTGGCCGTTTTGGGGCCAAATTAAATTATGTTCCATTGCAAACAATTCCTATGCACAGGAAGGTTAGAAGGCTCAGGACCACTACTAATATGCAGATTTTTGATAAATTGTGCCTTTCTTTTTCTTTGATTCATGTCAGAACACAATAAAAACTTATATTCAAAATGAGCATCTGCCAAGTATTCAAATATAATATTTCAACAATGTAATATCTTTTTAAAATTAAATAATGTTTCTGATATTTTCTTACTGCAATACCATTAAGCAAGTTCGTGTATTAAAGGTACAATAAAATTTTACTCTGCGCTTAAATTTTAATAACTAGAACACTAAAGGTTAGGAATACATGTATGTATATTTATATGTATATATATATATAATTTAAATACTACAATAATTTGAAATATTTATACGCATTTTAGTCTGAAATTGTAGATATATATCTGGTGTTTTGCTGGTAGCACTGCCTTTCAGTTTAAATAATTCTGATCTTTTCTAGGTATTTATGGTACACTGTATTCACAAAGAGCAATCATATCCACTTTTGGACAACTTATCTAAAGTCAAACATGAAAAACACTTTCAATCTCCTCCTGCTAGATAGGATTTTTGTTCCTTGCTATCTTAGTAGCCATTTTCTTTATCCAGAGTTTGACTTGTTTATAACATTCTACACAAGATCTTACAAGACTGAGTAAACTGACACTATTATTGTCCAAAAATTAATTGTCTTTGGCTTTTCTTTTGTCCTCTTAGTCACCCATATACATCCTGAACCGAATAAGATTACTGGATTTTTCATCAGTTCAAACTGATGAGGTCTGCTACTTTTAAAGAAGCGTGTATTAGCTGTAAACATGCAACTGTTTTTCCTTCCATTCCTACAAATATACATATGATGATTCAGTTCCCTACTACATAAACAGTGGTCCAAGTTTTGTCATTATCAGTCATCAGCATAATCCTAATTTTTGTACCAGTGTGGTAAGGAAAACTTTTGATAAGATCTGTAGCAAAATGAATCCTTGACAAATGCCAAGCACCGAGCTTTGCTCTATTCAATAAGACCTGGTTTTGCTGTTGTCATTTCCAATACAGAAAAATTTCTGAATAACTTTCTTTATGAAGTAGAGACAAAATTTTAATGTATGGTACTCTATGAAATTTATCACTGAAGTACCAAGATATTAGACCTATGGAATTTTCTTTGCCTAGAAAATGTGTTTTAAAAGTAATTTTTAAAAAGTGCATGAGGAAGACAGAATTTTATTAACAGGTAAATAAGCCAGAAGGCATGAGAAACAACTTCCTACATAAAATTTATGGAGCAGCTGTTTCTGACCAAGAGTAGCACTGTAGGGACAGAGAGGCTGGCATGGTTTTATATAGTCCTGCAGCACCAAAAATCACCTCTATTTATCAGGAAGATATGTGATGTCTTACTGCCTGGGTCTAGTAGATTTAAGATGGAAAGAGGGACACTCGTTGCTATCTCAGTTACATCACACAAACCAGAATTTCTCTTTTAAATGAAGTAATTTTAAAGGGAGGGAGGGAGGGAGGGAGGGAAGGAAGGAAGGAAGGAAGGAAGGAAGGAAGGAAGGAAGGAAGGAAGGAAGGACATATCTTAGCCAGCCACAGTCTCTTATTCAAATGAATGTTTCAGCCTTTGTGCAAATTGTAAGAGTACTTAATGGATTTGGGCCTGAGTAGGGAAATCCTTCCTCTTTATAATCAATGTTAGCTTCATTACAAACAGGTTAAATCATAAAAAGACATGTTTGAAAGCTGTCCAGATTGATCTCTAAAGCTTTTCTGGTCATCAAGAAAGATTATAACACATTGCATGCTTCACTGTTCATCATCTCAAACTATTTTGCAGAGTTAGGAAATGTGTAAAATCTCTTGTTACACATTTCCTAACTATAAGTAATTTTACCTCCAAGTGGGCTTTGGCCTTCCTGCTTTGTCTCACAATGTTTGAACAATGCCTTTAGATACTTCTTTAGTTGTCTATCCTTGATTCCACTTTCTATGTTCTTTTTTTGCACTGTAATCCTCCTCTGAGATTATCTTTCTCTATTGATGCATGATAATTATTTTCTTTGGTTATATACTAAGCATGAATAGAACTAACAAGAAGAATGTCAAACTTAATAGGCAATAAAAAATGTCATATTTGACCAGCACTCATTTTAATCAGACTAGCATTCATTTTATTATTTCCAGCAAGTCTTTAAACATCAGATGAAATCAAAATTCCCTAGTGATAAATGTCTACCTCAGTCACTGTTAGATGAGAGACAAGTGGTTGGAATAAGAATGAGTCAGTACCTCTGAAGAAGTTTGATTGATGGATCTTTGAAACTACAATAAAGAGTACACAAATTCAGTTGAATCTGTCTACAAGATTGCACTTTAAAAGAGGCTGAAACACTAGCAATTAGTAGTATTCACATACAAGCATGCCTGCACAACCATTTCCCAACATGCAGACAGATACAGTGCCAGATTCTAATTCTGACTACACTTATGAGCTGAATCATGGGATTCAAGATACTAGTTGGCATAGGATTCAGGAGTGCTCTTTGTGAGTCAAAATCTTTCAGGCATTTATTTGTTGAGTTGTTTTCAAATAACAAGGTAAGACAGTGTATCAACACTCTTCAAGTCACATGTCGTTCAGGTAATTTTCACTAGATCATTCTCCTTCTAAGTAGGAAAAAAACATGTTATCTGGAGTGCATGTAGGTGAAAAGGAATGAAGTTTCCAAGAAGGATAGGCTTAGACCTCTGTCCTAGATTTGTCTGAAGAGAACATTCAGTTACAAATTGTGTACACATGAATCACCACTGCAAGACACTGCTTTTGAATGTGACTGTTCAACACTGCAAGTATTAGGTCTGTTGGGGAAAATAGTTGGCAAATAGCAAAAAAATCAGATCTGGGGGGAAAATTTGTGAAAATCACTAGTATATCTGTCTTGTATTTCACAGATACTGAGTAATGGTAGAGCATGTTTCAAGAGAGTGCTGGAGATGCCATTGTCTCTCAGAGAAAAAAATACTGTAACTGGCTTAAATAGATATCACTACACGTGTCATAAAGACATAGAGAATTTTACACACCTCAAATGTATTTAATTTTAACTTGTATCAACTATTCTTTTGCTTTAATTGAGTATTGATTTAATTGAGTTCCCTCCCACAAACTAAAACCCAGTCCTCTTTCACTCAGTATGTTTACTAAGGCATACTGTTTCCTTGGTTTTTTTTGAATGTTAGTGGCACTTCACTGTTTTTTTTGTGCCAGACCTCTAGATCCAGAAAAAGAAAAAAGTTATGTACCATGTACCATGATACTCGCATAATTTCCAATTCATGTGAATACGTTGTGTTGTGCATGACAAGCACGTTGGAAGTGATCCTGAATTGTCCACTGGGCAGAGCAGGAAGACAGCTTGAGTAGTCAGATGAAGACCTGCCTTTTCCAGACCACTTTTTTTATCAAGGCATTAATTTTGCTGCTTGGTAGGACAGGCTGTATGCAAGCACAGAAGCACTACTCAGACATGTAGCAATTCTAGTTGTTCTTTTCCTAGGCTGGCCAGAGCACTGTTGGATCCTTTTGTGCAAAGAAAAGAATGTTTCTTTTCTCAATACAGCATCGATTGTTTAGGGTGTCAGCTTCACACACCAGTAGTTTCCTGAAGGAAGCAACAATTTTTTCATTTAAAGAGTCTTATCTCCTGCAAGGTGTGACATTTAGCATTCATCTTTAAACATTATTTTTTAATGTATTTTTAAACATAAAATTCAGCTTTATTTTTGTTGTAAAAGAATGCAAGCCTGCATGGGAAGCAACCTGAAAAACTCAGATATTAGTTAGAAGACCTCCTATAGTACTGAAAAACACCCACAGTCCTTGCCAGCATCAGCTGCTGTCATGCTGAGCAATTATGTGTACTTACTTATGACTTTGAACAAAGATCAAGATTCACATAAACCTTATATGTAAGAGTTGCAAAATGATGACTGAACAATATGTCCTGGCATGTTTTTAGCCTGGATCTTTGGTGTCACTCAGCAGGCCTTGCTAATGGAAACAAAAGAGGTAGGAGGTGGATGCGAGTTAAAATGGATAGCTCACCAGAACTGGAGTCAGTCAGCTTTCACTCAAGGATATATTGACAGTGTTTATTTAATTGTACTCAAGTAGTGGCTTCCTTTTAGAAACCATTAGAAAGCACAAATTTCATTAAAATTGGACAGAACTGGACTTCTTCACAGTAGTGAGAAAAGGGCAAAACAAGCAACATGAATTGATTTCAGCTCATGCTGGCACAATATATTGCATACTTAAGAAAATTAGTCCAGACATCAGACAAATGGCACCACATCAACATGGTTAGAAATTGATTGGTTAGCATCCACAGTACGGCATTTGATTCCTACCCACTGTTTTTAGTGCTGATTGTCATCACTTCTTCGTCATTGTTCCAAGCTTTTGCAAAGTTCCTTCATTTCTACCGTCGGAAAATGAAACTGCTTGAATAGTACAATATATGTCAAGTTTAAGGAAGGTGAGAAAAACTCCTGGTGTCATTGACAAATCCTCTTACTACTCTGTTAATTACCTGCATAAATCCAGTCATCACTCTCCCCTCCACACTTCCATATTAAATTAAGGTGACCCTTTTTTTGCCTTTGTTTCTGTATATCAAATGTCAGACCATCAGAATGTAATCAGAAGTCCTCACTGCCCCAAAAAACAACCATTCAAAGCTTAATGAAATTGTGTAATCTTTGTCTGTACATTTATTAGATAATGATTTTGATCTCAGAAACTACAAGGCGTGAGCCCTTTGAATCTGTAAGAGAGGCAGTAATGGAAAATAAGAAAGGAGATAAGCATAATAATCTAGGGCTTGCCTACCTTCTGCCACAGCTTCTGCTGCTGTGGAGGAAGTCGAGCACGCTTTATATTTCAAATCACTTTCTATCATATTGTTCTTTCTGAGCCATATCACTTTTGTCTCTTAAAACTTTCAAATGGTAAGAATACTCTCTTAGCTTCTGTCAGTCCTCTTTCTTTCATGAAATGCACTCTGCTTTCGGCAGTGTTCAACTAGACAGAGTCCAACTTTAAGGCCTTATAAGGTTCCTATATCCTAGACTGCTCTTTATTCCAGAATCAATGTCATCAGGTTAGGTCAAATCATGTATTTTACTTTCAGATTTTGTTGGGTTTTTTGCCTTCCACCAAACTTAGCTGATGATTTCCTCCACTCACAACTTTGCACAGAGGAATTTCTTGCAGGTCTCTGGTGGGGTGGAAATATGCAGCTTACTGTGGCTTTCCCTTTAGCATAAGTTGCCTTATGAGCTTTTCCACAATCCTGCTGCTGTGCTGCAGAAGTACTAAAGCCTAGGTCTCCTCTCCCTCTAGTGGAACACATGTCACAGTCACAGCAGAATGTGATTAATATGACTAACCAAGATTTTTTCCTTTTAGTAAATGTCAAATCTTTTACATTTGACTGCTCCATCTTTGCATCACTCCTAGAGAGGTTTTACCAAACCAGTTGATAACAGGATCCAGGTCCTTTCTGATATGATCCAGTTTTCTCAGAGGATCTGAGAGACTGGCAAGGAGGTTTACTTGAGTCTACTTTAGGTAGCCTCCTTTTTTAGAGGCTTCCTTTCCAAGTCAATCACCATCATACTGGATTCTCTCGTCTCTTGAAGAGTTCATATGATTTCCATATGTAGGACTGCATGATTCTTAAATAAGTTTCCTGCCTTTGGGGGATGTGTACTTTTGTAGGGAATTCAAACGGGTTTCTACTAACACTGCTATTTACATAGGTCAATACAATCCCATGCAATTGATTCTCTTGGTTTTTTCTCCCCTGTCATAGTGCTACTGCATTTTTAGGCAGCTTGCGAGTCATGGAAACAATTCACAGCAAATACTCTTCAGTTGTAAAGAATACATGACCTGAAGGAAGTGTAGGAAGAGAAAAGGACCAGGAAAATGCTTATCAGCTTTATTTGAAATCTGTTATTATCAAATCTGCGTCACAACAGAGGTTGATATTAAAAAAAAAATCAAAAAGCAATCTCTAGGCTTCAGCTGAATCATTTCCCGGTTGCACTTAAGCAGCTACTATGCAGGCACGATCAATTAGTCTCATTTTAAAAAGTTACAAGAACTAATCAGAAAGTTCTTCTAAAGCCCATTAGCTATAGGAAACATACACACAGGGTAAGGATGGAGACTGGGAACTGTGTTCATCGATAAAGCCAGAATAGCAAAAAGTATACTCACGTCTAAGTGAATTCAATCAAAACAGAACGTAACAGAGAAAAATTAAATCCCCACTACGTTCATAACAAGGAACTTGTAAAGACATTGTGATCTTCGCGCACTATTTTAGGCAATTCACCTAGATCCCTTTACAAGGAAACAGAGGCTGAGATCATGCTCCAGATAAATCATATTTATCAGTGTGGAAAACTTTACAGTTGCTCATTGTCAAGATATGTTCATCACACACGTCTATTTTAGTTTGCAACTTTGCTCTTCTACTACTTTCCCACTTCATTTGCCCTTTTTTCCCATTCTGTGTTTTATCAAACCTAATTTATATTTTTAAATTCTTGAAAAAATATTATTTATTATTTTTATTAGTCTGTTAAAAACTCGTGCCAGCATATGAGATTATGAACTTCCTGCCATTCTCTTCAAAAATATCTTTGTCATATGGTACAAAAAGCAAATTAAGGTAAGATTAACATTGCAATCAGCCCTCCTGAAGAAAAGCAGCAATTTACTAATGAACTTCTAAGGCTTCTGGGCCATGGAAATTATTAGAGAGGAAAAAAACAGTGCTGCTAAGGAATATATGTTCTCTATTTTCCTGTTCACACAGTCTTACTCAGTCTGCAGTTCCTAATGAGATTTCTCCAAAATAAATATTTTGGAAGGATTTGTACCTTGAATGTCTTTGTTTGTGCCTTCTTAGCTTTCTCTGTACATTGTGTTTGTTATATTTCAGATACTGGTAGCATTTCTAACTATGTATGTGTACAAAGAAATACATAAATTCATTCAATCGTTTCTTGGTGAGTATCTTCTCTCCTTACTTTTTTTATTAACTGTTCCCTCTTCTTCAGGGCTTAGTAATACTTCCTTTATCTTCTCTACTGATGTTCTTTCCTTCATAACAAAAGAAAAAAAATACTGATAATATAAAACTACTACTGTTTTTAAGCTGAGAGTGAAACAATGATCCAAACGAAATCAACGACACTTGACTCTTGCTGAGTATCAGGACTCTTCATTAGTACCAGGATCTCATCTATAATTTCAAAAAGGAGCATGAGAAGTTTCCTACTATATCCTTAGAAGAGTGACAGGAGCATTTGAAATCAGACTAAACAAATTTGACTGACCTATTTTTTTTCCTTATATAGTATAAATGCAGGTGCAATTCTTAGTCACGGATTTGATGAAGATACTTCTAGTGCAGACATATTTTCAGATCCAAAATTATACTTGTAAGAAGATATAGATATGCAGTGATATGCAAGGTCAATACACACATTTATTTTTAAATGTTCGTTTACAAACCCGTCAAAACAACCCATTTGTTTACAGTACTTACTGACTTGTGCCATGTTTTATTGATATATATAAAGTTCTTTGTCAAAAAGGTCATCTTTTCCTTTTCCTTTTCCTTTTCCTTTTCCTTTTCCTTTTCCTTTTCCTTTTCCTTTTCCTTTTCCTTTTCCTTTTCCTTTTCCTTTTCCTTTTCCTTTTCCCTTTCCTTTTCCTTTTCCTTTTCCTTTTCCTTTTCCTCTGATTGTACTGATTAATGGAGTGGGAGACCTAAACCAAAATTATTAATGTATTACCATCTCTTTAGTGTCACTAAGGTCTTGAAAGATTTTTTTGTGTTCTGATAAACATTGACAGGTGAGCCACAGACTGCTACTAGAAAGGCTAAGTAGTCTTGAGGTAAAAGACAGAAAAAAAAAATATCATCAATTGATGACTGGGTAGGAACTGCTAATGAAATCAGAGGATTCAACAGCATTATATTCCCTCCTTCATTATAACTTTGTGGTGATGTATCTTTACCTTCTGTTCCAGATTTGATATTTAATACACATGCAAGTGATTTAGAATGTGGCAAGGGGAAATATTGAGGAAGCTGAATTTGTAATGAGATAGAATAGTTCAGTCGGAATCAGAAAGCAGCATGAAAAGCCTTCAGAAGCCATGAAATACTGCAGTGAATCATAATGACAGATGAGCATCCATACCAGTGAAAACAAACATTAGAGGTGAAACGATGAAATATTTTCACTACATTTAGGGTCTAAAGTAACTATTGCAGGTCAGGAAGTAGACATGAATGTCATTGCACTCTAGTTAATTAAGATTTTCACCCAGTGTGCAGCAGTAATTGGAAGCAAAGGAAATATCTAACAAGATTACTGAAGAATGGGATAAAAAAATAATTCCAAAATTGTTCTAATACAATAATAGCAGGCAGTGTTTCACCCTCAGTTGGACTGCCATCACTTAGTTTCATGGTTAATGGAGCAGAAGTGACTTTTCCACAAACATACAATGCAAACTAAAAAGAGTACACGACTGAATATTTAAATGAAAATTTTAAGTCTGTTCACTAATGAGAACAGAAATTTACATGATAAAATATGCAAAGCTATTATTTCTACAGAGAAGACCTATCAGAAATTTCTATTTGCTCCGTTTAGAGTGCAAGAATATCAGTTAGTCATAGAAACGAAAGGGTGGATAGGAAAGAGAAATTCAATACAAAAATAATTGTCCATACAATGTACAATCACACTGTGAATTCCATTGTCAGTCAATAGTACTGAAAACATAAATTTTAGCAAGGCTAAAAAAGTATTGGAAAGTCATATGAGTAACATCAATATCAGTCATGTGGCAGTATCTCGCTTAGCCCTTGCAAGTGTTTTCTTCTGGTAGGCTGGAAATGGAAAGGTACAGTCAATCGTAGCCTGTATCAGTTGTTTTCATGCAATGGCAATAAATCTGCATTTGAGGGGCCTGTGCTGGCCACTGGCAGAAAGAAGAAGGAAAAATAGCCAACACAAACCCCTATTCTTCTTCTAGTATCAGTGATCTACTTAGTGTGTTAGAATGAACAAATCCATCCACAGAACATCTAAATCTAGGACCTTGTGCTGACTAAAGTAGAAGTATTTGTCCTTGCACTTTCTTCTCTTCCCTGGTATCACCTTGTGTCATCCTTCAGATCCCTGGTATCAATACATAATCCCAACCACTTCCATTCACAGTCCTCCCTCAAAGGTACATATCCTGGAAAAAAGGAGAGCTCACTGATATCAGAATAAGCACAGTTCTTCTGTAAGCTCCGTTTGTGACTTTCACAAGCCTAGCAAGTTAAAGAATAACCTCAAACCATAACTTACTCTACCTAAAAACTCACCATAAATTTACTAGGCTCTATTCCAAGATTTAAAATAATGCAAAACTAGGACTAAGTCTTTTCACTATTGTAGAGACACAACAACGTTAATGCAATTTTTACCCTTACCCGTTTAGCAAGACTTGGGGTGGCCAGGATTTTTCATGTCTTTTTTAATAATCTTTTAGTACAAACCTCCCTATTTCAGTATCCCCTGTTACTGGAGAAGAACCCAGTGTTGGCCAAATACAAACAAAAAATGGTGCTGGCCAGCTGTCCACCTGGGCAATTTTATTTTGTGCTTTGCATACTAGGGGGTAACTCATAGAAAATTGCTGGGTCTTGAGAATCGGTGTCTCCTCGGCTGTCCTAGAGATGAGAGAAAGTAGCAGAAAAGACAATGGTGTGATAATCAGGTCTACTTAGAAACCATCCTGTTTCCACCGAAGCGCCACCAGAGCAGACATATTCCCACATCTGCATTTTTGGGCAGAAAAGCACTCCCTCAGAGAGGAGCTGAGTGAAGCTAGAATCTGGAGCTAAAACTAGGTCTATGTGCAAGCCAGCATCGTAGCTTTTGAGTTACAAAAACACTACAAAAAGTGTTATTCTGCCAGAATTAAACTTTCTGCTAAGGGGACAGACCAAGATCAACTGCTGACCAAAACGAGTCAGAAAACAGATTAACTTCAGTGCTCAAGAACATGTCATTTCTAAGTGTGCAAATGTGTACATATGTATGATTTACTCTGTAAGATACAATTCTTTTTTTAAAATCAATAAAATTATTTTTTCTGATCTATTTTACGTTTGCACATGCATATTTATATCCATTCTTACTCAACAGATACCACTGAACTCCCATACATTTGCTACTACAATTAATTGTTTCTTTTCTCTCTCTAAAGATGCAAATGTTTTGTTTTGTTCCATCAAAAACAATATGCAGACCAAAGTTTCTGCTTGGGAGGATCTGAAGGCTAACTGCTTGATACTTATCATAGAAGATTCATCTATATCTAGAAAAGAAACAATCTCCACTGTTAGTTTGCCATTTCATGCTGGATTCATGAGGGAAATAGTGAAACAAATTTTTGCTTGTTTTAAACAAAACCTAAATTTTAAACATGAACTCTTCATGCCCTTGCATTCCAGCAAACAAGATGCTACAAAAGAACCGATCAAGAAAATCAAACTACAGTGAAAACAAAGTGTTGTCAACTTCTCTGGTTTGAGTTCTATTGTATTTATTGACTTGGTACTCAGCTTATTAAATAAGCAATTTCAAGAGAAATTCAGCTTTCACTTTTATTAGGCTTTTGAGGTACCTTTCTCACTATTTTGGCTGCGGTGAAAAGCTGGAAGTCTTAAGTCAAAAGGTACATAAACAAAATTACTCCTCAAAAAGACTACTATTGTAAAAAAAAAAGTCTTTAAATATTTTGGGGTTTTTTTCCTACCAGTTGCATGGGGTTTGCATGCTTAAAGGAGCTAGACTTCAAAAAATCTGCAGTCCTTACCTTCAGGACAAGTACATAGTTCGGAAAGACAAAACAGAGTCACTTTTTCACAAATTTCATAGAACAAAAAGTAGTAACTGCATTACTTTTACCCTCAGAGGAAAATAAAGCTGAATTGCAACTGTCCCTCGGCTTTCTCTCTAATGTAATAAAAAGCCTTGGGCTATATCTGGGCTGTGCAGACTTAGCCTTCAAATCTCCATGGCTAGGCTACAAAAATGAAAAGCAAAATGAAAGCTTGCATGAATGAACAGGTTTTTTGGTGTTTTGACCCTGGCTGGATGCCAAGCACCCACCAAAGCCGCTCTATCACTCCCCTCTACAACTGGACATGGGAGAGAAAATATAACAAAGGGTCCATGAGTTGAGATAAGGACCAGGAGAGATCATTCACCAAATATCATCACAGGCAAAACAGACTGGAATTGAGGATATTAATTGAATTTACTAACAGAAAAATCAGAGAAGGATAATAAGAAGTCAAATAAATCTTATAAACACCTTCCCCCTACCCCTCCCTCCTTGCCAGATCTACCTCCACTCCCCCAGCAGTGCATGGAGATGGGGAATGGAGGTTACAGTCAGTTCATCACAAGTGACATGCATCCGTGACATACTTTTTATGCTATTCTTTCTCCCACAGAATAAATCATTTTGCTTTGACCTGGTCACAAATGGCCACAACCCATAGAACTTCTTAAAAAGAAAAATCAAAGGGTTTTTTTAATTTTAAAAAATCCCCCAGTTCTTAAAGGCCTCTCTTTCATGTTTTGTACTTTAACATCAAGCTAGAATTGTGTGTCTGTTACAAGTCAAACAATTTCTTCTGTAAATAACACTCATAAGAATTGTAAGTTACCAGAAATCAGTCCCATGTCTGTAAATGCCTTTCCTCTGGGATAATGTCACAGGGATGGGGAAATGGATATGAAAGGAGGATGGGACAGGCTGTGGATATAGATATGCAACAGAGAATTTCATAGTATTTCTTTCATTTCTTTAAGAGGGGTCTTCAGTTCATATTTCATGGCTCCTGTATCACACAATCATCTATTCTAGCAATGGGAAAAAGGTGACGATATTCTTGTCTTTCATTTCAGTGGGTCTCCAGCTTCAGGAAGGGCAGGCAGGGGAGAATAATGCCACAGGTCTGTAACTTAGCTGTCAAGCTGCACTTTTGACATAATCTAGCACCATCCTTCCAAATTTTAGCTACTCTTCCATAATGTGGAGCTTCCAAATCAGCCATATGGAAGAATTTTTCTCCATAGGTTGTCAGAGACAGCCAGCTTCTGGTTCACCTCTGTGATAAGACAGCTTCTTTTTTCTGACCTTCTCTGTTACCTTCTTTAAAAATCTTCTTTGCATACATCCAGAAAAGGCTACACACTGGCTTGGAATGCCATGCTTTCTTTCCACATGCCTCTGAAATATCGGTGTTTCTGGTGGGCCAACACAACTACAAAAGAAATAACCTCCCCTGCAACAAGCTAAATGTATTTTATTAAAATTACACACTGCCCCACACTGTACCTCCAATCAAGATTTTTTATTTCCTGTAAATTAAAAAGACATAAAAGCCCCAAATACTTCCTGTTTTTGTTACAAGCTATTTCCTCACTAGTTGTTCATTACCTCTTTAATATAATCAGGCTCACAAATAAAGGAGGGTGAAATACTGTAAATAGCGTTCTGCCATGTATGACAAGTATGGGAGGAAGTACATTTTACAAAGAAATATCTTGAAGGACAGGCTCCATGCCCTGGAACCTGAGTACACAGGCAGTGCTGCTGGGAGGAGAAAGAAAACAAGCCACAGACAACACCAAGCAAGCAATACCAAAAAGTAATGAAGCACCTGGTCAGAGTGATACCAAACCCCTGAAATCCCCACATGGACTCTAGACTTCAGGCACATCCCTCTGCTTGATTCAATAGAAGCATGAGCACACCTGATTCTATGAAAGCATCATTTACAGACAAACAGCCCCTGCACCCCTGCTCCCTGTGCAGATGAAAGTGAAGACTCGAAAGGAACAAAACCAGCAAGAGCTTTTCAGGCAGCTGGTTCCTGCACCACCTCCTGAGCAACTTGTAAATACACTAGGCTTAGTATTATAATTTTTTTTATATTGTACCTTATCTGACAGTGTAAAATTCCATTTACTTCTTGTTAGCAGTCAGTGGAACTAATGTCAGGGCTCTGAATTATTTTTTACATATTCGTAAGCCGTTTTGTTTCAGTACTTACTGTTTTCCATTCAGTTGCAAGAAATGTAGCTATGTTAGAGTGTTTTATTAAGTATCCATGCAATCTGCACAAAACAATTAAAAGGCTCACCTCAGATCATCAATTTAGCAAACACAGAGATTTACCCTTAAATTTCCGATTTATTTGGAAATAAATAATCCCTTATACAATAAATTAAATTAAAATTAGTCAAGTTCAGTATGTACTTGTTATCAGTTTTCTCCCAACTCAGTACAAAGATGAGACTTAATTCTCAAGTGCAAGATGTTCCCTCTGAATATTCTTCTATTCACAGTTGTAGGGATCTACAGTACCCCTCTAATTTTCTGCCCCAAACCCACTTTTTTTGTATTTGGCATGAAAACACAACTGACACATCTATCTTGTACCTCCTGCATAATTTGTCTATATCCATTTCACCCAGGATTTTACTGGATATGTATTTTTACTGGCAGCTGCAAGCGCCGTAAATGGTAGTCTTATACTAAGAAGACATCTTTTCAAAATAAAGAAGGAAATGTAGTTTGACTAGTAACAACCCCAAACCCAGAGCTATGGAAGACAGCAGCTGCTAGAGTCAGAAAGAGAAGGCAAATCATCTTACACTACCTAAATTGGAATGACTCCCCATTATCCTAGAAAGCCTGTGGAAATGCTAGTTTAATATATGAACAGCCAGCATCTCCAGAATGAATGAAACAGGCAGAGTCTGACATACATAAAGTAAAACAGTGTATAAATGTGACAGACAAGAAGTGGTACATTTGGATTGAGCTAATGGTTTTGGAGTATAGGCTCTTCACAGAAAATCCTACTCTTAGTCTCCATGGCCTAAATACATCTCACCCAATTTATGCTATTGAGCATCCGGGTGGCTGTTCTCAGCTACGCATCTAGGGCAAGATTCCTTTCAAGATTCACATCCCTACTTTTAAGCATCCATGTATAGGTGTCTACAGGTGCACTAGGCATTTACTTACCTTGTGTAGGACTTAATTCAGTTGCCTGACACCTAAAATCATTTCCAGTCTTCTGCTTGGCCTTCAACTTATACTCCAGGGTGTGCAACTCCCCATAGGACCAGTGTCTGCCTGCCTTTTCTCCTGGGCCACTTAGGCATTCCCTTCCTGCCACCTATCTCCTCAGCTGTCTGTCTACCTGCTCCTCAGGTCTAGTTTGGACATATCCCCATTGCATAAGAACAGCCCAGACTTCTGAAGATATTGCTAAGTTAGAAGGAAGAACTGTGAGAATGTGCACAGACCACAACTCAAGGGGAAAAACTGTTATCAGGAAACATATAGAAGCTTTAGTGAAACACTTGGGAGTCAGAAGATGACAACTGAGAAGCAGCAAGGGTCAGGGCATTCCGTGAACACCAGAGGCCCACTCTTCCCTTCCTGACTTATGATTTCTGATCAGTGGAAACTCACTGTCAGCTTAGTGGAGATGAAAAGCATAGTAATGCTTACCCTAGGAACTCTTTAGTCCTGACTGTCTATTGCACGCATTCAACAAATAAAGAACTGCTTTGTGCCTTTAAACACAGTACCTTGTACTAAAAGTGTCCCTTTCTTACATGCATTAAACTCACTTGAACAAGTCAACACACTGAGGGAGGGTTACACAAACCACCCAAAACAGCCCTAGAAGACCCTGTGTTCAGGCTAATGTCCATACGTTGAAACCTCAGAGCAGCCAATGAAGCCTGGGCAGGCATTCTGCTAGATGTCGGCTGGATCTTCACTGATTAAAAAAATGAGCTTAGACATAGAGCACCCATGTAGATGTTGAATCTCAGGTACCTCAGTCTCACCCAGCTACGGTGTCAGAGGCAGATTTACAATGGCAGGAAGTGATAGGGCCTCCTTTGGCCCTCTTTAATCAACCCTATTCTCCAGTCTCTAGATGTAGCCCCAGCATCATCCTGGTGCAACTGCTAAAAGGCAGAGGAAAAAGAGACTAATCCTGCGGCTACAGCAAGATGGGGCAACACCACTCTCTTCAGATCTGTTGGTCCATGTCAGGAGATGGTTCATCCCAGTAACATGGCTTCAGCCTGCTGTAGTCATGACATTCACTATACCTTCACCAGGTCTGGGCTCAATCCCATCCTGAGCTCTGTCCCAAAGTGTTCCTATTGCCTCGGGTGTATCTGCTTCCACGTATTGTAAAGCAAAAAATTATAAAACCACTAAATACTGATAATTTAAGTCACCTTGAAAGAAATCTATGCAGTAGGAATTTAAATAAGTCTTCATGCAAGGTCTTTGTTATCCAGCCATTATTAAATTCTTATGACAGAAAATCTGGTAATTTTCTTAAAAGATGGTTTTATTCCCTGTAGACAATAAAAATAGCGACTTTTAAAAGTGTTTTTTGATATACTTTTTTCATTTTCTAAATGAATAAATTTCTGTTATCTGTTATCTCATCTGAACATACTGGCAATTACCTTGTTATATTACTGCTTTCTATAATTTAATATTCAATTTGATTTTTGGACCAAAGCCACTCTTTATATCTGAGAAATCA
The DNA here is from genome assembly GCA_013397755.1 of Cnemophilus loriae. NCBI lineage: Eukaryota > Metazoa > Chordata > Aves > Passeriformes > Corvidae > Cnemophilus > Cnemophilus loriae. The sequence continues at coordinate 2,588,320 of VZTF01017490.1, read as the reverse complement.
ATTTTTTATGGTCACTATTACTGATTTTCTTGACAACCTCTATATGCAAGCCATTTTTTGATCAACTGAAGCACATACTGAGAGAGAAACTATCACCCAATAATCTTTTTTTTTCATCAACTTGTCTCTAAACTTCCTCCACTTTCTCTGTCAGAAACACTCCACTTTCTTCAAAGGTCTAATATCATAATTTTGTTTTTCTTTTCCCTCTCCCCTCCTTCCCACTCATAACTTGTAATTTGATCTGTGACAGCTTAAGGAAAAAAAACAAGTCTCATTTTAGTAACTTTCTGTCATTCCGTGTTTCGCTAAGTAGTTATGCAGAACCGAGATCCAAATACTCCCAAATTTGGAAAAAATCAGATTCACATTCAAATTGTTCTGCATTATGTTATAGAGAAATCCTTCAAAAATCCCCTGTAAAACAGTGCAAGTCAACAAACTTTTAGGAAAAGATTTTTTTTTTCCTAATCAAAAAAAAGATAGCTTTCTAGTAATACCAATTAAGGGAGAATGTACAAGAAGGATTAACATTTCTGGGCACAGAAATACCTATCAGAAAGAAATCCAGGTTTCATAACCACTGTTAAATCTACAGATGAGACCAATGTTACCATCTCTTTATATGTGTTATTTGGTCTATTATCCTCATGAGAACCAAGTCACCCTCCAGCACCACCTGCTGAGAGTACTTCGGTCGTGCTGTATAGAAGACGACTTCAGCTTTTTTACGGAGTCATTTTGGTCTATTCTGAATGTCTTTCCCCAGAATATTACCCCCTGCTACTTGGGTTATTACGTACTTGGTTACTGGCTTCTTCTGGGACACTTTTGTTTTCTATGTTGCCGCTACACACCTGATGGGAGGGGTCAGACTCACCGAGATTGCACTGGTGACCCATAGATGCTGTGAGAGGCAGCTCATCTTTTGTACAAAACAAAACTAAGATGTTTCTTTCAAGACTTAGACCCTAAGTGACCCGTAAGTCAAGGGTGCAGCCCTCCCCAACACACTGCAGCTGAAACGTTCCGTTAATAGAATAAGTCCATTGCAAGGCACAGAGTTTAAAACTAGAAAATATTTGGTTCGCCTAGAAATCTCTTGATAGCACAGAAATGAAAGCAGAATGGTGCATTTTTCTAAGGTACAAACTAATGGTGTAAGGAAGTAATGACAGGAAAACAGTTCTCTCGACAGAAATACAAGAAATATCAATGACTCAACAGTGCCATTTTCCCATGACAGGCATTAAGATGGAACTAAAGGATGGCAGGACAAACCCCTGCAATGTTCTTCAAAGAGAAGTTTGAAAGCATGAACTGTGCAAGACACTATGTTGCTGAAAGGGAGATGCACCTACAGTGGGCTTCATATCAGCTCATATTTGAAAATCTACTACATATCTCTTTCCTAGGTGAATTCCAATCTGTCTGAAAACAAAGCTCAAGGTAATAATATAGATTTTTAACTGCAAAGTCGTTTACAAACGACAAAACGACAAACGTTTACAAACGACGTCCTCTTACCAAAACTTAAATTTGATGGGAATCTGTTTTGCACTATGATCAACTGTTATTTCTTCCTGAGATTCCTTGAGACTAACTTTTTTATGTGCAGTTATTACATATATAAGAAATTTCAATTGCATGTTCGAGTTCACTGCACACGCATTTTATTTCAGCCATCATGTGTACAGAAACATCCATTTGTAGATAAAACAACCCCACATTAAAAAGCTTTTACTTGTGTAGTATACTTGATTTGTCTTAGCCAAAGTAAAGTAAATAAACTTTGAAGTCTCCCTCAACTGAGTTACAAGTTGGAGAGAGAAAAGAACTAAGAAAAAAAGAACATATTTTGCTAGTTTTGCTCCAAGTTAATGTTTGGGTTTGTCCTTATTTCTTATCCTCCTTTTCCCCTTCAAATTTTAAATTATTTGTTTGCCTCACCAGAGCCAAATTGCTTTGATCCTTTAATTATCTGAATTATTTTTCTGTTTCTTGTTTCTCTGCCAATCATTAAGCCATCTTGTTGTGAACAGACTGCTAAAAAAAATCAGGTTTTGAGCAGCATGCCAATGAATATGCTTAGCTTTTACATCCAAGAGTTTGAATTCCTGATTCGTCGTATGAGCCAATGAACACGTTCATCTAATGCCTTGCAAAAGGAATAATCTTGCTCTGTCTGTTGTCATTGTTTCCCTTTTGACTATCATATTCACTTGAGTACCACTGTCAGACTGACTTCTGTCAAAGCTCATTAATTCCTCAGTGATTGTATCTTTAAAAGAAACACTGAATCTTTCTGTCGTGGTGAAAACAATGAACCTTAGAGCTGATCCTCTTAGTGTAAACTGCCAAACCTGAGGAGCTGCTTCTTAAACTTGACTAGTTGGGAACACCATGTGTTTCAGTCGTGTCCTGGCAAGTCTCTGCAGTTACAAGTAGTTTCCAACTCTGTTCTAGATATTTAACCCTCTCTTCTGCCCCAGTCATTGATTTTACTTCTTTCCTTCTATTGCCCTTCATCACCATTCTCAGTCTCTCACTGTCTTACATTTCCTTTTTCTGTTTTGGAAAATTCCCCAGTTTCGGTACTCCTTTCTGACTCATTTCTCAAACAGTGATTCCATTTCAGATGTCCCTCCAGTCTCCAAAATCATGTGATGCACTGCCTACAACAAACGCACAAGCTTCCTCTTCTGCACCCAGTTACCTTCCAGCTTTGCTTCCACTACTCCTGCTCCACTGACGATGCTCTCACTCCTGTCTCCAGGACCTTTTCCAAAGTCAAACATCAGGACCCTTTCTTAATAATTTTCCTTTTTACCTACTCTTTTCTTTTAGATATCAATCACCATTTTAGCTTTTACTTACAATTTTATTCTGGTACATATATAAAGTGAGGCCTTTTTCCTTCTGCATCCTCCCATGGTTTCTTCAAGCAGTCCTCAAGAAGGTAATTTTTCCTGAGAAGATTCCCAAGGTTCCTAAGCTAGTAATTTCCCTTTTAAAGATTCACTCTATGACCAGTCACCTGAATCAGACCTTCAAGGACCATGAATTGTCCCTTTTTTAGAGATGCAAAAACGACACAGCATGTACTAGAAATTTTGCAATCCAATATTTTTGTCTGAATTTGTTATGAATCATCAGTTTCCCCCAGGAAATTTCCATCGTTTGGAAATATTTCCTATATAGGCATTATTTTTAAAAAATGTGTATTCCTAGATGGAGTAGTCTAGAAAAGAGGAGATTTTTTTCCCCTGTTTGTGTGTTAAGAAGGAGAAACAAAATTATCATGGCTGATTAGAAAGTCATTGTTTGTATTAGGAAGAAAATCACAGCAAGACTTTGGTTAATTCCTAAAACTGAACACAAATTCTAATGTTTAAAAAAAAGAGAGAATAAAGAGACCATGGAAATATTTGTCAGCTCAAGGACACAAAAGCTCTGTCCAAATATGAGTCAGTTGTTATTGAAATCCAGCAGTGGGGTTTTTCTTTATAAGGGTGCAATGTAACTGATCATGTAGAGTTTACCTGGAAATATAGCTAGGAAATTGCTGTGTTTTCAATTGCTTAAAAAATTAATTTTTATGTATTAGGGACATTTTTATGAATTAAAGCAATCATTTCAGACATGATGCTGCAGACACACTATTAGACTAGTCCAGTAAATACTATTCATACAAAATGGTTAACTATAGAAAAAGTGCATCTCTCTGTATACCAATCTTCATACAATTGCTGTTCCACCTTTTACGTATAGGTAATAGAAAATATCTTGATGGAGAAATGAGGGCGGAAGGTTCTAGTTCAAGATTAGACATTATTTCAAATAATTGTTTCAGTGTTTATTATACAGCTTGAAAGAAATTAAATGCAGACTGAATCTGCCATGCAGCTCTGCCCCTTCTAATTCAAAATAGAGAATGCCTGACAAAAAGACTTAGAGTTGTTCAAGGTATTTATCAAAACCTGTACAGTCTGACATTTTCAATAGTTTTTACTGACAGTACTAATTACAACAATGTACTTACAGGAAAAATCCTTGGCCAGATGCTGATCTCAGGTAGCCAAGCATAAGTCTGGAGTAATCTGATTGCTCTTGAGAGCATAACTCCAGATTTATGCTCATATGCCTAACCGTTCAATCTGGCCCCAAGCTTTAGTTACTAGTAAACTCCTTCTGTTCAGGTTTTTTCCCATTTCTGTCCACGCCTTATGCTGTACAAAGTCCAAAAAAATGGAGGTATTTTGATGTTTTAGATGATTATCTATTTTATTGTTGAATGCACTGAAAAAGGACACTCATCATAAAAAGAAAACAAAAAATTGTCTAAGTCAAAGATTTCATTCTTATCCTTTGGGGTTTTTTCTGCAAAATAAAGCTTTCAACAAGAACAGAAGAACACCTAGTAAAATCTGGGAATATTTTTTTTCTGAAGGTTAATATTTTTGGAGTATGTTTACTCTATTTCAGAGAGTATTTTGTTAGTTTGATATCTTAAACCAAAACTGACTCCAGTATGACTGTCCAAATATTGGAAATTCTCTGTGCTGGTAGAGAATCAGCAGAGGTAGGAATATGGTTATGAGTCCCATCGCTTTACACACAGTCTCATCCAGAACGTGTAACCAGCATTCAGCTTGCTGTGCCTGCCATCACAATACAAATAACAAATCAGCGTGGCAGAAAGTATAGGAAGAGATTCTTTAACACTGAGTGATTCCTCCAAAACTCATTATTTTAATAATGAACACAGCCCATCCACGACAGGCACAAAACTGAGTCTTTATGCAAATAAGATTCATCAGTTCTGGAACCACTCTAGCCCTGAAAATCAAATTAACAAATCTATCATGAGACATAATACAACTGCAGGACAAAAAAAGGAGATGTTAACTCCTCTAATTGCTGAGAAGTTCAGAAATACAGTTTATGGTTGACAGTGTCCGTCCACAAGCAAGAACAATACCATAGCAACAGTTGCTATTGTTTAGGTATAGATGTTGAAGTTTGAGTACAAGAAGTACTAGATGAAAGTGAAAAATAATACAATGGAATAATTTAAGAAATAGCAATATTTTACATCTAACACTGTTCATCATTGATTAAGCTACGAAACTGTGTGAACAGAGACACTGAAACATTACATTTATCTTCCTAAAGACGCATCAGCTGCAAAAACTGTGAATCCTAATAGAAGCATTGCAGTGAATCACTTTAATTATGCAAAGTTAAAAAGTGAGTTTAACTCTTTAAAAGATGTCTCTTCAGGACCTTCCTGTTAGGAAGAGAAAGTCTGAATGCCTCCACTATAGCGAATAGGGATGTGAAAGGCAAACTTACTTTTGGTCAGCTTATCCTAGGGATCTGCTTTGCTTGGGTAGAACAGCTGCACTTACACAAATTCATGACTTCTAGCTAGGAAAGGATAATAATATCTAATTTTAGTCTGACTTGAGGTCTATACAAATACAGCAAGCCACATAGTTACGACACACAAAAAGGGGATGTACTGCCTTTTTTAAAGACTTTCACAGATGGATGCATGGAGGTCTCTGCCTTATAATGCAGTTCTACCAGCTGCATCTATCAACTGTCCACTCTTGGCACCCATTCATTTCTTAAAAACTGATTTTTTCTTTCATCCCTCACCTTCTAGCTGTATGTCTGACTGAAGCCAGTCTAAGACAGCAAATCTGCCAAAAGGCTCTAGGAATTAGACAGCCATCGAGGGGACAAGAGTGGTGAACCAACATGGAAGTAACACAGAGGGAAAAAACAACGGAACAAGAAGAAAAGTAAAAAACCCCTGTTTTTCTCTCAGACTGGTGAGTCAGTCATATTCAAACTACGTTTGTGGGATGACTAATGTCAGAGCAGGAGACACCATGCCAAGGCTAGAAGAGGATGAGACTGTTCAGCCTCAGTGCAGACTTACGTCAGCTTAAACTGCCCAGGAAGTCCAATCTGCTTCATCTTTGCGTATCCTTTAGGAAAAATGAGCTCAACTGCCATGTCCTAGTGGTAAAAAAAATCACCTTTCTGTGTATAATCTAATGCCTCATAAACTGATATAACCCTCTAGGTAACCCACATAACCCACATCAGCTATCCCTCTGCTTCCTTTTTGTCCTTCATGCGGATGGAGATAAAGCTTCTCCTCTGTAGCAGTGGTGAGAGAATTCATATTTAAAATATCCAAAGTTACTTGTTTCCCTGTATTCCAAATGTTTTATTTGGTACCACTTTTAGGAGCAGGAGGGAGGGAGGGAGACAAAAAGCAAGCTAAGGAAACAGAAACATATTCACTTAAGCTATAGGAGGCAGATGCAATTTTTTTGTTTCCTGACAGGATCTGAAGCCGTGTCTCCTCAACAACAACCTAGCTACAACATTGTAAGATATTCTAGAGAGGTTTGTTCACAGTCTCTCCCACTGATTCTGTTCCATCTTGCATGGACTATTTAAATATTCATTAAGCCAGTGAGAAGGAAAATTACTCAGTATTAAAGCACTTTCCTGAGCACTTTCCTGGAAGGTGACAAATCTTGGCCCAAGTCCATGTTTTGATTCAGAGTAGAATTTAGAATCAAGGTCTCTCTTTTCTCGGGAATATACTCTAACCAAGTTGCACTTACTCTTTTTTTCATTGTCTTGGAGAATATTTAGCCTCTATAAAGTGGTAGAGATTCAGTGGAAAGTGTTGTACACGCAATACAGGATAACATGGTAGTTAAGACATCTCCAAACGAAGGGGCTGGTGTGAACATGAGATGAAAAGGACAATTTCCTCAGCTAGAGGGCATTCAACCACAGTGCAACCAGCCTTTCCTCCATCGCATTTTGAATTTTGCAATTATACCTACACATTCTGCTTTGAGCCTTATGTCAGCATTCAGCCTTACAGCAGAAAGCAGTAAGTATTTTTCTGATGGCAGTTAGGAAAAAAAGAGGTCAGGTTGTTATGTTGTAACTCGAGTGTCCAAGATTTCACAAGAAAAGAGACTTAAATTTTATCTCACAGTGTTAGGATTTCTTAGGAAATGAGTGGAAGAAGCAGTCTAAAGAAAAGGTCCCATTTCACTTCAAAGCCCATCAAGTGGAAAGGTTGTTAATAACCTACATTTATGCTAATCTGTGGTAAATGTTAATACAGTAGTGATGTAAAAGCTGACTCTGTCTGCCATCAGCAACTGTGATGGCAAAACCGAAGACAACACTGCAGGACACATACGTTAGTCAGAGCCTATGGAAGGATAAGAGAGAAGATTACTTGCCATAGCTACCATGTCCCTGAAAGCTAAAAGAAGACTTTAGAAAAAAACCCAGCATGACAGCTCACGGAACAAATGAGATCTGTTTTTTCTTCAGTATCTCCCTTCAGGAAAAAGACAAAATTAGAAGGATATCTTGAACAAGAATGCACTATTTTAGATGTTGATATTCTGAAACATCAGTTATTTCATTTATTTAAGTTGCAACCAGTAGAATTTTTTGCTATTTTAAATCTATCTGATAATCCTGACTGAAAAGTAATTTAAGACCGCTTAGACATTATAAAAGAAAAACAAGCACACATCCTACCCCTCTCCCCCCGCAAAAAAGCAAGCAAACACAAAACCACCAAAAAAATTACTCCTTGAAACACTATTTATCTGGAGGAACAGTAAGTCACATTTCATAGCATTCAGCCAGCTTACAGCAGAAGACCTGAGGGTAAGAATCTTTGCATTCTTCCCCTTGCCTCAATGCATAAACTTGGAAGGCAAAAATTCACCCTGTGTCAGCAGAGGGATGCTGCAGTCCCAGCCTGCACACAGACAGAAGAAGGAAAATGAGGTCAGTTATGCAGAAAACATCAACATCACCAGGTCTGCACTGCTCTCAGAGGGCACTGCACAAACCCAAAGGTACCCAGACAGCACAGCCTTCTCTCTGGCCTGCCGTTCCCACTGACCTCCCAGCCTTCACCTCTAGCACCACAGCTTATTCTGAGCCCTGCAAAACCTTGTAGGAGATCCCTGACTTGAGGTTTCTGCTTAAGACTAAGTACTGCTTGCTCCAGGGTGTTGACAATGAGAGTCAACTTGTTTCCGAACCTGTGTATATATCAGAGAAAAGCTTTGCCTTTCCTTGGTGTAGAAAGCTTTGCTTTCCTTGCTATGTTTCTTTATACTAGGTGTTCATAACTTGGTGTTATTTTCTAGGATTTTTGCCTGTTTTCACAAGAAAACAAAAGCATTTTTGTATCATGCATTTTAAGATCTTTTTTTTATTTGTCCAAGAATGGCACCTCTGAATGTGAGACTTAATGGTATCTCTGAATGTAAGACTTGAATTTGCTCTCTCATCTATTTCTGTTGAAGAGAAAGTATACTCAGACCTCTCTGTAAATTGGAATTGTATTTACCGTATCAATGACATATGATAAGATTCATTAAGATTTCATTAGATTTATTAAGATTCATTATTAAAAATAAGTTCTTATTCCCATCAGTTGTAAGTTCAGAAACAGCAGATCTGATGAAATCTTCTTTCAGTCTAGTGCACATGAGTAACAATGTACACCCATGGACACATAGATGATTTACTGCCTAGGCAAGAGCCCAAAGCCCCTGGAATGCAGGCAGCACACTGGCACAGCAGAGTTCCAGTTCCTACATTAAGTGCAAGATGTATACCTCAAATGGCTGTGTTTGCCTCATGGGTTACTTAGATTTTTCTTTTTTTATGCATAGAGAAATAATTTTTTCATCAACAGACAGAGCCTGCAGCAAATGAGCATTACAGCAGTTTTAGACTTTCTTGCTGACAGGAGCTCTCTATTGAAACCTTCTGAACTCTGTTAATGAGTTGGAAAAGGACACATTGCACTTCCATTGCTCCAAAATTTTACCACTGAGGTTCCACAGAGGCTGAATCTTGCTGAGGGTTCAAAAGTGTCCAGCTGCCAGCTGGAACTCTGCTAAATGCACATCATCAGAGCAAAGTTTTACAAAAGTTGCTTTAGAACATGAATTTGTTGCAGTGATCTCCAAACATAAATTAAATTCAAGGCAATTTTAAATAATTTATCTAAATAGGAAAATAATATCTAGTTTTAGAACTCCTTGTTTTGCTTAGGAAAATAAATTCAGGAGAAAAGGACACATCAAATTATAATTACTGCAACATGAATTGATTTCAATTAAATATAATCCCAGTATCTTTCTAGCAGTATGTAAAACAAGTTTTAACTTTAGGTATTGTTTTCATAAAGTAATCTGAATGTTAGTGAACTAACCTAGGCTAAGTATTAGTTTAATAAAGAGCCCTAACAACCATATCCACAGTGACAGGTCATGAAGACCCACACAGATCATATTCAAGGGCACAATGTAGTTTCTGAATTATACTGAAGTCACCTTAGAAGCTAGTCACTGGACAGAGAATCCACGAAAAATGTCAGGTTGGGCAGACAGTGGCAAAACTTACCTATTTATTTTATTCTGTAGCTTATGCAGTTAACAGTTCTAAAGTTCCATGCTATCTACAGGTTTTTGAAGATATAGTCCATTACCTACACAAAATAGAGTTTTGTAAACATTTAAACATTATTCTTACCATTTATAATTTTAAATATAAATCATAATATAATATGTTAATCTGTATGTACCCTCACATCCAAAAATAGAGGTTTGGCCTTAGTTTTGTCAAATCACTGATAACAAAATGGCATGTGGATATGCAGAGATGAATGGAGTGGGATTAATAAATCTATTTATTTTATTTATTTATTTATTTATAATGAAGGGGGTTTAGCAACCAAAGCACATAACCATGCTTCAAAAAATAGTTTAAAATTCCAAATATGGAGTTGAAAGTCTTGTTTTCTGTTGGGGAGCACAGAAAACAGAGCCAGCATGCCTTGGAAAGCTTCTTTAATCAGTGAGAACAGGGCATGCCGTTATGTCCACTGTCATGAGCCCAGGAAGTAGCCATAGTAGTACCACATTCAAACTCCATCGGCCATGGAGCGCATGTAACCACAGCTCCAGCAGCTCCAGCAGCTCCAGCAGCTCCAGCAGCTCCAGGGAGTTTGTGGGGACAGATGGAACTGATCTGTGTAGCACTTGAAGGGTGCACTCCGCAACTGATTCTTCCTTTATCCATCAAAAGTCAAAAATAGTGTCAACAGAACAGAAAAAGGTTGAAGGGCTTCTGTCTTGATCATAGAATCATAGAATAGTTTGGGTCAGAAGGGACCTTAGAGATCATCTAGCTTCATCCCTCTTGGTTCAGGCACGGACACCTTCCACTAAACCAGGTTTCTCAGTGCCCCATCCAACCTGGCCTTGAACACTTCCAGGGATGGGGAAGCCACGGCTTCTCCGGGCAGCCTGTGCCAGTGCCTCACCTACCTCACAGTAAAGAATTTCTTCCTAATATCTAATCTAAACTGGCCCTTTTTCAGTTTCCTATTCAGTGTCCTATCACTACATGCCCTTGGCCCTCTTCAGGTACTGGAAGGCTGCCATAAGTTCTCCCTGGAGTGTCTTCTTCTCCAGGCTGAACAGCCCCAACTTTCTCAACCTGCCTTCATGCGGAAGTGCTCCAGCCCTCAGACCATCTTCGTGGCCCTCCTCTGGACTCTCTTCAAGAAGTCCTTGTCCTCATATTGGGGTCCCAGAATCGGAAGCAGCACTGCTAGTGGTATCTCACTAAAGAGGAGTAGTGGGGCAGAATCCCCTCCTTCAACCTCCTGGCCATGCTGCCTTGGATGCAGCCTCGGATACAGCTGGCTTTCCAAGCTACGAGTGCACATTGCTGGGTCATGTTGAACTCATGTTGATATTTATTAACCAGTTATATACTTTATAAGTAAGTGCTTCATCCTGTTTGGACTCTGATCATTTTTATTGTCATTATAACTGAGCTGCTAAAGCCAGGCTTGCCTGTCAGCTAACGTCAGCTGTAGCCATGGCAGCAGTGCACTTCCATTCAGGAAGGGAGCCCAAGTCACAGTTCAAGATACCCAGCAGAACAGTGTGGGGATGCTTGAATCCCTAATGCTTAGGACTTGTCGGCTACACAAGAGAAAAGAAATCAAACTTATTTGGCTCCATTGTCAAGTAATCACAACCAAAGAACAGATAGCAACTGTCTAAACTCTAAACTTGTTTCTGAAATGGAAATCTCATGGTTGCATTTTTTTTATATATCTGTCTATTAATATCTGCACTAGCTGCTAGATAGCTCCTGATACTACAAAAATTACGGGTCTCAGAAAAATGAGACCACTTTTTCCATGGTTTCAGCTTCGTCAGCATCATAGTCTTCACAGTTTTCCATTTTCATATACAGGCTTAGGAAAAAAAGTTGACATAGTACTGGAATATATAAAATATATACAGTGTGCAAAACACTTGAAGTAATCCCTTCTCTCTGATCAACACTAGTAAGGACTCAGATCTCTAGAGTTTCAGGCATTGTCCTTCAAGAAAGTTGTTGACCAGCTGAGCAGAATCCTTGGGAGAACAATGAAGAAGTCAGGAAATCATGATCTGTAAAGAAAGCTGGGAGAGTGCTTTAAATTAAAGCATACCAAACCCTTGCCAGTGGTGGATTGTGGAAGAAGCAATTGATTTGAATTAGCATGAAGGCTTATATTAAATACTAGAAAAAAAATTTCTGATGTTAACTGTAGTATAGCACTGGAATCAACCCGGAGGAGCTATTGAGGCTCTGGCACTGGAGATTCTTGAGAACCGCTTAAACAAACATCTGACAAGAATGACCAAGACCCAGTCACCCTTGTCATGGAGCAGAAGAGCCCACTGAGGGTCTCATGAGCTCCTTGCTGGTCCTGTGCTGTGATGCCCATACAGATTAGAGTGTTCCTCCACACAACAGTTTTGGGAGGAAATGCTGTCGTATTTAAATTCAGTTATAATTGTTATGTGTAACTGATGGAATACTGTCTCTGCTGGAAGACAAAGCTTGAAAACAACTTTGCATCTTTTCTGTATTGAAAAAACTCTGTGATCATGATCAATAGGAAAGAATCATATTTCATCTACTTATCTATTTTATATTTTAGATTTTGTGATTCTTATCAGCTCACTTTTGACATCTAAAAGTCAGATAAGCCCTATAAGGCTCCTTCTTTAAGATGCAAGACATCTCTTCGGGTGGATTCACCCTACTCTTACTGCCTAAATTAAACAAGGTGTTTTGTTTACTGTGTATCTCTCTCTCTTGGCAACACAAGGAGATTCATCAACTAAACAAGTATTTCTATGGATTGCCAAGATAAGCCTCGAAGCAAATGAAGAGATTTTGAAAGCAAAAAATAGCAATCCTAATGTGGAAATTGCAACTGCATCTCAATTCATATCACACTACTCATTAAATGGCACCAGTGTAAATGATCAAATCTGCTTTAGGGGTCGTGCTGAGAGGGTACTGCTTCATCTGTATTTCTAGTTATATTTGCAATGTTTTACAACTTGACAGGGATTGTTTGAAGTAGGTTATGATGTTATGAGTCAGTATATTCAAATCAGATGGACTGTTAAAAGAGGAGCTTCCAGAAGGCAGACATGCAAAACAATTTCTCCCTAAAACCGATACACGATGGCTTCTTCAGCTCTGCGGCTGGATTCAAAAGCCTAACCCTCCAGCTATACCACTCCATTGCCCTCTGCAGTATGTGGCACTTCAGTGTGCCTTCAACTAGAAGAAAACATACCTAATTTCAACAAGGTTGACGAAGTCCTTTAAATTGCTGTCAATATTTCATAACAAAATTAAACCAATGTACATTTGAATGCAAATATTAGTTCAAACAAAAGAAAAGCTCCAAATGGTAGCCCTTATGGATTACCTGGGACATCTTCGGCGTGATACCAATAAATAGATTTCTAATTAGTCTCTCTGAATAAGGAAGATATACATTTATATTTGTTAGGGTTTTATTATAGTGCTGTAATATTAGTAACCCTACTTTAATAGTAACCTCACTTTGAAGCTGAATACATAATTTTAAAAAACAGATTAGTACAAGTTATGTTTTGTGGTGTGGATATTATTAAATCAAATTTAATTGTGTGAGCATCTGGGTACACACACAAATCAGTCTTTCCTAAGTTATAACTGATGTTACATACAACATGCAATTAATATAATTACTTTCCCTGGGGCATGGAAAAATAAAATATATTTCTTAATTTTTCATATGCTTTGAAAAGTTATCATAAATGTTGTTAAATAAAATTTAGTTTTGGTTTGGATGCTCTAATATCTTTCATGACATGAGCTCTAAATTAATTCCAAAATCGAAACACAACCCAGCAGGGAGCTGCAGCCGATAGGCAAAGATCTGCTCAGTGCCTGATATATTAATTAACAACATTTTAAGTGTGCCCCTGCCACTGAATACAATGTTAAATGAAGGTCCCACCCAACATAAAGGTAGAATGGATGAAAACAGATAGTTTCACCATTTGAAAGAATCAGTGGAAGCAATTTGGTGGCTGTCAGCTCAGATGGCATTCCAGTAACGCATTTATCCTCGAAAAAAGTATTTCTTTCCTTCATAAAGCCTGAAGGTATTCAAAACTTCACTGGACAAGAGACTAGACAATCTGCTCTTTTTAACCCTTCATAGGCAGACTGGATGAGCTCCAGAGATGCCTTCCTACCCCAGCCATACTGTCCTTCTGCCATTCTGTGAACAGGCAGGTGAACCAAGAAAACACAGACAGTAACCGCAATGTAATAATGTGTGCAAACCTTCCCTTTTTCTGGAAAGTTCACTTTCCTTTGGAAAAAGATCATTATTCCACTCAAGTATCCAGTACTGTCACTCCAAATCTCACGTTTGCAGATAAACCAGCTGTCCCAGAGGTGACTAAATCACAAACAACAAAACCCAACACGTCAGAGACTATGCTCATAACACTATAAGAGGAATACATATACCTGAGCAAAAATGAAAGTAGCATTCTTTTCCAGTTCTATTACCTCAAAAACTGGCATCTGTCATAGCCTAACCATTCAAGACCCATCTGTAAAATAGGTGGGATTAAGGAAGCTGTAGATGATTATAACTTTACCAACTTAAAAAGGACCTTAGGAGACTGATGACTTGTTTAAACTGGGCACTTAACTTTTAGATAGCAAAGGTTATGACAAAGGAATGTCATCGAGAGAGAAAGTCACATGGAGAACAATAATCTTAGGTGAATGCTAGAAACGTGGTGTTAGTTGCAGAGAAGCCAGTCAAACACATATCTTACAATAGATTTTCATCTGTTCAAACCTCCACACAGATTTATCATCTGTCTTTATAAATAACTAGACTTGAGTAATTCTAATGCAACAGGCATTTTTTAATTGAGACTAAGTCCCTGCTTTGAGAAGTGCACAGTAGTCATTCTCCAGGACAATATTTTTGTGGTGTTGGATACACATTTTCACCGCCTTACTGTTTGAACGCTTCTGTTCCTTTTCACATTTGTTCAGAGCAACAGCACAGCCTGTGTGCTCCAAGGCAGACCTGGGCAGACATAGATGAGCATGTGCCAATCACCAGGAAAGCTTTAGAGAGATCAAGTTGGATTTGCTGTGAGAGCATCTCTCCAGCACACACCGCTCTATAACACTTCTCAAGGTACAGTACTTTCGTTGTGTGCTCAGTCATTTCCTCTGAACAGATCCGGACAGCCTCATGAAATGCATCACACTCCCTATCTCATTGTTCCACCATCTAATATCTCTTTTAAATGAATATCCCTTTCCGCCCTCTTCCTGTCATTCTTTCCAAGTGGAAAGGCAGGTCCTTCTGCCCTTGTCAGCCTGCAGAATATTACCTTTGAGACAAAAGAAAGCCTACGAAACCTGGAGACCTTCCACTAGGAGAGGCAGCAACACTATCGGGTCTGAATCATCATCCTTCACAATTGTAGGGAATTGGGAAGAATTTACATTCATTTGGTTATGATATTTCTGCAAATTACTGCCATGTTTGTAAGCAGAGTATAAGTATCAAAATTAAAAATGTATTTCTTGTCTCCATCATTTCCATGTGCTGTTCACTGGAGCAGTGCTTTTAGCCCCAAAGGCTACAGTTTGAGGAGAGTACTGGTGAAAAGGGATTTAACACCTGTGACTGTGGTTCACAGGGGACCTCAAGGAAAGCACACTGAAAACTTTGAAGCAGTTTCCAATACAAAAGAAGACATGGAGGCGTCAGTGCTTTCATACGTGTTCCTGAGATAAGGCTTGAGAAGTTTTAAGCACACTAGTTAGAGGCAATTATCTGGATCTCCAGTGCCTACCTCTACTTCCCTTGAGTGCTACATTGATTTTAAGGGGCATTGTAAAGGATTAAAAATTCTACATGTCAAGAGTACAACCTGACCCTGCTGCACTGCAGTAACCAGCAATTACGGAACACAACACACTCAATGGACAAGCAACTGAAATGTAAGAGAAAGATTTGTCTGGATGATAAAATTCAACTTTCAAATCATGCTCCAGGGAGCTCTTTGGCTCGCAGTCTAATAAAACAGGAATAGTCAGCTTCACCTTTTTTTTGGTCATGTTTTGCAGGTGCCTCACAGCAAGAATGGAGAGCAAAGACTCTGGTTTCTATTAGAAACCAATCCTAAACGCAGTCCTGTGTCTGGCACCCAGCAGTTATTGGGCTACATGTCAGCTGCAGCATCTGGGCAGGAACTGGAGCACAAGGCAATAAAGGATTGATGCTGAAGGAGGGTAGTTTTCTATCATACACCACTGTAAGAGACACAGCCTTTTTCTGATGGAAATCATCAAAACTGAACAAAATCTCCCTCAGACCCCAGGCTTTTTTCCAGAGGATGTGCAGGCAGAGAATCTAGTTGCACACCCAGTTGGGCACCTAACACTCTATAAGTGAATTTCATGCACAATAAGTTTTGATTAGGATTTCAGCAGACGTGCAGCGTAGTATCATTCAGAACAAATACAACAAAGGAGAAAAAGGAAAAGGGACTGCTTAGAAAGGGCAGAGCCAGTGCTGATTTTTCTCCTGGCTCCTGCACAGCTTGTCTTGAATAGGAACCCCTCCAGGGAGGCTGTGAACTCATAATATCTCCCCAACAATGGGCGCTTTCAGGCGTGAGAAAGAGTAGGGAAGGAGGGATGGAATCAAACTAGAATTGTACTGCAGATTCCTTCTTGCACAGTGAAAATTGTTCCAGGGAGAAAATTATGAAGATGAAAAATGAAAAGTCATTCCATGCAGGATTTCTGAGCTTGTGTAACTTCTATCTGTTCTACTTCATTCACAAAGTGAAACAAATCAGCGTGGCAGAAACGAAATTAAACCTTATCAAAGTGTGCTTCTGCCATGCACCATGAGTCAGTGTCCATTACACATGGCACGCCTTCCCTCTGATGGTGAATGGGTGCAATAGGACTGACTGTCTCACAGAATGGCTTTCCCACTGCCCAGCAAATTCACCACTGTATCGCTGCAGCTCAGGTGGGCTCTCCAGAGTTCAAACTGCTTCTCGTTGCTGCATAAAACACAATTAACTGCTCAGGCCATTGAGAACTTTCACCTATTTCTTCCACCTCAGTTTCCATTTTCTCAGAAATGACCACGTTTTCCTTTGGTGTAATTTTTTTATTTTAATAGCTGACCAAACGCAAGCACAAAACTCAGGACAATTGGGAAATTTTTTTCAAATGAAAGATGCCTTTAAAATGAAAGTGTTGTTGAAAAACCTTTTTTTTTTTTGTGAAACAAAGCTGGTCAAGACAAGGCATCCCAAGTAGTTCTTCCAATCCAATTGCTCTTCCAGAGATCTGTAAATATGCCTGCCCTGAACTGTTCTCTTGCAATGCTGCTGGGCTGCACAGTACTGAAATCTACAATTTATAATAGGTCAGTCAGGTTTTTTTTAATTCATTTACATAATTCTTTCGCCACCAGTTGTATTTTTGCATGCAAATAAACAGAGCAAATACACTAATGAGCTCTAGTTCTGGATTATATGCTCAAAATATAACAAGCCCCATCCACAGTTTTTCCATTCTGTATTTTCTTTATATAAACATTCAAATTATGTACACACAGATCACAATTACTTACTTGCTTATAACAAAGCTGAAGTGTATATTTTGCAATTAGTCTTACATAATAAGAATATAATTAAAAACCAAGTTGATAATCATTTGAAATTTTGAGTAGAGAAATATGGATGTCATGAAGTTTATATTGTAATTTGATTGTTTTAGAAGAAATTATTGTAAAGTGCTATTTCTAAACAATAGAGGACATATTTAAAATAAGTTTGAGTACATGTTGTGTTGATTTACCATAGGCCACTGTACTTTGTAAAACAGTCACATTCTAAGGATTTTTAATTTCTTTTTTTCTCAAGTAACAAAATTGACAGTTACATATTATAATGAGTTAAATATTTTATCACTCTTTACTTTTTAAATATGTACAGCCTTATTTTAAATATCATTCACTCTCCATTGGCATAATCTTTCTACTTCATATTTGCCTGCCAGCTATTCATTAGCATTGTCAAAATACCCAGGCATATTTAAGCGATTTGGAGTATTTAGCGATTTGGAGAACATTGCAATTTTCTGCATCTACCTGGAGGCATTCAAAATAGATGTGACTATCAGCAGTTACAAAACTCAGTCATCTGAAAACATGCCCCTGGTTAGGAATACAAGGCCAGGAGTCACGTAGCAAATTTAGAAAAAATTACCATAGTTGGCTACTTCATGTTCGTATAAAGTACAATTTGATGAACAAGATAGATTAAAAACAGGTATTTGGAATGCAAAGGGTTGGACTTCTAAGTTACAATGAAAACCAAAGGTATATCCACAGAACTTCAGCTCGCTCTCCCTCCACGACTTATTGTTTTACCCTAGTCATGCCACATGAATTTGGCTTTGAATAGAAAGGATTGTTAACATCACCCAAGTTTTTAAGCAGAACGAGATCCAGATCTCAAAAGTGAGGCTCAGAAAAGCCAGGTGTCCTCTGTTTCAGCACAGAAGTCTCTTGCAGCCTTCGGACTTGAGCACTTATAATGCAAGCTCTACATTGTGTAGACCAGCCCACATGGGAAAGGTTAGAAGACTCTGACTAACTTCATGAAGCACTAAACTCACCCACAGAATGTTCCTGACTGAAATGTAGTATATAGGGCCAAGCCTACTCCTTATGGTGTTGAGCCTAATTGCGGATGCTCCCCAAATGCTATGTGGCATCAGAAAAAACTGATGGCATTAAAATTACAATAAAACTAGGCTGAAAGGAGAGGAAGACAGAAGGAAAACAAGCCTTTTATGAAATTTGTGTCTCATTGTCAACACTGCAGGGTGTGCCACTATGCTGGGTAATGCACAATGCGATCACATTCATTCTAATTTTTATTTTCATAATCTTTATACTCTTTGATTAATTTTTAGACAGCTGAGCTTTACTATTATGAATATTTTGCAGAAAACAACATCAAAATACTTAATTTGCAGGTCTTGGGATAGACACTCTAGTCTGTTATGGAAAATGAAACAATAATTCCACCTTTGTTGTAAAATAGAAAGAACACTGAACCACAGCAAAACAACACCAGGTTTCAAGTGAGGGAAAGAAAAAAGATGCCTAATAAGTTGATAAGTACTTTTGAGCAATGAATTCCTTTTGAGCAATGAATATTTTTGAAGTGTTGCAATCCATTCAAAAATCTACTTGCCAACACGAATAAGCAAAACTCAAATATGTTCTTCAATAGAAATAATTTCTGAGCTCTCACGGTAACCATTTCAACACATAATAGGCAATCACACTTTTAATGTCAGTCTTTCTCCTGAAGTATGTTGCTAATCAAGTTTCTATGCTGCTGAGTATGGTGAGCATAAGGTTATAGCACACTTTCCATGTGTCCTGAGAATGGGACCTTGTCTGAGTTTCGAAACCTGAGGATTTTTTTCTCATTCATTCTTTATTGAAATAAGGTCCTCCTTCAAAAGGAATCTTGGGAACTTCTTTGGTACTATACACAAAGGTAATATTCAGCGTGGTTAAAGATGGTAAAACACCCTTTCAAATTCTAGTCACGATTTTAGCAAAATGCAAGGAATGTTACATTTTAAAAACTTCTGCTGAGTTAGTTGAATTACAGTGACTAAAGGCGTTTAGTTATTAATCTAAATTCAATTTTATCTGATAATTATATGGTGATTGAGACAATGAATAATGTGCTAGAAAGTTTGCTAATAAATTTAGAAATATTTCTTGAGTGAATATTGAAAAATTGTTGTTTTGTTCAAACCCATTTCAGCACCCTTGGTAAAAATATGACAGTATCCTTACAGTATCATAATTTTCTTACTTATGTGATTTCTTCTTTGTGTTTGTCTGGCCTGCCATAGACAAAATATACCAAAAAAGGTAAAAACATTTAAACTTAAAACCTGGGGTTTACTTAGTTTCATTAAACATAAAAAGTAAGTTATATTTAAATTTTCTGAAATCTTGTGCATTGGATCTCACCAAAAAAACCTTTCCTCTCTACAGAAAAATTTCTAAGATACCTACTTGTCAGGGTTCATCTTGTCTTTAGTCCATGTTTATATGTTTGGTGTTTATATCATGAAAATATCAGAAAGATTCTGAGAACTTACACTTAATGAAAGAAAGATTAGAAGTATTTTTCTTCTGGTTCGGATTAAAGTTTAGGGATGGGGCAGGGGGTTGGAAGTAGATTGTCTTTAAGGTCGCTTCCAACCCAAACCATTCTATGGTTCTATGAACACAGCAGCAGAAACAAATAATTTTACTGAATTTTTCTGATAGTTGTTGGATTTCATTTACGTCAGTAAATGTTCATTAAGCACCTTTAAAATACAGTGAAATACATTTGTGTAGAGGGTTGGAGAGATAATTACACACTATA
The DNA here is from genome assembly GCA_013397755.1 of Cnemophilus loriae. NCBI lineage: Eukaryota > Metazoa > Chordata > Aves > Passeriformes > Corvidae > Cnemophilus > Cnemophilus loriae. The sequence continues at coordinate 2,568,350 of VZTF01017490.1, read as the reverse complement.
AACACAAACTGCCAACACATTGGTAATTGCTTGCCTTCCCAGGTTTCCAGTCAGTGATGGTGAGAATATATATTTACCAAATAATAGTGTGTTACCTGGGATTTTCATTGGCTAATGCAACGCCTGGGGACATTGCTGGGAGCTTTCTTGTCCCCAGTTCATGTGCTAAGGTTCTAAATAATAATCTATGGCAATTCTTTCAAAATAAGTATATGCTTTCGTAGCTTGAGGGTGGGGGATTGACGCCCAATGACAAAGAGTTCTCCTTGGCATTTACATTAAAAATGAGATTCACAGTTTCTTCTAATTACACAGTTTATCAAAAGCTCTAGTTTCACTTGTTAAAACCTGGCTTCATTTTCACATTGATGTCCCTCATCTCTGTTGCTGAATACAAGCTTTCTTCTTTCACAGATATAAATTCCAAATTAGGGTATATGTTCTTATTTGCAAACGGGAAATTAACATTCAGCACAGTTTTCCAGTTTTTTGGAAGCTAGCAAGATCCCTACTGAGTTGTGTAGGCTCAAGTAGCATATTTAACCAATCAAAGGGAAGTATAAAAGGCCTAACACACCAACGTACTCTGATTCTTTCTGGAACAAGAGATTAATATTATATGCAACACTTATTTGTGAATGCATATATTTGTGAAGAAAAAGTTTTTTGTCTTGTATTTCAAAAGCTGAGCTGTATTTTGGGTCACTAAAAGTACGCCAAGACTGAATTTGTCAAGTGAGTTTCTTAGAGGTTCACACATGAGTAGAGGGGGTGAAGGACACAGTTCAGTTGAGCTGAATATTATCTTCTGACATTTTATTTAGGATTCTAAGACACTCAGAAAGCTGGTGCAACCCAAGGCCTTTGGGACATTTGCATGTTACTGGAGTTGTAGGTACAAGAGTTTAGGCGGTTATATTCAGGCCAAGGTGTCCCAGGAGTTTAAACTGTGGTGCATGAAAAGATCAGTTTTGAAACCAAGAGTTGATAGACCCTCATGTAACAAGAACCACAATAATTATTCTAGGTCATGTACTTATTGCCATGCTAGTGGATTCACAATGTCCACCTCCTGTTTTTTGTTCAGAATTGCCTCTGGCACAAACTGACAGGTTCCTCAGAATGTGTGAACATTTCTCGTTTGTTCTGGCTTCACGTTTGTCCCAAAATGACCCTGTTTGGACCTAGAGGCTACAACTAGTAAATTGGATGTTTCAGCCAAACCATTCTTCACCAGTGAAGTTAGGCAACAGTCAGAGTCCTAAAATCAGGTGGCCCAGAGCGGCACATATCCATACAGTTAAATGTTTTACTCTCCAAAAGTGTGAAATGATCCAAAGCACCAAATGGAAATGTTTCTCGACCTGTGATAACTGCCAGACTATATCAGAAATTTTTTGGTGAGACCCTAGGTAGTGAGCCCAAAAGCATACTAAGGGGCTGTCTAAACCCTCTTGCAGCATGTGTAATCCTATCCAGTGCCTGGGAATTCCTGACTCAGGTACCATTCAATTTACTCGTACACAAAGTCAGACACGGTTTCTGAAGGAATTAATGATATTTGCCAGCTAGGGAACTCATCTGCAGCTGGCCAAGCATATTTGGCTCTTCTGGTCTGTAGTAAACAAAGGGCATCTTTTTTGGTCTGGTCTCTTCTTCACAATGCATTAGAGAATAATATCATCTCTAAATCCTACTTTAAGGACCCTGAGCCAGCAGAAATGTAGCAATAGAGCAATAGCAAAAAACTTCTTGCTGAGTTTTATGTGGTCTGGAAGAATTTCTGCTGAGAAAAGATAGCCTGGGTGTCATGGTGAGCATGCTTAGGTTAGGCAGTTGAGCAAGCTGCGTGGGAGCTTCTGACACATCACTTTCCAATGAAAGGAAAGGGAAATCTACACCCTCCACTGCTGAAAACACCAGCAGAACTCCTTGGGAGTCTGCCCTATACAAGGACATCTTTCAATTATCTTTTGTTCAAAAGGCTTCAGGGAATCATGCTCTAGTGTGCTTGTGGGAAAAGGAGCACTGAATATGACACAACCTTTGGTACAGAGCACCACAGCCAGGCTTTTATGTCTCACGGTTTTATGCCCACAGCCAGCTGCTGCCAGCATGGAAGATGCTTCTGATGACTTTTTGCCAGAACCTCATGGCACAAAAATGCCATGGTAAATAAGTATGGCTGGTCCACAGCTATGATCCATCTGCCATGGCTTTTGCAGAAATGCAGCGAATTCATTTCAGGCCTGAAATGAGCACCAATACCCGCAGGTTCCAGGTGAGTACTTAGGAACTGCTTTTCTCCCTTTTCTGTGGTGCATGGACTTGTGCAAAAATGAAAGATGCCCTCAAAACTGCCCTCTTGCTTCTGGCCACACTGCCCCTGCATCTTGGAGCAAGAGGCAGTGAGCCCAGCACAGCAGCTGAACAAGCCATGGGTACCAGGCTCCGGCAAGCCATGAGCACGAGTAGCACAGACAGGCTGGGAGCAGCATGGGCAGCTGGACAGCTGAGAAGCCTGAGCTTGCTCCAGTCAAAGTGTAACATTGCTGAAATTAAATGAAACCATGGGCACACATTAAAAGTGGTAAATAGAGGTATGGCTTTGCAATCACAGCAAAGGTGGCAAGTTCTATCTCCAATAAGATGATTCACAACAGAAATTAGTACAGCAGTGGGACCAAGGAGAAATTAGTTTTCAATATAGCAAAAAGCTGTGATTTCTGAAGCAACTAGATGTAAAACAAAAACTGATTAGTAGCTTGAAAGGAGTGACTAATCAAACTGCCAGAAAATAAAACTGAGCTGAGACTTCAGAACTGCAGAAATGTTAGCATAACTGAGAATCTGCAGAATAGCTCAGAAGAGGAAAATATGTTTTAAATAAGCAAGGCAGAACAAAATCATTTGTAAATCATGCCAGCAGCTGCTTAATAACTTACATATTAAGTCTGGGAGAGCTGTTAGAAGAAGCTTTGCCTTGACCATGCTCAAATAAAAAGTAGATGTGATCAGTCTAGGACAGCACTGGTGTGCCTTGCCCCACAGATCCTCACTGCTCATTTTTCTGTAATTTGGAAAATAAATGGACTGAGCATAGCAGGAGATATGACCTTGTCAAAAAAGGAGATCAGGTTGGTCAAACGTGATCTACCTTTCCTAAACCCGTGCTGGCTGTCTGATCTCCTGCTTGTCCTCCATGTGCCATGTGATGGCACCCAAGAGGATCCTCTCCATGACCTTCCCCAGCACCAAGGTCAGCCCAACAGACCTGTAGCTCCCTAGATCCTCCTTCTGAACCTTCTTGTAAATGGTCACTGTCATGATGAGACTCTGTCAACTAGACTCCTAAAGACACCAAAGTCTGCCCCCAAGAAGTCCAAGGCGGCTGGCTGTTCTGCTATCCCCACTCCTTATGAGAACAGAAAAATCTCATTTAATGACCACTAAGAGGCCTTCAACCATCACATCACCCACTGGTCCTTCTCTGTTCACAAGCAGCAGGGCACCTTCCCCAGTTGGCTTCTTTTCTAGCTGTGACAGGAAGTTATCTCCCACACACTCCAGGAACATCCTGGACTGTTTCCTCTCTGCTGTCTTGTATTTCCAGCAGACATCTGGTAAGTCAAAGTTCCCTGGAAGAACAAGGGTTAGGGATTGTGAGACTTCTCCTGGCTGCTTATGAAATATTTCATCTTAATTGAGTAGTCAGAACAGACTCCTACCAGAATACCTGCCTTGTCACCCTTCACCCTGATTCCTACCCATAAACTCTCAGTTCTACCATCACCATCATTAAGCTCCAGAGAATGCAAACACTCACTAACACACAGGGCTACCCCACCACATCTCCTGCCTCCCTGTACCTTCTGAAGAGTTTATAGCCATATCTCCTGTTTTGTGAGTCATCCCACTGTGTTTCCATGACGACAACTATGTCACGGTTTTCCTGCTGTGCCATGGCTGTCCACTCCTCTTGTCTGTTGCCCATGCTGCGTGCATTGCTGTAGATGTACTTCAGCTAGGTGATTGATCCCACCATCTTTTTGGGTGGAGAATCCCACATAGCTCCTAATGTGACCATTCTCAGGTGCATCTGTGGTTCCTAACCCTTAAATAACCCTTGCATCTTTGCTGCTGCATGGATCTCCATCTCCTACCTCCTCTGAGACAGCAGACCAAAGGGCCTCACTGGCACTGTCCCTCAGACACTGGTGTGCCGCCACAGGCTTATCTCTAGTAAGCCTGGTTTTATCCCCTTCCTCCCTCAAATCTAGTTTAAAGCTCTTTCAATGAGACCTGCTGACTCCTGTCTTCTTCCCCTTTGAGAGGGGGAGAATTCGCTGTGAATCCCTGTGTTGTATCTTTTGCTCCTTCACTCACTTTCTTACCCATCTTCTCTTCTTTCACTTCTCTCCAACATTTTTATTTTTTCCTTCTACTTACTCCTGTCCTACCTAATTACAGTCTTCATTCTGAAATTAATTTGGCATTAACATAGTTAATGCTCACAGCAGTGGCAGCTCTAATGTTTATAACCCACAGAATCCTCAAAAGAAAATTTCTCCATGTCTGTTTGTTGTTTCTGTGTGCCCACACCCATAACACAATAGAGATTTAAGAGAACTATATTGTACAAGAGATCAGCAGAGCTTAGTCATAGCCAAAGTAATAGTAACAAGACAAGAACATCAGAAAAAACAGAAAAATTGCCTATTTTCATGAAAAGGATGTGTTATTTTCCTCTGTGTGCCATTCCGTGCTCAGCTTAGGCTGATATATGTCCAGCTCTGTGAGCTTGGGATGACCAGTGAGATCCCAGGGGATGTTGACCCCACAAACACAAATGTTTAAGAATTAGGTAGTGCATTTAAGTGCTATTTAAAATGCACACACCTGAGGAGATAAGCTACATACTGTAGCAAGTCTGTATCAGGTTTGCAATATCTCCTGCTGCATTATGCCACTATTGCATGTCACTATTGAGAAAGACAAAAAATGTGTCTTCATCTGCATAAACTCCTGGTTTTAACTCAGTTTCTTCCCTGAGTGGTGACCACCCAATGAGATGATGCAGAAACAGCGAATTTCTAGCCCCAAACCTTGCTTCATCTGAATGCAGGCTTAAGCAGATCACATGACATCAATTACACAGGTCACGTTTGGAAATTATTCTTCTTAATTTTGAACAGAAATATTGATTTCTGCACAACCTGAAGATGGCATGTGGATCACAAAATAAAAACAACCCAACAACCCAAAAGTAAGAGATGCACCTGATGCTATCTAATGGAAAGTTAAAAACAAAACTCAGCTTCCCTTGGAACAGATTCCTTGGAACATAATATTTTCACGAGACTGTGAAGAATACAAAGAACCTCTTGTCTCCAGCTAGTCACCTCATAACAATAGAGATGAGGGCTGCTAATCTTCACTGTTTTCTAAAAGCTCTCTGGGCTCTCGAAATTATTTGGCAGCCTCTGTGCTGTTCATCATGCCCAAATTATGAATATTCACAATGTGCTCTCACTGGATCACTCACCCCTTTACTGAAGGATAGTTTTGCAGATGCATATTCCCTCTGTCTCATTGAGCTAATCTGTAAATAATGGTGGATTGTGCGCTGGAAGTTTGCATCGGCACTAGTTATGTGATTACAGTTTTGTGTCCAGTCATTCCCTCAGTGATTAACCATTCATCCAACCATTCATCGAACTGGCACAAGCAGGGGCTTAAGCGGATCCTCTTGTGGTTCCTTGGAATATCCTAACAGACAGATAATGAGCAGAAAGGAAAAAGAAAAGTAGAATGTGAGATATCCATGACATCTGTCATTTTTAATCAAGTATTCTTCTCTGTCAGAAACACAGACATGTGAAAACACAGATACTAGGCACAAGAGCCTCCCTCTTCCCTTCCTTTCGATCTGCAGTAATGATAAAAATTAAACAGTGACTGTTTGTTCCTGGCTGAAGTTTTATTTTATGGTTAATAACTGCAGTCTTCCTCAAAAAACATCAGAACAGGCTATTCTCCATCTGAAATTTTTGGTCTGTGAAACACTCCTTACTCTGACCAAGTGGAAGCACTCAGGGAGATTAAAATTTGGTATCTAAAAGAGAGCTATTTACAAATACCCAGTAGAAGCAGTGCATGGAAGGCATGTGGCATAAAGTACACAAATTTGCAACTGCACATTACTCACACAATTCACCTCAAGATAAAAGAGAGAAGGGAGCTCATAATTAGTAGGCACAATGCTTGGACTTACATACAGATGTAATGAAACAATTTATAAAATTGTAGGAGGATATAATCAAGGCCAACAATGTGTAATGTAATTCTTCTAGAAATTAGAACACAAAGAGGGAGAAAAAGGGTAAGCATAAGGCTGGACAGCTACTGGAAATTGCTACATCTAAACAAATAGTGATGTTAAAGGTCAATCTGAACATGACATTTGGCTGAAGTCAAAACAGAGAGCTAGTTGAGTAACAGTAGTTGTCACAGAACCTTTAGTCTATAAAAGGTTTTTAAAATGTATTTCTTTTGTTTAAACAGATTCTTGTGTCAGCTTTAATCTTTCTAATACATCAATAATGCTTTGAAGACAGTTGTTATTTTACAGACAGCATCAAGGCTCTACAAGGACCTTTTCTATAACTGAGTTTACATCTGAACAAATGTGGCAAAGGTGTCAAATTTGAGAGTTTCAGATGAAGGCTGGCATCCTGTTGTCAATATTTTAATAGAAGAAACTTGGTGTTTTGAAGGATAAATAAATATTGATGCAAGATATATATGGAAGCATATTAGCCAAGTCAATCCAATATCAGAAGGAGGTAAAATGTGGATGCCATCTACTATAGAAGAAAGTTATGGATCTCCAGTACAGCTAATAGCATCTGTCAGTTTAATATAGGTCTCTCAGATACCCTACATCCTCTAAAATGTCACTAGATGTCTATTTTTAGGCACTCACATTTCTTGATCATGCTCAATTCTTTTCACATTAGTTTTCCACTCTCTAAAATCCATTTCAAAGTAAAACTTTTGTTTTAGTACCAGGGTTCCTTCTACATTGGTAGGATTTTCTGTTACACCATAGAACAAAAGACACATGAAGTAAAACAAAAATGGAAGTTACCATGATCTCAGAAACTGTTCTCTCACAATGTTGCTCAAAAAACACTCAGCTTAGCCTTTATGGCTCTGATCTGAAGAAGGAGAGAGATCCGTTGATCAAATACAGTAGTGCACATAGTTTTAAAAATCAAACTCAATAAAGAACCAGAAGTAAATTTTGTCAGTTAAAAAAACGTTCCAAAATGAGATACAGACACAGAATTTTCTTGCTTTGTAATGGTGACACAAAAAAACCTGTGACCCTTAATTGCTCCCTTTGGTGACATGAGCAGGTCACAGTCCAAACAGGTAACAAAAGGTATATCATCTATTTGAGTTGTGACAATTCAAGCCTTCCAATGAAGCCCTTAAACATTCATTTAATTAAGGTCCCATTGATTTCAAGATCCTTTATGTTAAGCATTTAGGTTAGTGCTTTGCTGATTCATTAGATGATAAAGTCATTTCAGTCAATAGAGATGTTCTGGGGGAGCAATTATATCTGCTCAGGCAGACAGAATCAAAAGAAAAAGACTAACTAGAGGTAATGATATAAAATAAAGCTAGAGACACTGAAATGAGAAATAGTACATACAATTTTAAATTGAGGGTCATTATGCACCAGCACCAGAATATCTGACTTTTCCCTTTTTAAAGTCATCATGTCAAGACAGATGACGTTTAAATTCTATTTAATTTTACTTCATTTATAATGTTGCTCACAATCTCATAAGTCCTTCTGGTATCAAAGCCTATATATTTTATCCTTTGACACTGATATATTATAAGTCTATACATTAAAACCTGTACATTATATCCCTTATTTCAAAGTCCATGGTTTAGTTCTGAGTTATTTGAAGGCCTCTTTTTAAAAACCCTGTATTTCATTACAACCTTATTCACAAATACTGCATATTTCTATTTTTAAAATTACATTGTTATATTAAGGAGTCAGTTTAGTAATCTGTACTCACAAATGTAGAGGCATATGAACTATTCAGCAAGTGTAAGGAATCGTCAGAGCTCCAAGCGTTTGCAAACACAAACTGTGCAGTTCTGCCTGTAAGTGATAAAATGGTGAACTTACAGGTAATGCACTCTGCCTACCTCTTAGTCTGCAACAAACTGCAGTATTTTGCAAAGGCATTTTTGTTCTATATTATTTGGTTTTCAGTAGGCTTCGTGCACCGTAAATGCTGTAGCTATGGCTGCAAGTAATGCTAGTACTAAACTGGTTTGCACTCGTATACTTTCAGCTGGAATTATCTTACTATGAGTAGAAATAACATTATGGAAAGCTTGCATAGAATTTTGTATTTCAAAAGCATTTGTGGGAATGGAAGTCCTCCTTCTTCTTTCTACTGGCATTGGACTCTCTCTGCTGACTTTCAAGTTTAACATTAGAAGATTATTCCATCCCTTCGCCTGCATTATAAGTTGTTCAGCTTCTTTTATTTTTTTATCCACTGCTCCAGCATTACCACAGAGTTATCTTTTCCCTTAGCCGTGTTCCCAAAACCCATTTTGGTGTGAAAAGAGCAGAAGCATATGCATGAAAATGAAGGTGCAGCAGTTGCCACCTCCATAGCCTGTGCATGAGAAGAACAAGACATGCATAGCCAGTTTTAATCAGATTTCAGTCTTATTTTCATTAGTATTTGCCTAATATTATTGCTTTGCACCTACTCCACACTAGGTATTGTGTTTATTGACAGCATGATATGAACTAAACTACCTTAATACCAACAAATAAATGTAACTTCGAACTACGAGAGAATGTGAAGATCTAAAATGCTGCTGGTTTCCCAACTGTGTATTTTTTTATGCAGAGTGGTAAAATACACTCAACTCTGCAAAAACAGATAACGCCTCTAGGATAACAGTATGCCTGAATGCACCAAAACAGAAAAAGTGATGCAGCAATGGGAAAAGGGATGAACTATTCAGAGAAGGAGAGTTACAAACAAGCAACTAAACTGGCAAAAAGGGGAAAGCAAAATGAAAGAAAAGCAAATATAAAAGACTACAGTGTAATTCGAAACTTTTAAGGTTAAGTACATCATTTAATCAGGAGAAAGTTGAGGTTCATCACAACAGTGGTTATGATTTATTTCTGTATATATTGCAGACTATTGAAATAATAACTACACTAACTTACTACATAAGTTTTTAAGGATGCTTATACTTTTATTTCTGTATTTCAAGACATGGATTTGGCAAAGAATGATGAGCTCAGTAATGTTTTTGGGTCTAAGATGCCTGAAATATTTCCTCACTCAGCGATGTACTTTCAAATGTCTTATTAATAGCAAAGAACATATTCTGTATTGCCCTCTCCCAAGGGTTCCCAAGTCTGGGGAAATGAGCAGCTGAAGAGGCGCAATGTCGGAGACTTCTCTGTGTTATTTTCATTTACAAATGAATTTGTATGCTTTATCTGTTGCTTCTCTAAGCAAAGGGAAAAGACAAACCTTTCATCTTTTTCATCCAAAGCTCAGATACTACTAATAAAAAGTATATTTCTTCCTTTTATAACAACTTTTTTTTTCCCTATCGTTAACATTGACCATTTTGGGTATATTTATCTAAACAAGAAAATCCTTTTCATGCAAATCAGGCCAGCAGCAGTGACTGGGACAGAAAATCAATAAGGGAAAAGAGCAATACTTTGGTAAAGGGAAGAAAGAGATTGCTAAATATTTTTGCTGCCACTTTCCTTGCTTGTTACTGTCCCACATCCAAGATAAAAACTCAAAATTAAATTCTAGGCATCAGCTCCCATCTTATTTTCTTTAAAATATTTTGACTTATTTATCACCTAGGAAATAATGGAAAACTAAAGGAAGGAAAAAATCTCCTTCCTTTAATTTTTTTATCTTTTTCTGCAGAATAATGGAAGAATATCACTAAAAGTGCTGAACAGCTCTGGTTACTGTATTTCATAGAAATATATGTCTAGGCACTCACACTGGAAAAGTGCAGCTAGCATGACTGATAACTTTAAATATCATTCTTGAAACTGTTCAGCATTTTTCTTTTCCTGTTTCAGAACACAGTGTAAAGAAAATATGAAGCAAATTACTTGTAACACTTTTTTTTTTTTTTAAACATATGTGCACATCTGTGTTGCACTGGTCTGAATGAATCTGTTTCAAATAAACATTTAAAGCTGTCATAGAGACAGGACCTGCCCTAGACAGACACAAGGTAGGTGGCTGCCTCTGGTAGCAGACTGCTTGGAGAAAGATTTTTCCTCATTACTCAGGTGCTGGCTGTGCTCTGCCTTCACCATTGCCTTTTCCCAGCTTCCCTAAACCATGCCATCAACACAAAATTTAATTTTGCTGCCATTTATGATGAGGAAAAAAGCCTTATCTTTGTCATCCTTGAGGTGACAAAATTCAAGTTTCCTCGTACTTCTGAGAAGCCTTGGATCAGGTCTGCCTCACCATGCCTAATTACAAACAGGAACAAATAAGCTCCCAGCACAAATTTACAGTTGCGAAAACTCCTTGTGGAGTCACTCTGACTCCAATTATCTGTCTGGTGTAAAGTTAGTAAATACAGGACCCATGAGTTCTTACACAGTTTCCTCTGCAGAGAAAACCGAATTGTGCCAAAAAATAGTATAGAATAATCATCAATACAACAGAGATTGCACCCTTTATTTACATGTCAATTGACTTTTGAGGAGGAAAATGAGGATAACATCTCCAGAGATTAGGATCCAGTTCAAAACAACAGAGTAGTTTTCATAAATATCAAGTGTTATTATTTAAGATTTTGTTTTTCACTGGTTGTTTCATATTTGAATATGAATATTCTAATTTTACGTTCGTATATTTCCCCTAGATCATAGAAGTGTTCCTTCAAATTACTATTGCCATAGAAATGCTTTTAAAGGTATTTTGTTTTATAACATCATTACTTGTTCTAAATTTGATCACGTTCAGATTATTCAGGATTAATATCATTGTAACACATTTCAGAATATTCATTAATTTTGATTCTTGAACATCTGGCAATCTGGCAATAAAATTACTAAAAGCAAACAAGATTTGTTAGGTAGACTGCTCAGACACTAGCATTCAAACAGAAGTGAAATCCAATAAATGCAAATTGAAAAGATTGCTGGCACTTTGAAACCAAAATTATCTTCTAACACAAAGTTAGTTTTAGAGCCTGTAACTGCCTTTTTATTTCTGAGATCCTCCATGAGCTTTGGGGATTTTTACATTAAATTTTATGTGTTTTAAAATTCTGCCTTTGTTGCAACATGAAAGATCTACAGAAGCTGCAAATTAAAAACTTGTTACTATCCATGTATGCAAGGAATCAGAAGAGGTTGGTTGCAATTATGATTCCAAACATAGTTTTTAGTGTTAATTAAAAAAAAAAAGCTATCGCTTACATATTTTAAATCTTATGTTTACTTCTCATGGCAAATATGCTAATATAATGATGTGATTATGTGACATATTTATTCAAACCCTTAGCTTTTTTCATCCTAATGATTGGAAGTGATGAACAACTTAATTAGAGAGAAGTGATCAATTTGTGATTTATGTCAAGTTCCATTTGAAGTTGAAATTGCAATTGCACTTTCACCCTTAAAATCATTTTTCTGTTGATCAGGACAAATTTTAGACCTAAAGCCAGTTTTCTAACTAGGAATGCGTTTACCGTAATTACACAAAATCACAGAATTAACTAGGTTGGAAGAGACCGCTGAGACCCAACACCAACATGTCAACTACACCATGGCACTAAGTGCCACATCCAGTCTTTCCTTAAACACTCCAGGGATGACGACTACACCACCTCCCTGGGCAGCCCATTCCAATGCCCAATCACCCTTTCTCTTAAGAAGTATAACTAATTTATTCTCATTTATTTGTAATTCAAGATTTTAATGCAACTAGGTACCACCTCTCTTACTTCCATTCATTCATTTATTTGGAAGTTTCTGCCTTTCCAAGCCAGTTTGTGATGTTTGCAGTGGCCACAGCTTAATGCAGTCCTGCATGCTCCACACCCAAGCTCTTTTGCCTGAAGTCAGCTGGAACTAGACTTGAGCCAGAAGACCAGCCAGCATGGGGACAGTGCGGATGAACAGGGAGCCTGGTGTTCCTTTTGCCACAAACTTTAAATGAAGAGTTGAGGCTTTTATCATAGGCAGCTATCAGGGGCAGGTCATTTGCAACACAGGCTCATTATGCCACGAACATAACAACCTAGCTCTCTGCAGACTCCTGCTCAGTGCTGAACACAGCTATCTTGTTTCCACTGCCAGCTACAGCTGATGAACAGTATTGCCATGCTTGCCCAGAGCAGATCCTGTGCCAATAAACCTTGAAGGCCAAAGCTGGCTCAGTGCCACAGCATGGAATGGCATTTGTATTCACGCTGTCCCCAGATTTGTTGGAGAAAATTGTATGCAAGGAGGTCCATAAGCATCTCTGCAGAGTCAGTTTCCGTTCTGCAAGGCTGGCACTGACTTGAAACCAGAGCACCAAGTACATCCAGAGAATTCTGGGCACAGCCCTGTGGCTAAGGCTATGCCACACACCCACATTGCTCCAGCTTGCAGCGGGGTGCATTTGCTTGAATGCAATGCCAAGTTTACAGTGGCTCCTTGTGCTTGTCTGGAATACGATGCAGAGATGCACAAGTGACTTTTCAGGGGCAACTTGCAGGGCAATGCAATAATGCAGCCCACATGGCAGCTCTAGAGTAACCAGCCTTCCCTTTACCCAGGGAATCCTATCTGCCACAGAAGTGCAGAGATGACTACAGCAAGAACAACATGTTTTTAGTAAGTGTTTCATGACTGAACTATCTAACTTGTTGTTATTTATGTCGTAGAATGTTTAGGCTGGGAGAGAGACCTATGGATGGAAATCACCCATTCCAGCTTCTGTTCCAAGCAAGCCCAGCCCCCAAAACTGAACCCTGGGCAAACTATATAGTTGGATCTACTTTTAAGACACTCAGTGCACTGCTTTTCAGTTGTCTTTCATTAAATACAGATGAATATTTATTTTTTCAGGATATAGTCTCTGTGATTCAAAGCACTCCTGCTCTATGTAAATCTAAACAGAAACTTCCTACCCCAAACTCACTGGCTCATCATTGTACAGCCAGTGAGCTCTGTCAGAAGACTTCATCTGAATTTTATTCACAGAGCGATACACACTCACCATCAGAAGAAGAATTCAAACCCTTGCAGATTCGCACAGGTTGCTGTGGGGTCTGTACAGACAGGCGCTGACCTACGTGATTTCACAAGCAGTGGTGCACACGAGCCAACGTACGATGTTCGGCCAGGAGCATCTATGACATAACATGAACACATTTTGGAGAAGAATAAGGTAAGAAATCTCGTAGTACTTTAACACAGCACAGAAAGCAGTTAATCTACACAAAAAATAACAACACGAAAACAAAACATTAACGTGACAAATAAACAGCTGTTTAGCTGTCAGTTCCTGTTTTGTAGCATTGCTTCCTACTAATATCAGGACAGTTAACACAAGAGCTTCTAAAGTGGATATGGTCCTGAAGTTCTGGATGACACAAGCACGTATACAAAATGTCTAATGGACTCTGTCTTGCATAAAGCCATGTTCTTTTAATTATTCATGCTAGACCTAATATGTTTTAGAAATCTAAATGCATTTTAGAAAACAAAAGCATTCTAGACAAGATTTAGGAAAACAAACACTCTCCAGATCAGCTGGAGAAGGCTGTGGCATTCTGTACAAATTGATCAATCAATACAAGGAATACATTGTTTGACACACAGAGAAAAGCACACTACCTCTTCCTCCAGAAACTAAATGCCTGTGAGATAGCAAAGAATATCACTATTTTCACTCAGATTTATTCGTAATAGTGATGTCATTTCAGTTCACCTGTTCGCTTCTTTCCGTAAAACAGCTGCCAGTGTTTCTGAAAATCACACAGTGTCAGCTGACACCAAGAGCACAAAAACTCTGCAGCAATCTCCTTAGTCTTTTCTTGTCAGTTGAATAAGGAGCAATTTCACTTCAAGGCCAAATTGATCCAAACAAATCAAGAATCATTTTCTCAGATGTCCTATGTCTTTGAAGCATTATTTCCTTCTAGCAGCAGATGCACTTCCATGGATTGAAAGTATTGCTGGGGTCTGTCTTTGTTTTATGCAATTGCTTCCATATATGAAGGTCTTTCAGAGAGAGGGAGGGAATATCACGTACTCTAGTCTGCACACGGTGGCACTCAAGAACAGGTTGATCACCCATTTGATGGCAACAATAGGAGCATGACTCCTGCTGTGGCCTGAGGCTGCCCTGGGCTCACGGGTGGTGTTATATGCCTCAGCATGTGGGTGGCTGCATGCAGCAGCCTTGTAAACTGCCTGCACACACTTCTACATTTCTCTTGGTTCCACAGCTGAAGAACAGCGAAGGTATACCCAGTGAGGCCTTCAAAAAATGTGTATGTTAATCTCCTGTCTTTGTAATATGTTTGTAAGATAGGAGGCTCTAACCCTCTATCTCATTCCCATGTTCTGAGTACTCCACAGAAGAGCAGTTTATTCCAAGTACCATCTGGCATAGCTGCTTGCTTAGCTTAAGCAGCAGACCTTCATGTGTGGGCTTGGAGGTTCCCAGGTTCGGGAACTGAGATGCTTTGAGCACAGAAATTTTTTACTCTGTTTCAGTTTGGGTCTGCCCAAAGACAAAGGAGAGACATTACTCTCAGCAGGCTGTGGATCAGACCTTTGTCTAAAATATAGTATTTTTAGTCACAAACCTGAAGTTCTGTTACTTGAGCACCCCAGCAGAAAGACATTGAGACTAAAGCACTACATTACTGTCTTACTTGGAACAAGGCTCACTTGGCTGCTGAACTTTGCGACCCTCATTGAATGGAAAATAGAGATGTGCAGTACAGCTGCAAAGCAGATGCTGCAATATTTCATAGCACCAGACTGTAATTGAGTTGGGGCAATGAGGAGAAACAAAAACTCAGTTAGCATTCTGCTTTTCCCCACCAGTAAATCAGCAGCTGATTTTGCCAGTACTTGCTCAAGTATATGCATACTACAGCAGTGTCCAAAAAGAGCATATAGAAAGAGAATATAGGTACAGCATATGGTAGGAAATACCATATGAATGTAGAAATAACCCAACAGGAAAAAAAGGACATTTTTTGTGTTAAATTATCTAAGAGCAAAATCAGGTGCTATTTAATCAGTAAATGAGCAATCCAATTTAACTCCTTTTTAGTGGGTAATTGATGATGGGAGATTTTTAATCCTGCAGTTAAGTTCTGTACAATATCTGAAACATGACTTGATTCTTATCCAGTTTAGCTGTATTACACTCAGGTCATGGTGAACAAAGAAAAAACTTTGAGCAAGAAAATTTATTCTTATTCTGATGTTGGTTTAGTGACTTTTTCAAGTATACCTTTCTAACGGGGCCAAACTCCAAATACGTCTCGTGAACGCCCTTCAGAAATTCATGCATAAAGACTCACCTAAGGCTAGTGGTCACACAGAGAAACATAGGATAGACATAGCTCCTTTCCTGCTCTCTCTCACTAGTTACTCTCTCGGATATAATTCTTGAGACTTATCATGTTTCTTTTCCCATTTTTC
Organism: Cnemophilus loriae; assembly: GCA_013397755.1. Classification (NCBI taxonomy): domain Eukaryota; kingdom Metazoa; phylum Chordata; class Aves; order Passeriformes; family Corvidae; genus Cnemophilus; species Cnemophilus loriae. The sequence goes on along the minus strand of VZTF01017490.1, from coordinate 2,552,575 downwards.
TTAGCAGTACCTTTCCTTTTTAACAGTGATGCTAACCCAAGATTAGGTTAGTACAGACAACACGCTTGTACTTCTTACTTGTAGGTGCATCACCAGTTCCTAGCGAAGTTCTACTGGAAGAGCTTAGATTTCCTAGCATCCCTAGGTAGGTTACTGGAAAAAAGTTTCAAACTAAAATGACCTCTGGAAGAACCTCTACATCTTAAATCAGTTTCTAAAATTAATTTCCAGAAATGTTGACAAACAAAACCTGAGAAACAGAGCTTTAGGCCAATTAAGTTATTTTATTTTGTTACTGTTGACTTTGATTATTTTGTTTTTTAAAAAATAGGTTAGATTTGAATATATTTTTTTAATCAAATCATTAAAGGAAGTTTATTTTTTATTATTGAAACAATGAGGCATCAAGAATTTGCAAACAAAAGTAAGAGAACATCACTAAGCGATTACACTAAACCAAGCCCTTCTCCTGAAATGGCTATGGAGTTGCCTATTTAAAATTTTTGACAGAAAGGCGTCATAAAAAAATTTTCTTAGTGGCTCTACTTTACATATTTTGTAAACATCCCTTCCCTTGATGCTTCCAAATAAGATGTCACCAACCTACTAGTCAATACTGAAGTTTAAAACCAGAAAAAATTTCACAGAATCACATAATCACAGAATTTGTTGAGTTGGAAGGGACCCACAACAATCATCAAGCCCAGCTCCTGGCTGTGCACAGGACCAGGTCTTAGAGTCATACCATGTGCCTGAGAGCATTGTCCAAATGTTTTTTCAGCTGTGCCGGGCTTGGTGCTGTGACCACTTCCCTGAGGAGCCTGTTCCAGTGCCCAGCCACCTTCTGGGTAAAGAACCTTTTCCCGATATCAGACTTAAACCTCCCCTGACACAGCTTCAGGCCATTCCCTCAGGTCCTGTCACTTGTCACCACAGAGAAAAGATCAGTGCCTGCCCTTCCTCTTCGCCTCATGGGGAAGTTGTAGATTGCAATGAGGTCTCCCCCCAGTCTCCTCTTCTCCAGGCTGGGCAAAATGCCCTCAGCTGCTCATCGCGAGACTTCCTATCAAGGCCCCTCACCATCTTTGTTGCCCTCTTTTGGACACTCTCCCATAGTTTAATGTCATTCTTATGTTGTGGTGCCCAAAGCTGCCCCCAGCACTCGAGGTGAGGCGGCCCCAGTGCAGAGCAGAGTGAGACAATCCCCTCCCTTGCCCGGCTGGGGATGCTGTGCCTGATGTCCCCCAGGACAGGGTTGGCCCTCCTGGCTGCCAGGGCACTGCTGACTCATATCCAACTTGCTATTGACCAGGACCCTCAGGTCCCTTACCATGGCACTGCTTTCCTCATTCCCCAGTCTGTACACACACCTAAGGTTGCCCATCCCAGGTGCATAATTCAGCACTTTCCCTTGTTCATGCTGGATTATAGTGTTATACTATACTATACTATACTATAGTGTTATATGTATAAAAGACATAGCATAAACCAGCCCAGGCCATAAAAAAATAGAAACCTAAATCAGAGGGCAGGACTGGCTGGGAAGAGTCAATGTTATCTGTACATGCTGGTCTGGGCAAGGAACTAATGCACAGAGAGATTAAGGGCATTGTTCAGCAAAACCCTTAAGCACATGTATGAGTAATCCCACTGCTGCTCAGGGTGGCATTACTGCCAAAAGCAAGGTCTACAGCCCTTTGTGTTAATTCGGGGCCCTGTTGACCTGCCCAAGGTCACACAGTAAATCTGAGATAATTCCAGGATTTGGGCTCAAGCATCTTGTTTTCTACTAGCATTCCTTGAAAAGAAATGCAGTCTCCACTTTTCAGTTTAGGTTTATCACCATTTGTTGTGTTTCTGTTTAGAGACAGATAGACAGATAGACAGATAGATAAATTTTAAAATACATGTTCAGGATCTCAAACAAGTAATTACAAACATCAGTCTCCAATCCATTATATCTGAAATCTAATTGACATGAATTTATTAAACAGAAGGAAAAAATTAACAGGAAAATAGTATAATCATAAACACGAGGGAAAAAATGTGCAGGAATATAGGTGTGCACACAACATTTCATAAAATTGCCACAACTCACTTTCTGTGAGATCACCATATAAGCGAGTCTTCAGTAGAAACTGAAAAATTTTATATGTATAGATACATATAAAAACAAGCTTTTGCTGAATGAAGTTGGGAAGCTTCTTCCAGGAGAAGAGAATGTCAGAGTAACGTATCTTACGGAGACAGCCCTCAGCAGAAAATCGTCAGGTTCTACAGGCCTGTTTTATAGGAAACAATATCTTACAAAACCAGACTTTGCTACTGTGAAATGGACTTTTTTGTGAAGAGGTGATCGCTTAAGTTTTTTGTTGAACAAAGAAAATAATAGAGTTTAAACTGAACTTCATTAAATTATCTTTCCTAAATTAGTTGTTTTCTGATGAAGATATATTGCAATGCCTTCATCTTGGTTACATCAGGTCATTTTCCATTAACAAACCCACGCAAATTCAGAAGAGACTATTATTTATTCTACCTTCCTGAACAGCTTTTAAGCCAAGAGCCTAAAAAATTACCATTGCCCCAAGTAATGGAGTCCCATGTACTGTACCAAGACCATCTGATCAAGACAGCTACAGGACAAGTAACAAGTTAGTTGAAGTCATGTAAAAGGCTTCTTTTTTCTCCTCTCATCCTACCTCTTTCTTTCCAACAAGAGAAGTTGCATGGGAGGTAAAGTTATTCCTAATCCCTTGTCACAACTGTGAAAGCAAAGTTTAGATTCAAATGAAGTGATAAACAAATGGTAGATAGAGGTTTCGTCATGAAGTGGAACTTGTTCAACTTCATTGCCAGGCTGACAAATGAAGGAGAAAAAACTGTGGAAGAACTGGAGAGATGTTCATCCTGGAGAAGAGGAGACTCAGGGGAGACGTCATTGCAATCTATAACTTCCTCATGAGGGAAAGAGGAGTAGCAGACACTGATCTCTTCTTTGTGGTGACCAGCAGCCCAAGGCAATGGCCTGAAGTTGTGCCAGGGAAGGTTTAGGCTGAGTATTAGAAAAAGGTTCTTTACCCAGAGGGTGGCTGGGCACTGGAACAGGCTCCCCAAGGAAGTGGTCACAGTACCGGCCTGACAAAGTTGAAGAAGCATTTGGACAATGCTCTCAGGCACATGGTGTGAGTCTTGGACAAGGTCCTGTGCAGGGCTAAGATGATCCTTGTGGGTTCCTTCTATCTCAGCATATTCTATGATTATGTGATTCTGAGAGCCCGTTACACAGACAATGATACCAAAGCAAACCAAGAACCATGAAGAGGACAGGATTCCGTAATTTGCCATAGCTGTACTTAACATAATTTTATGTCTCCAAGGTCAGTAACATGAGCAAAAGAAAAGAAGAAAAAAATTCCTCCTTTAGGGTATGAAGCCTGTCATCTTCTTAACAGCAGTGAATGAGTGATTTAGAGAGCCCTGTAGGCACAGTGCACACAGCAGGCTGCAGAGAAACCCTCACCAGCAAACATTGCACGTAGCGTTAAAGGCTCTCAATTTGACTTATTCAAAGAGCAAGGCTTCCGAATAGGCTTGCTCAAGAGCTCCTACAAATCACGTGATTACTCCATTTGGGAGTCTGCCACTGAGCTTCATTTGTGTATGCACACATTATAGAATTATTATTGACCCTCATGCACATTGGTTGGCACCACCCATTACTAATATTGTCAGGGACCTTCCACTGTAACATCTTGTTTACTAATTTTTTTAAGCTTGCAAAACTAAATGAGCAGAAATTTTTCAGTCCAGATATTTGCCTGAGATCACACTTTTATGGAGAAATTCCAGAATATTTCAGCTAGGAACACATCCAGAAAAAAAATAAATTTTATTTAAATGTTAAAAGCTGTTATCCTTTCTTACAGAAGTTCTATTGGCCTCTGACTCTGCAAAAAGACCACAACATTTTTCAGGGATGAGCTTTTTTTATTAAGAATATGCCTTTTGCCACTCTGTTGAAAATCATCCCACACGACTTCAGTCGATGCCTCTGCAAAGTCAAGTTTTGCTTAGGTATGTCCAACAGAAATTTGTCAACGTTTCTGAGGTTTAAAAGCAAAAGCTTCTGAAGATGCGTCTTGACTAAGAGTGCTTGAAAGATCCCAGGAGCTGAAAGAATCTAGATCCTCTGCGTTCAGGCAAAGACCTTTCACTTTCTTTGCAAACCAACAAATTCACATCAAAGAGAGCTGGAACTTTTCATCCAAACAGAAACAATCCCTGAATTTTAGCCAAACAGGAGTGAAAAGAGGTAACGACTTTTGCTTCAGCACTACTTCTCTGCCTCCTAGATGTTCAATTTTCTGCAGGATGACTACTCTGAATTTTTAATTTAGTTGGAAAGACATGGGTTGCTATTGATCATCAGCTTAATCAATTCATACAATCTGAACTTCAGCTTGCAACACTGTCAGAATTTTGTGAAGCTCTATTAAATTAATAATACAATTATTTATAAAATATGGATACAGCAGCAGCAACCATCAGGCCCTGTAGCTTTTCTTCTTGGCATCCTGTTTTATCTCTTCCAAATGAAACTACTTTTGTTTACACGAGTAGATTTCTAGCATATCATAAATAAACATATTTAAATCCTACCATCATCCAAGCAGCAGCTGCTCCTGAGAAGGCATGGGCTGTGGGATTTGAGTGCAAATCCAATTTAGTTCAGTCTCCAGTGGCCACTGCTCATAAAACTGAACATAATTTGTCGCAATTGGCAACTTCTACAGAAAGAAACTTGCAAGTTCCCCAGTACTATAAAGTACACATCTGCAAAGTCTGGTTTCTGCAGGGGTAGAGGATGAAGAAAACAAGAATCAAATACAGTTTTCCAATTCCTTCTTCAGGATCCAGGTATACTATATTATCCTTATTAAAGTTTGCTAGGAAACATGAGCAATATGAAAACCACTGGTTTAAATGCAGTCTGACACCACATTATTTTGGGTTTGCTTGCGGGTCCTGAAAAATTTAAAATAGACACTCAATTGCTGTGTTATTGAATAAATTAGGATGGCTGAATATATCTGGAAAGGTATTTGATGAACACTTGGAAACATCTATCCCATGTAAAATAGGAAAGGACAGTTTTTTCCACAAAAAAAATAATTTACAGAACTGTCTTATTCCAAAGATGTTGGTAACCTAACTCAGCTATAAGTGATACTATAATAGTTGCACAAAGTCAACAAAGGTACATAGTAGTAAATAAAATGAGCTGATAACCATCCTTGCTGCTGAGGCAAATTGGCATGGCAGAGCTGGCACCCTGCAACTAAACCGTTCTCCAGTGGTGGTTTCATCTACATGAGCAATTAAAAGCACTACACTACACCCCAAGACATGACCAGATATCCTTTGTGAAGATATTAGAAGGCAAAAGACAAACCCAAACCAAGGAGCACGCTGACACCTCATCTGTATGGAGACTTTAAATATTTACCTTTTCATCTTAGTATAAACACGAGCAAAAATCCCCAACCGTATTTTGGTTTGCTGAATAGTCTGTATTTTTAATATTATGGTGTCTTTTCTAACGCAAGAGCCAGCTTTCAGCCATCAGGCAGCAGGTGAAGTTCTCAGCAGTTACTCCCCAAAGAAACAAGTACTTTAAATGACAAGAGTAACTTGAGTAACCAACACTGGTCTTGTTGCTTCAAGACAGTGCATTGTCCACCTCTGTTTTTGAAGCACACCCTTGGTATCAGGAAGCCTTTCCAAATATATTACTCCTAAAGGAATTCTCAGGAATAGTCTCCACAGGAATAAACCAGAAAGCAAAAATTTTCCAAAGGGTCATGTCTCCTTCCCAAAGAGCATAATAAAAGTGACTACTAGAGTGCACATCCGTTATGATTTGTTAGCCCAGACGTAGCAATGTCTAACACAACCTCTCCATGCACAAACATGACTTCATGCAGTATTGGCCCAGGAAAGGTCTCTGCTAGATAAGTGTCTCTGTACCACTTTCCATTTCATGGTGTAGCTTTTCCCTGGAGGTGGCAGCATTAGTAAGTACTGCTTCCGTGTGGGCACTGGCAGGGGTACAGGGAGAAAAAACTCTCTTAAGTCATTGAAGTTTACAGTATTTTTCCACCTATGCAGAAGGCAATTTCAGCAATTGCTGATTGATTTTCAGGCAATTGCAGCAAGTAGCTTTGACCATTGAAATCAGGAGGGCAAGGATACAGGAGTAAGGACAAGCATTGCAGAGAAAGTGGAAAAAGACTTTGCATGGAAGCGATAACACAGGCCCCTGCTGGGTAAGCTTCTTTATTCCGTTATCTAAGTTCAGCTGCAATGTGACTGAAAGCAGGCCTGTTCTCTGCAGGCAAGGTTTTAGCTCCAGCCTGCCTCGTGTGATCTGCCGTGTATCTGTGAGACCACTTGATTCTCCAGCACTATCCATGCCTACCCATTTGCCATAGATTCCCGTTCTTAAAAATCTTGCCAGTAGCACTGCCCTCCATGAAAAATCTCTAAGAAGTATTTTTGTCATTTATTAGTTTTAATGAATGCTTAAAGAACATTGTTTATACATTGTTTCATGATAAACAATGTTTCCTGTTTCCTTTTACAGGTTGGAGCAAACAGTTTCTAGTCTTGACATTCAAGCTATATAAAGAAAAATATGAGTTAACCGTTATATGCTAGCATACATTTTATTGTGAAGCACAGCTATACCACTTTTTTCACAAATTCTGTCTTGTGTGTTTGAAAAGAAAACACACAATGAGTTAGGTCATTTTCAGGTTTCCTATCTGCTTCTAACTCATCTCCAGTCATTCACACAGTTGGTGAGAAATTTTATCTTTGGAACTGCCAGAAGTATCAGTTTAAAAGGCTTTGGTCTGTTTCTCCACTACTGTCCTTCAAAAAGATATTCATGGAAGGAAACCAAATTTTACTCTCACTTAAATCAACAGGCAGGATCCACATTGAGCACCGATATAGTGTTAAAAATGTTTTAAAACCAATTTTGGAAGTGCTTTCCTTTATTTTCTGATGTCTGTAATAAAGATCTTGGAGATTTTCTAGCAGTTTGGCTCTCGCCATATAAGAAAAGGGATGCTATGGAGAGCAAAGAAAAATGATGTCCTTTGAATATATATTGAATTGTTGTAGACAAAATCCACTGCTATTTATTTGAGATATTTACTATTTATTATTTTACTATTAATTTATTTCATTCTTTTCCAGTGTTTCCACTTATCCTTCATGCTTCAAAGAATCATCTACGAAACAATACTTTGGTGTTACCCCAAGGAATTAATATACAAATCTGCAGAAGTTGCCCAGCGAATATACCACTGGTATGTGAAACTTCCAAACTGGAAGCCCAGCAAAAGAACATAATAAAACTGTAAAAGACTGCTAAGAAATGAAATAATTCTGAAATTTATTCCAAAACATGAGAAAATTTGCTAAAACTTGCAAAATATGAATATACAAGACTTGACCCTTGTCCTATTAGACATTCCCAGGAAGTAAAAAATCCCACTGCTTTAGCACTCTTCTACAACCTCTCTCTTTCTCTCATCATAGCCTGTAGGTTTCTTCCTAAAACTTCACAGGAAACTAAAAGAACAGATCTGTTTTTCCAGGGAGAAACACATTTGAGATTTATCTAGAAGTGCTTGACAATGGAATGTTTACTTCCAATGAAATGTTAGTTTATATGGATATGGATATGGATATGCATATGGATAATTTTAGTGTCTTCAGTAGACCGTAATATTACAAGCTTTCAAATTTATATGTAGTCTAAGGTATTTTAATATCTAAATTAAAGTTGGTAGTACAAATTAAGTCCTGTATTTACACATGTTTTTGTGAGGCTGCTTCCTAAACAGCAATCCATGGTGCTTATTATGTTATGATATGACCAATAAAGAGCTACAACTCACATGAAGACTTTAGGAAGTAAAAGTAGCATCAGCCTTCAAGAGAGATTATCATAAGCATCATATAGTATACATATCTTTTTCTCTTAATATAACAGTTTAGAAGATACTGAGTTGAATTATCGGTAAGCAAGCAGAAACTAATTGAGATGTGTTTCTTAAACTGTGCAAAATGATGATGGATAACTCCTTCCACGCAAATAAGGTCAGTTCTGATGATAAAATTAAATATACACTCACTACTGTGTGGAGCATTTGTCTACTGATCAAAGTAGACAGTGATTAGGGAGCAAATATTGATGGAATACATATAAAGGATTTGACTGTTAAGCACTGAGACAGGAGAAAAACACTTTTTCAGCATATTAGTTCATCTTAGCCAAAACTTTTATTTGCTTCAATAGCAATAAAAGTTAAACTTCAAACTTGCAAAAGGCAAAGATTTATTGGAAAGTAATTGTGGATCTGAGTAGTCACAATGTACACAGAAATTTGCCATAATCAGATGTTGAACCTATTGCACATTTGTTTACTAATGATATAGCAACATGATGAAATCATGCCTTCTTTTATGAAAGCAAATGTAGAGTAGCTTGTCAGCACACACAAATGGTACATGGAGTTGAAACTATCTTGGTAGAAAACGTAAAAAAAAAGCTGCAACTAATATATTCCCCATTTTTCTGTTTGAATTCTTTTTCCAAATGATTTGGCATATTGCTTTCTGCTCTGTGAAGTTTGACCTTTAAAACTGAGCATGAATATTGCTTGTTTGTAATTTTTTTAAAATAAATTTAATCAAGTCTTGGTCATTTGCACTTAAATTATCACCTATTGTTAGTTCTGTGAAAACTAATATTTTCATCTGAACAGAAATTGAGGGCAAACTTCTTGCCTGTAGAACTTGTCTTTTAATTTTTTTTTTTTTTTTTACTGTCTAGAAAACTCTGAATACTGACAGCATAAAAACTCCTGAATATTTTGGCTAGATTAATGATTTAATTGGCTAGATTGGCTAATGATTTGGCTAGATTAATTAGGGAGGACCCTAATACCAGGTATTTTTTCCTGCTTCTCGTACGTTGGTATTTAAATGATTAATCTTTCTGTTTTCCAGTCTGTGCTTAATCTATTAACATATTGTTCTATGCACTTCTGGGATTATTTGCTTTAGAGTTGCCTGCAATTCTGAAAAAGACAATGCTGTTTTGACCTTAAGTGCCTCTCCCCTCTTCACTCTTGTCTGTTTCTCTAGGACTTCCTTCTCAGAAAAGTTTTAGAAATTTCAAGCAATATTCCATCAATGTTCAACCATCTAGCGATAATTAATCTAGCGATAGTTAATAGGATCCATTTTATGCTAACACAATATGAACTCCCTCTCTGTTTAATGGTTAAGTTTTCAATATTTGTAAGCAAGGAAATAAAAAATTTCTTCCCTTCAGGACCATCAGAACCTTGACTTTCCTGTGACACCTTGATTTTATTCTCTATCACTCATAGGACATAGAGAATAGCTCCATAAAATCCTTAACTTCATGTCATGTACCATAAAGCTATTCACTGGCAGAATCTTCTTTCTTCCATACACTTGCTCCTAACATAATGCAAGTACTAAAGTAAAGCCGTTTAGTTTTGTGTTAATAATTGTTTCTAACAGCTTATCCATAGGTTTAATTTTCCCCTTCACTAGATGGGTATATTCCAGTGAATGCACTAGTGTCAAACAAGAACCTGAGAAGAAGAAAGTCAATTTTTTTATCCTAAATGGAGAGACATTTGTATGCATATCATAGGCACAGACAGAAGCAGGCATGAGCTAAATTTGATTAGAAAAAATCTGGTCTGTCGCGATTGGGTCCAGGTAATTATAATATTCAAAACAAGAGTATAATGAAAATAATCAAATTTGTATTCCTTCTCTGAAACAGTGTCACTGGTTTTGGATTCCAGAAGCGTTGTAAATCTATGGTCTTCAAGGTGAACCACAATGCAGCTGCAGAATGACCTGACAGACAGCTTACAGACAGCTTACAACGCAGCAGCAACAATGTTAAATGAGATGTTGTTTTACAGTAATGGAAAGGAGCTCAAAGCAATATGAAAAAACAGTACAGAGAGGAATAAAGACAGTTTAGAGAGTTTCTTTGAATACACAATGGTTGTGGCCATCTGATAATAAACAAAAAAATCTTCCAACCACGAAATAGAAATTGGTGGGATTTGGTAGAACACTGATCAGCAGAGAAGAAAAATCTTATCATTACAGCAACACATTTCCTAAGACTGCATTACATATTAATTAAAACTAATATTGCTTGTATTAAGGACTTCAACTCATCACTAAGTTTCCTGGCAGAAAGTCTTTCATTTTCAGGAAGGCATGTTCACATCTTTCTTGACAATGTGCAATGTACATAGTCTGAAGCTGATAAAGACTTTTTTGTTTCATTTTTTCTCCACCATACAATGTATCCTTTTGCAAGACATCATTATCAAGACATAATTGCATGATATAATTCAATTTATCTAGAGATCCAAAGATTGACGCTTCATTTAAATGATACACAGACAGAAGGTATTTTGAATTCAGATGCTTACAACGTGACTATCCTGGATCTGGGTTTCCCCTGCCTTGTCAGCAGCACTTCAATGCAGGCTCACATTCAGCACACTCCCTGGCTTCAGGAGGTTGTACCCTCTACACCCTGAAAGCCTGGCTCAATTGGTAAACCACTGGCTCTTCAGCAGAGGGTGCATTTCGTGGCTTAGCTGTTCTCTCCTAGAAACAGGGAAGTCATTATTAAGATAAACAAGCTTCTGGAGGAAAACAAATTGCGACACCCAAGGTAAGAAAAGAAATTTAGACATGTGATAGAACAGGACAGGCAATAGGGAGGAATTCTCCCAGGAACAGGAAGTAGCAAGTAGTGTTGAAAATAAGAGTCATCTGCCTTTTTGTTTTTTTATTTTTTAACTGCAGTAAGAAGGTAATGCACAACCATCATGGACTGAGAAAGTGTGATCAGTAGTTAAAGTAAGACTCATTATTTTTAAGAGTATCCTGAAGCTGGAAAGCAAAACAAAAGCAACAAGACGTCCATTACCAGTAAAACTTTCTTGACTTAGGATTTTATGTCAGAAGAAGAATTAACAGATTCTTTCATTACAGTCATCATATTCATTACTTTCGAATATCAAATATTTTTCATAATCATGAACAATTCAAAACTTTTTCACTTTTCACTGGTGATTTTTGCTGCTCATGAGTACTTCTGAATGTGTCCTTACCCTTCAGACATCTTTCCTGTTTCTAATGACAGGCAGGTATCTGTCTTCATTTTGATCTGACATAGCCTTTTTCTTCCACAATGTTACAAGATATTTATTATTTCCTATACCTGTATTTAATATACTGATTTACTTTTCTCCTGGAACAAAGAACATTTTAGGAAGATCAGGAAGATATAAATTCTGCTTCAAGTTTACTTATTTATACTTTCATTTTTTAATGTGAGTTTGCTATTTGTAAACAAGTACAAAAAAAGACATTGTAAAGGAAGGTTCTTGTAGCACCTAGGAGTACCTGCTAATTGGTTTGCTTCTTAGGATCCTATTTCTTAATCAGAACATTTGCATTCATTCTACCCATCCTATGTGTGTGTGGCGGGGATTTTTTTTCTTTTTTTTTTTAATAAAATTTTTACTATGCAGGTAGAATGCCAAAATTCCCTCACTTTGTAAAGCTTCCCATTGGCAAGTGATGTCTGTCTACTTCCCTGGAAGCAGGGCCTCAGCACATGTAGCAGTTTCTCCAGAGGACAAATGTTGTGAGTAACAAATGCTCTCCCCTCATCCTCCTTTCCTTATCTTTTATATCCGAGCTGACGTCACATGGTATGGAATATCCCTTTGGTCAATTTTGGTCAGCTGGCCTGGTTGTGTCCCCTCCCAGGATCTTGCCCACCCTCAATCCCTTGATGGAGGGGAAGGAAAGTTGCAGGAAGAGTGCTGATGTTGTGCCAGCCCTGCTCAGCAGTAGCCAATACACTGGTGGGTTTTCAGCACCTTTCCAGCCATCAGTGCAGAGCTCAGCACTGGGAGGGCTGCAAAGAGAAAATGAACTTCAGCTCACCCAGATCCAATCCGATCATCTTTGAATCCCTCCACTAGACCCATACCAGGAGCTCCATGTCTCTCTCGTACTGAGGAGCATACAGTATGCTATGCTTGAAAAAATTATAACACAAATTTTTGATAATCACAGAATGCAAGATTGAAATATATTGTATGTATGTAAAGCATTCAAACTCATGAAAAAAACAGGGTAGAATTTTTTAATGTGTACTTATTTGATTTTGCAATCTGAACAGCACATTGCTATATGGTAATACAGAAATTTATCTACTAAGTTTGATGAACAAGTCCAGTAACTGCATGAGATAACTCTAGCAGTCACCTGACATATAACCCAACAAACACAGTAGAAGCTTTTGCTTCCATCTAAATCTATTTTTTGAGCACAGAAGTATCTGAAAGCATGACTTGGATATTCTAAAAGTACAGTAAAATTGTACACTAATTTTGAAGGATAATGATAGATAGTTAAGCTATTGGGTAACCATTTGAGAAAATATGTTCTAAACCATCTTGTCCATCCCAGCAGTGCAGTTTTTCAGTTCCTTCAACTCCTGCAATTAGCCTGCCCCTGCTCCCCTTCCATTGGTGAGTTTCTGGACACTGCAGGATAGTTTCTGGACACTAGCCCTGCATGTGAAATGTTTTTTATTTATGAGTATGTCAAATAGTAATCCAAAAAAGCACAAATATGTAAGTTTACTTCAGTACCTTTGCTGCCATTTGGAATGAAGAATGGCTGTGTATAATTGTTAGCAGTTACTTCAGATAATTCAATTTGTGAAAATGGATATAGTTTTCTTTCTGGCTCATGTTCTTTTTCACTGCGTCTCTTTCTTACAGGACTGTTCATTTCTCTAAAGGCAGTTCATTTCTATAACTGAGAGACTTTACAAACTGTCACAGACATAATTTTAATTACTTTAACAACCTAAAAACAAGATCAATATATCACAGTAGGCAGAAATGCTATCTAACCTTTGAGCTTGTCTTGACAACATTTAATGTCAGCATGCAGCTGAAGGACCAGCTTTGGTGCTTTTATTCACTCTTAGCAAATGCTGGGAGAGTCTTAATGAGGGTGAATGATGTGTGTCCTCTAAGGCACAGGGTTGAATGGACGCCACGATGCCTCACCTACATAGGCAAACTTTGATGGTTTGTTACATGATTAATGGTGGCTTTTTCCTAGAAAATCACAAGTCAAAGAATCCCAGTCATCAGCAACAGCACACCAGACCACAGACACCACCCTGATGAAAAGACAAGACTGGTGCTTACGGCAATACCTGCTTTAGTGAATCCAAAAGTGAATTCCAAGCCCTTCAGGTCAGGAGTATAAGCCACAGCTGAGAGCTGGCAGAGACTCAACCCGTGCCTAGGAAGGAAATGGCACTCTCTCATCCCTATGGCTGGAAGATCAGCTACCACGGTCCAAAACCACTGAAAAAGCTCTGTCCACGCAGTCTTGCAGCTAAGCTGAGAGTTTGGAAGGAGGGGAAGGATACAGGAACAAGCAGCACTTTGACGACGAAGAATTACCCATCTGAACTGAGACAAGGTGCAAAGAGAAAATAGCACTTCTCTAGGAACCACAGGGCATGGATATTTGGCCTAAATCCACCACTCTTTCACCCATGTATTACACATTATCCCAACTTTTAGGGGAGCACATAACTCCCATATCCATTTCCATTTCTTAGTGGAAAAAAAGTGAAATGAAACTCCTATTTGCAGATGAATATTTGTCTAACTATTAAAAAAACTCCATACTCCAAGGCTCAGAATGACGTAAAGCTACAGGAGCTTATTTTGTCCCTTTAACAAAATTAATATAATTTGCAGCTCTTGTTGCTCTATATGCCAATTTCCGTTTTTTTATTGCTCAAATAATTTTCCAAATCAAAACTAGGGCACACATTGTTACAATGCTAAACATGTCAACATATCTCTGCAAAATTTACATTTCTAAGGCAAAACAAAGCCTCTAATAGCTAAGTTTATTGCAGAGCAAAAGATTCACTCTGAATCATTGCAACTACATACAAAATTCCTGAAATAAAAATGAATGATTTTTGCAGGTTAGATTTTCTTAAAATTAATCACCAAAATACCTAGAAAAAAGAAATGTGGATACATTTTTTTTACCTCAAAGCAAGAGGATTTTGATTAGTTTCTAGGATTTCTTGACCTCAGAAAGGATCCTTACTAAGTTGCAAACCATTGTGTGGAAGCCCCAGAGGTACTCTGATGTGGTGCTGTGCACGCTCTCAAACACCTTCCAGATAAAAGAAAGGTCCATATTTTCTCGTGGATATTCAACTGAATAATTTGGTCCTGTAATTAGTCAGGGTTTATTTGAATGACAGAAGTAGCCAAAAGGGCTTGTATTACCTTGATACTTTGTTCTAGCCATTTGGTTTTCACCTCTAACCAATGGCATAGCATGACTATGGTTCCAGGAGGTAAGAAAAATAAAAAAAACACTTATCAATCATTTTGTTAATAATAACCCTGAGCTTTTATACACATTTTTCTACATAAAATTTACCACATCATCTTTATTAGATGATGATTGCTTCCACTGCAGACACTTTTAGTTCTTTTGTGGCACTACAGCAAGCTGTGCTGTGTTAGGCTTTTGTTTTAGCAGGGTCATCACCTGAAATCACTTCAGACATAAATTATTTACTATCTGTTCTCAGTGATTCCAGGTTTTGAAATGTATTTTACCGGTATCATGTCTGCAGTACTCTGAGCAAGTCAAATATGAAAGTGTTTGTTTCTGCTTTTGTAGTGCAGAAATATGAGGTTTTACTGTCTCCCAGTGCAGGTCCAAGGTTTTATACAATTAACAGACAGAAAACTGGTTACATATTTGCCCAAAGCTTTGATGGTTAAAGATGGAATATATCTTGCAGTCACATAAATCTCCCCATACTCAGTTTTCACCAGTAGTAATTATGTGCACAATTACCTGCCACCTCCAGCATCTGGCTGGAACAAGGATAAAATATTTTACTGAGTGATATCAATTACCCTTAGTTTCTTGCTTAACGTGATTTAACTTTTCCTTAACTCAATAGGGTGGAGACTCGATGCTTCCGCTAAATAATGTAAAATCCATCCATGGAGACATTCGGGTTTGTTGATCCATCTTAAACCAGTATTTGCCTTCTTAGTTAGACCAGACTTTGAGTGCAGAATTTGGCAGCTTGAAAAACAAGACAGTGAAAAACAGTGTCTACATTAGTTATTAAATACCCAGCATATTGCATATGCCCGGTGGCTTCAAGACAGAAAACTGGTACAGAAAAAACTACTTAAAAAACACCCACTGGAATGAGAGCTATTTGTCTTCTGCTTTTCATCAATGTTTTTCCTTTCAGGCAATTTTTTAAAAGATGCTGTAAGCTCAAGTGACCTATAGAAAAGTTCTAAACTGCTTTAAGTTGGAAGATTTATCAGGCTCATGATTGACAGATGGTAACAAGTCTCAAAAGGATTTATGGAGCATGAGATCCTTTGGTCTCCAAGAGCTCCTTATATTATGTCTAATGTGTCAAGTGTACATACCGCAAAGCAGGAAAGTCTTTGAAGATTTTAATAAAAAGAAAAAGGGTCCTAAATTGAAGCACCGAATGAATGAGCCTGGACAACACAGCACACAAAAAAAACTTCTGTACAATGTGCAGTGTTCACAGCTCCAATGTCCAACTTAGAACGTTTTGCCTTCGCAGATGAATCTGCAGATGCGATGAAGATACACTCTAAACTTTATCACAGGAAGGGAGACGCAGAGTCTTAAACATAAAGGGGTGTGTTCCACTAATCCTGGCTCTCTCCAGGTGGTAGATACTTGAGATTTCCCAGACCTGAAAGAGGACATCTAAGTATTCTCTTCACAAAGTGAGTTAGGTCTTTAATTCAAAGATGTCTCCCTTTACCTACCTGTTTTTATTCATCTCATGTGTATGAAAGCTTCAGTTTTCTACTGATCTCAAGCAGATATTGTCAGGCATTTTGTCTTTCTGGAAGGTGCAATAATTTCAGAGTATGGGTAATACATATTTGTTGACTCATGGAAGCTATTTCCACCCTCACACTAAGGAAATTATTAAATGCTGCTACTCCTCAATTCATGTAGAAAGCTCTCTTCATGTCAGTAATTCTGGTAGAAATCAAATACATTGTAGGTAGACATCTCACCTAACTTCAGTGTTCTAGAAATAATATTTTTTATTTGAAAATATCATGAATATGATATAGTACAACTTACCAGGACTACAGTGTTCTGCAGTCCTCACTAAGTCCTTCGAGTATGAAAGACAAATTTCTTTGGTCTTCTGTCAGCAATTGGAAATACCAAACACGAGAATGTGAATCATCTTTTCTCTCTCTTTCTCCACTCCTATCAAAGACATATCTTTAGCATTTTGATGCACTCACACACAACAATTTCTTATGGGCCACAAGCGAGAGATAGGAAGTGGTCATCAACAGTTTGCATCTGCAGCCAATGGATCCTAGCCAGCCTTCCAGTACGAAACCCATTGTCAGCAAGAAGTAAATTCCAAAATGCCTGGAGAATTACAGAGAGGTATTACCACTACTACATTTTCCACAAGCATTCCACTGATTTCTGTCCTTTTCCTAGCTCTCTCTAGCCAAGTAGCATAGAAAATCTTTGTCCACAAGTAAAGAAAATACATAGACTGAACAGGTGGGTTTTTTTTTAAATGAAAGAGGCAAAATCCCTGCAGATTTTAATTTTTTTCTCTGTGTTCTGGTAGCAAAGCATAAATATACAGGCAGAAAAGCTTAATTATGCATGACTGTTTCAATCCAGTTAAAGGTCTTTGTTGCTTCCAAGGCAGTGATTTTTGTTAAAAGCTAGTGACTGGACTAGAAGCCAAAGGCCATGTAAACTGCTTATCTATTGATTAGTTAGTAGAAAGTGCACAATTGCAAAGACTGAATCAGTTTTGTAGGGAGGCACCTTGAGTTTAACAATAAATGTCAAGTGTAATTTGGGACTAAAAACAAATAATTGAGTGGCTGCCTTTAGACACAATCTGACAGCTCAAACACATTTGTCAAACCAGAGGGAGCCTAATAATAACTTATTCAGGCAAATGTGATGTTATCCAGCACAGAAATATGCTGGAAAGGGTTCACTTTGTTTCTACATACAAATGTTTTCTGTACGTCACTGATAGTCACTGGAAAATAATGTGGCAAACTTCTCCTTTATTCATATTTCTGATTTTTTTCTGTTATTGAAATTATATTCCATTCTTGGTATGATTAAATGGTTCTTACCTTGCAATTGAAAAATCCAGAATATTACAGTACTTCTCATTATACAGGTAGTTATTATGTAAAATTACAGCAGCCAAAAATTAAGGCTTCAATGTGTATCTTACCATCTTTTGTCTTACAAAGACTTCATTTTTCTCTTATATGTTTCCAGTTAAATGGCTGATCAAAATAATGATGTTGTTAATTACTTTCAGAGTGCATTTAGTCTTTACCTCCTGCCACATACTGTTAATTCCCTTGTCTTTCCAGTCACCTCAGTCAAAATAGACAAAGGTTTCCTCTTATTGATAAGTATTATGACACCGTCCCTGTAGAGCTTCTATTCCGCAAATCTTGTTGCAGCTGTGCAACATGTCTTATCCACTCTTGGAACTCTAAGTTAATATGTCTGTAGCTTGGGTGTATGGGAATGATTGCGGCAGCTACAGGGCTAAGAAATACAACTTATTACTCAATAGAGTGCCTAGTGTTATGTGTTTTGATATGTCACTTTGCACCATTCTGTTAAAACAAGACCATTGAAAATTTAGGTGATCAGCTTTTGCTTGACCTCATGCAAACCTCAGACATACATGCCTTGATTACCTCTCATTAGGAAGCACTGCTTATGGCAGTTATTTGGATGGAAATTATGGCTGTTGCATGGCTGCACTAATTCAGGTTTCTATCGGGAGAAAGAAATGCTTGGGTTTGGCAAGATACTTCACAAATGCGAAGCATCATTTTAGATACCTAGAAACCTCCTTGCCATTAGTACATGCTCAAGTACCTAATTTTTAATTTCACCTCTGTTCAGTCTCCATATATCTCCCTCCACTACAAACTGAGGGATAGCCAACTAAAAATTGCTGTTTATCAGACTGATGCGAAGCAAGAGGACAGTCACTTCCACAGCAGAGATTCATGCTGCAAGTCACTTTCAGGTCCTGTGTAGTCCTTTGCTATCTGCCCCGGTGACCCTTCACTTCTCCCTCCATCCTACCAGGTGCTGCTGGAACTGCCGGTTCTCCTACTGCAAGGTCCAGCCCTGCCTGTCCTGGAGGAGATGGCTAATAGGGTGATGGGAAATAAAGAGGCCGCGATAGGGCCAGTTCAGGTCAGAGGCAAAGTGATTGTTTTCTGACATCTGCTACCAAAGCAGCATGTGTAGGCCTCCTGCTGCATTGCCTTACAGCTACAAGGTTGAAGTTGAGAAACTGAAACTATGGCCCTTCCTGCTCCATGACCGGGACTACAGAGTGCCCTGCAGCACCAGGCATTTTTCTTTTCTTGTGCTCAGGGGCCTGAAATTCCAGCATCCGTGAAATTGATTTGGAAGACATCAAGCACCCCTAGTCCCATCAAGTCATTAAGAGCTGTGACCATTACCCTACCACTCCTCAGATGGCCTTGTTAGTACAGATGGGCAAAATAAAAGGTTGGTCTTAGGAGCAAGCACGTTAGGAAGCAGGATTCAGAGATCAGGTGCCATGACTCCCCATCCCATGCCTCATTTACATGGTAATACTCTCTTATTTCTTTCTGATCTTGAGGCTACAGGCAGAGATTTCGGTAGCAGCAGTAGAAGAAAACGATCTCCTGGAGGAGTCCAGCCACTAGATTTGTGCAGGCTCAAATCACTAATTGCCGTGGAAAGGCAATACGGCAGCAAGGACAGGTGTAATAAAAGACACTTTCTAGGCTGATATTGATCACCACCATCATTCCTTCTTGCTTTTGTTTCTATTTAAATGAATTCTAGTCATTTCAAGCATATACACTTGATTTCTCCCTGGATTTATACTTTCTCTTTCCACCCAGATGGGTTTATTATACAATAACACTGCAATGAGTGCTAGGTGGGAAGTAATGATTCATTTAATTATTTGTTTGGCTTTGATATAATAGCTTTCTAGAATTTGCTTTGGAACACAACATTTCTCAAGAGTCTTAGCAATAATTTTAAGATTGTAATCCAGCAGGTGCTCATATGGGCTGGACTAGTAAAACATGAACAAAAGCTCAGAAATAACGAATAATCATTCACATTGTTTAAATATAAAAATAATAAGCAGCTCTTTCTGTCCTTCTCTCCCTATGGAAAAAAAAAATAAAGACCATTATTTATCTAAATTAAGAGCAAAAAAAATGTCAAATACATCACTCAACACATAAAATTTTAAAATCATAGAATGATAGAATAATTTGAGTTGGAAGTGACCTTTAAAGATCATCTAGTGCAATCCCCCTGCAACAAGCAGGGACAAATCAAAAAAGTAGCGGGCTTTTCATGTCAGCTGTTGATTTCAGTTTTAGAACTGACTTTATGTAGGAAGTTTCCATTGCAGTCTTTCTGAAGCAGCAGCAGAAAAGCAGTGTGCCACTCCTGGGCAATTCTGACTAGAATTTTTAGCAGCCTCATAGAAAAGCTAGCAGAAAGGTGATAAAGCCTACTATGTTCGAATCACGAACAAAATGAAAATCAGAATCCCTCTTACATGGGTTTCTAGTCCTTCCAGCAAGAAGCAGACAACCTCTTAAAGTACAAAATGACAGCACTGCTCTTTGCAGAGCCAGCACTGAATCTTCGTGGGGATTATCCTTGGTTCCTGTACTCACTGGGGTGTGAGAAACCTACTTTGGACCCGACTTCTGATTGTCTGTTTTGGCAAGAAGGTCCCAATCCCACCGTGTGTCAGATGTGAACATGTTAATATTCAGATGAATGGGCATAGAGTGCCGAGACTCTTTTCAGAGATATTGTCATATGTGTGTGAGGTTTTTGTTGATAATTATTGTGGCAGGAGAGCATCACTCTAAAAATGCCCTTCTTAAAACATTTCACTTTGTTCATGTTCACTTATTTGCTCTGGAACAGTGGGAATGCCCTCAGATCTCCCCAGAAGATCCTCACACTCTCTCTGCTCGAGACAGAAAGCAGACCATGACTATATGCAATAAGCATTATTCAAAATTTAATTGATAAAAAAGATCCATAGGTGGGTTTAGATAAAAAGAAAACTTTTTTTCCCCAATAAAATAGCATGGATGATGGAAGCTATAACAATTTTAAGGTGCATAAAAAGCCATTAAACTTGAAAAATCATGTGCCAGAAAATAGGTAATAAAAAATGATAATTTTGCTTGGGTATGTTTTTGACCAAGTACTAAAGTTTTAGAGACATAGGTTTGAAATAGCTTAAAATAGCTTTTAATTTAGAATAAGTCGGAACTATATTCATTACATTTTCTTCGGTACAAGACATCATTATTTTAAAAGACTGCAATTGTTTTTCATTATGCAAAGAGAATAAGCTTCAGCAAGTGGAAAAGCTCTTGTGTACCATGGGTAAAAGTCATGTCAGAAAATTCTTCATACAGGAACTATGCATATAATTGGTATTTGAAAGTAATAAAATAAGAGGGTGAAATTGCAAGAGGGTAAAATTATTCCACTCTCATCTGAAGAAAATAAATGTATATGGGAGGAACACACGCAGTATCTTTGAGGCTAATCTACCATATTATTCTAGGAGTCAATTCTGTCAAGACCTTGTTATTCACAGTGTAGTACTTTCGTGAACATGAACATTTTTGCAGTTCCTGCTTGAAAATCGATGTGGACTTTCACTCCTTAAAGGACACTTGATGAAGCACTGGAAACAGAGGATCATATTTTTCCTGCTGTGAACGATTTGATGTTTGGCTTCAGCAGAGGCTGGGATCTCCACATGGATTCATTTTTTTTCTTTATTTAGTTTTATCCCTTTGGTGTGTAAACATATTCTGCCATGTAATATTTTTGTATCTATGGTGACATAATTTTAATGTGATAGGAAAAACAAGGTTTGGAGGTGGAAGTAATTTTTTTTATGACACAAACTGTCATATTTTTTAAAAGTAAGGGTCTTTCAGCCTCACAATCCCTCCTTAAGGTCTTCATCACATGTTGGTTGAATATGTAGTTATCAGTAATAAAAAAAACCCAAAACCCACAATACAGTCCTTTTAAAATTTCTTCACAGTTTACTAATAAAAAGTAAAATATAAAAGTTGAGTAAGCAGTATTATCAATATATTGCTTTTTAATTAGTTCTTCTCCCAAAGGATCATCCACTAAAACAATTTTAAAAAGAAGAAAAAAATAAGTGAAGCAAGAAAATGTAAAGCAACATAGTCCCTCTAGAGCATAAACTGTGATATGAACTCAGCCGAATCTTCTTCACAACTCTAAGAACACAAAACAACTCCAAAACTAAGGCTGAAGTATTTGGTTCTCTTTGCATGGTGATATATTTGTTTAAGATAAGGGTACTACTCAAATTTGAAAACCTTTGTAAAAACATTTTAATTCTAAATATTCAGTTTTATTTTTGAAGCCTCCTATAAAAATATGTTAAAAAGAAACTGTTTTAATTAAAGATTTTAATTTAATTTTAAATTAAATTAAATTAAATTAAAATAAATTAATAATTTAATTTTCACCAGGAAAAAAATTAAAATCAATGCCAAGCATTTCCATCAATAACGAAAAGTATATTTAACATTTCAACAATGATAAAATGCTTTGACAGTGAAACAAATTACAAATTCCTGTCTGCACCCATTCATTTAAATCACTTTAAGCTAGCAATATTTTCAGTAAGTTCCATGGATCACACAAAGGCAATAACAGTGCTAGATGAGACCTATAGCCTTCACATGAATAAAACAACTAATATTGAAGAAAAACTGCTGTTGGTTTGCCTAAACCTGTTTACAAATTCTCCTAGATGTACTTTCAATATAACCGACCCCATTTCCAGGCAGACTGAGATCACAGTCGATCCACATCTACTCTGATGAGAGCAAAAGGCCACTAAAAGCCTTGGCCAGTCTCAGGCCAGAAACTACTTCACACAGATTGGAATGATATATAACATCTAGCACAGCATTTCTCACGGCAGAGCTGCACAGAGCACTGCAACCTGCATGGATGCCCCTCGAGACATTACCTAAATCAGGCTTCCTTTCTTTAAGCACAAATATTAAACTGCACTCCAGTTCTGACAAGCAGCTCTGCAAAACACACACCTCTTCTACTCTGGACCTTAAACCAAAAAAACCCCACGGTTAAATACATGGTTGAATGTCCTTATTTTAAGAAGATATTCTAGCAAGTATTTAGCTACTTGTCCAAGATGTATACAGACAGCTAAAGGTTTCAGTATTTCCAGTAGGACAGAGAATACCCGGACCTGTAGTCAACAAGATCTAATCTGAAGAAGTTAAAGGTCCTTCTCAGGACTAGTGGGTAAAACAATATGATAATGATATGATTTTGGTATTGAAGACTATTCATCTTTCTTCATTACACAGCAGAATCTTCTCTCCCATGATGCTCTGATTCAGGTGTGAAAATTGATGATGATGGAGGCAAACCATTCGATCCCTTACCTACCTTTCCTCAGTCACAGGAGGTGCCTTGCCAAGAAGGGTAGATAAGACACTTAGCTTTGAGATGGCTAAACTAGATGAAACTTATTTTTTCCTAAACAATGTGGGAATAACGTACTTCCTATTTTCAGGTTTATCTGTTAAACTATGAAAGCCGGAGTAGCCAATCAAAACTCAGAGATTATTCACTATAACCCGCAATTATGCAGCCATGGGGGAGTAAGTACACAAAAGACTTTAAAACACTAATTAACTCTCGGAAGTAAAAAATGAAAAGTGACTGAATGCACATTATAATAAAAGGATAAATTATGCTGCAGTGACAGCTCAAACAAAAGACTCCTTTTTAAGTTAAAAATAAGGTGATTTCACATTTAAACTGAACTCTCACTTTTTGAATACTAGGTTTGCAAAGGGAAATTAATATAGGATATGTAAGCTAGCAGTGAAATGTCCAGAGATTTTCTATTATTTTCTTCTGTTCAACAACCTCAAAATATCATGCATCTTTCATCTAACGTAAGTTTACTCACCTTTCATTATCAAGAGGCAAAATTTATTTGGAGAATTTCAAGGTTTTCAGCTGTAGTAGAACAACTCACCCTTATTCCTATTGTACCATCTACCTATCTGATTCCCACCTCTAACTGCACCTGAATTTTACTGGTTTTTAATTTTTTTATTGAAATAAAAGGCATTGCTCTGAACTCCACCTCCAACACCTTGAAAAATTTCCCATTACAATACCTCTCCCATCATTCATCATCTTCTACTTTCCTGTCTCCTGGTTAGGGAGGTTCAAGTTTTTTACCATAGCATTCCTGTTTCAATCCATGTACCTATGAACAGCATCCAGGGAAAGAAGCAAGATAAACTACAGCAATTTGGACATGTTTCTGACTTGAATTGATCTTCAGCACAGGTTTTTTAAAAATTCTTATGACTCACGGCAACCTCTGAATTCACTGTGAAAAGAAGTTTAATTTAACCTAAACTACTAAAATTCAAGTCCCAGGAACCACAAAGCGGGAGAAAAATTTAATAGAATGTAGTCTTCTGGATCACATAATTTCCCTATAAAATAGATATGTTCACTTTCTGGAGTGGTGTCAACCAGAAATACTCATGAAACACTCAGATTTCATATGATGAACCATAAAGGCACTAAGAAAAAGGATTTTTTTTCATAAGAGTTTCATCAGTATACAGTTAATAATAAATATATATACATGCATTATCAACAAGAAAATTCAAGCATATGGAAATGTGTCTCCAGTCATAATTTCAGACTATTTTACATGTGTGTGTGTTTGTGTGTATTTTACATACATATATATGTGTATATATACTTTGTAATACACATACCGATGTACCCTAAAAGTAAAAAAGTAGGAGTTTTTGATTAAATACCTCATCGGTATAATTTTTTGAGAGGAGCATTACCTGCTTGGGATTTGTGCAGACAGTCCCAGAAAGCATGAAAAATACTTGTACTGCAGTATTTTACGTGTTTTGGTGGGGAGGGGAGGTAAATCTATGCTCAAATGCTGTAATATTTTGGAGACAAAATGGCTTATGAAAATTGTTAGGCTTTTCTAACTGGAAAGAGGTTTGAGGAGAAGAAAATTACAGAAGATATATTTTAGATATTTCTTACAAAAAAAAAAAAGGCACTCAACTGGTATTTTCCTATCAAAAACAACACTGCTTACTTTTCCATCTTTCAGACAGTTAAAGAATAAGAAGCTGAGTTGCATGGCCCTGCTGGACATCCAGGACATTATATTGTCAAGAGACATGAAGTCCACATTTTTTACTCTGTAGTGCTAATAAATAGGTTTTAAGCCATCCCTTGTGCATGACTGAACAATGCTCCCACGTACTCAGAGCAGCTTGTTTTGGAGGTAAAATTCCTTAGCTCAGGAACAATCTAGTTACAATTTTGAAAGATAAGGCAGCTATTTAAAGCTGCTTAGAGGCTTGGAGCATTAAATTTTTTCTAGCCAAGATAGGTTTGTAGACTGAAAAGTGATGAAGTAGGTAACCTATTAGAGGCATAACAATTGCAGTTAATGATCTGATCCTGCCTTTTATGATATATTTATTACTTTGCCAAAATTTGTTGTCTGTGTGATAGACAGAAGTAGTGGATTAGGCAAAAATCATAACAAAGTGTTAATCTGCATTCTGGGATTATTTTAATGAACAGTCTTAAGATAAGAACACCAAAAATGTGGTTGAACCACAATGTAACAAAGATAGTCTGACAAGTCTAAAAAGAACAGATCAGCTGATCCTGTTAGCACAGGAAAAGTCAGTCTGGATAGCAGATATTCCTATTTGTAGTTTTTAAAAAAAACATCTGTTAACCCTCACTGGACGCCAGGTGCCCACCAAAATCGCACTATCCCTCCTGTCCTCAGCTGGTCAGAGGAGAGAATATACAACAAAATGCTTGTGGGTCGAAATAAGGACAGGGAGAGATCACTCCAGTTACTGTCACAGGCAAAATAGACTGGACTTGTAGGAAAATTAATTTATTACCAATCAGATCAGAGCAGGATAATGAGAAATAAAACCAAACCTCAAAACACCATCTCCCCATCCCTCCCTTCTTCCCAGGCTCAACTTCAGTCCTGATTTTCACACCAGAAGCACAGGAAACATGGGGAATAGGGTCTGTGGTCAGTTTATCAGGCTGTCTCTTCCATTCCTCACACTCTTCTCCTGCTCCACTGTGGATACCTTCCACAGGATGCAATCCTTGAGGAACAAACTGCTCCACTGTGGGGTCCCCCATGGGGTCACAAGTCTTGCCAGCAAACCTGTTCCAATGTGGGCTCCTCTCTCCACGAGTCCACAGGTCCTGCCAGGAGCCTGCTCCAGTGCAGGCTTCCCACATGGTCACAGCATCTTTTGGGCATCGAACTGCTCTGGGATGAGACCCTCCAGGGGCTGCAGGTTGACCTCTGCTCCACTGTGGACATCCATGAGTTGCAGTGGCACAGCTGCCTCACCACGATCTTCCCCATGGGCTTCCAGGGAATCTCTGCCCTGGCACCTGGAGCACCTCCTTCCCTTCCCTTACTTCTGTACTGACTTCACTGTCTGCAGGGCTGTTCCTCTCACATGGTCTCACTCCTCTCTCTTCTCCTTCTTAAATCTGTTACACCAGAGGCTCTACCACCTTGTCCAGTGGCTTGTCTTGGAGCCAGCTGGCATCGGCTCCACCAAGCATGGGGGAAGCTTCTGGCAGATTCTTTCCTACAGAGGAGCCACCCCTGCAGTGCCCCACTACCAAAAACGTGCCACACAAATCCAATACACACACTGAGCATCATTTCTCCTGCTGGAATAAAGACCAGGCAAACCCCACAATCTTAGCTGATGGCATATTCATTATTGGAAATACTGACCAGGAAACTAAAAAGAGAATGAACACAGCATTTGAAAGAGAAGATAGGATACGGCAAAACACAACTAAAACAGAAAAAAAATAAGAGAAAAACAACACCATGTTGCCAGGCTCTTCAAAATTGCCTTCAAACTTTCCTGCATCTTCTTTTATATTATTCGTTTAAAATACAGTAAGCTTAAGTCTATCATTCTATAGTACTTCAAAAATCTCTTCCCATACATCTATGCCCATTTTTGCCTCACAAAAGATCAATAAAGATGAAAAACATGGGAGCCTTGGGAAAAGAGAAGCAGAAGAGATGCCTATCACAGCGCTAAAAAAGCTGCTAGAAGAAGGCAGTGAAGAGTGGACCGGAGTCAGCTGGGCAAAAGAAAGGCCAGCTACAACCTGTAAGAGAAGAAAATAGAGGCTACATACTTAGGGCAGCTGCCATATAAAAACATGGAAAATACACATTCTGTTGGCAAGATTTGAGCTTGAATTTCAGTTTATTTCTAAGAGCTCTGTTTTCCCTCCCTGACCCCAACAGTGGTACTGCAGGAACTCTAAAAAAAAGGTAATGTCTTTTGAGTAGTATGATAAAATTTAAGCTTAAGTTTGTTCAGATATTTTAATTGTTTTACCTGCTTTATGTCTATATGCAGAGTTCCTGCTGATGCACAACAGCAATTGATATTTACCATGCATATCTCTAAACGGATTTTATTTAACATTTCTTATTTAACAGAAACACAGGCAGTAACACAGTAACACAGTTCACTTGAAATATGCTCCTGCTACAGAAATGATGTTATTGATGGGCCAACAACTTTTGCCAGTATGTGTTCTGCACACGGCAACCCTCCCTGTCTCATGCCATGTAAGAATGGGATGAAAGCTGTTAGCATGCTGACAGCAAAACACAAGGCTATCACACCACTTTAAGAGGCATTTTTATGGGCAAAAAGTAATCAACAAAATTCCATAAAGGCCTTCTTAAAGCTAAACATTATGTTAAGAACCATAACTTTTAATTTAAAAAAAAAAATTGAAGAATATGTAGTCTCTATGCATTTTTAAATTCTTTGAGGCTTACCAGCTCCTGCAGCACTTGCCATCATTACCAACTGCATCAAGTCTCTGCAAGGATGCATGAGAAACTTCCCTTTTCCTTCTTCTACAGAGAGTTTTTAATAATGTAGCTTTCCCAACCTCTAGACTTTCAGATTAGTTTGGAAATATGCCACCTTCTGTTATTTGGCCTCTCACATATTGTTGCTTCTCTTCTGTCCTCCATTTCATAAAAGAAAATGTAATACCGTGTTCAATAATTTCACTTCACAGGCAACGCCACATGAAGTATTCATAAACCCAGTACAAAATGTTTTGCACTGCACGGCACATCACGCGTTCATGACCTCCGTGCTTCTCTCCTCTTGCGGAGCGTAGTCAACTTTCCCACACGAGGAGGATGGTGGGTCAAGGCCTTGTACTCCTTCAGTATGAAAATTCGCATTTGTCACCACAACTGCTGGGCTTTTAAACAAAGGGCACCACAAGACAAACATTCTCCAGAGGAAGAACTCTCGGCTTAGCTCTTTCCACTGCTGAGCCACTGAGATCATGCTACAGTCAACATGAAAAAATCTGGCAAATGGGATTGTAAATAGGAGAATAAAGTACTACGTGAAAAAGCACAAGATACATTTATCCTTGAAAACTCAAGTGTGCTAGTACAGGAAGGGTATTGTTTTCCATTTAGCTTGAGATAGGTCATTTACAGATTGAATGAGTTTTAAAAGCTCATTCCTGAATAAGGGAATGTGAAGATTTTTCCTCTGAGAAGAATGTGTATATGTCAGCATTCTACCTGATCTGTTTTAATACTCAGGGGAGAAAGCTGTATCAGTGGGTAAGGCAAGTAGATGCTATAGCAGATAACAATAATTTGGTGACAAATGATTTTTCCTGAAAGTTGGTGCAACACATCAGTAAGAGATGGAAGACCCATGAAAGTCTGTATACTGCTAGAATGTCTCATTAAAACAACCAACAAACCTGCAAAACATTTCCCTAGCATCCTTTTAGCATCTTCTTTGATTTAGCTTTTTATTATTGCAATTACTTTTTCATCAATAACTTCTTTAATTGGTTACATTTTATTACTGAAAACCAAATGGGATTGAAAAAAAAATACCTCAGCCTGTTTACCAAGAATCCCCAGAGAAGATGGTGATAATTTATTTACCAGTGCAAACAAAAACATTTTGGTTTAAACCTAGATCTTATAAAAACAGCTGTAAACAAACTGCCACATCAGTGATACATCACATAGGTGTTGCATTAAAAAGAACCTTTAAAATGTTTTGCAAATTAAATAGCGTCCTCTAAATGATAATAATGTTAGACATTATTTGGTCATTGTTGTTTTTCGAAAGGATATCTTTATTATGTCATGAAACCATAACGTACATGGCTATATGAATAATTTAATCTGAATTCACTGAGGGCATCCAGTTCTATGTGACACATTTATTCTAATTCTAATATTTTTATCTATATATTTGCAATCAGTTATCACCACAGTTGGTCACTGGGATTCTAAATTGGACTTTATCTACCTGCTCAGTCTCAAAATATTATTTGTGAGTGGAAAACCTTCATTTTCTTGTTTTGAAATTCACTATTTAATATTCCAAATGCTGGTGCACAGAGGATCAAAAAATGCAGCCTATAGGTCACACGGGCTGTGAGAAGCATTTGTATGCAGACACACACCGTCACGTAGCTTTTCTGGCCAGCCTTCCAAAACCATGATTTTCTTATGCAACTCCATGTTACATCCTAGCAATTAAACAGTCTTTAATGAACAAAACCTTGAGGCCCACTCCATTAGCACCTGAATGACAACACATTCAAGCTGCAAAATCCTATATTTGCACCTGGTAGATAATCCATTATTTTTCAGGCATGCACACTCTTTGCCTCAAATGAAACAGAAAAAGGTGTTTTTGTATGCAGAGAGCATTCAAAGCCAGGTGCATCGACAGTAACACATTATTTTCATCCACAGAGCTCAAACACAATCCTGTGCCCTTAGCTCTTGTTCTGTCACTGTACACCAGCCATCTCCTCACAGAAAGAGTTTTCTTTCTGCATCACAACTCAAGCCAGAACCAAAGCATATGAAACACTATTACCATCCTGCAAACTTTCCAGATAGAAGGAGCATCTGTAGTGAAGGATGTACCTTAGATTATCATTCCTAAAATATGGTAACTACGTATTTTGCAGGTTTGACTTGTGAATGTTGGTGTATTCAACTTAGAGGCTAAAGATGCTCCTGCCACAAGATATTCACCCATCTGTGCCCCTTGATTGCTCTTGCTAGGCAGGAAGGTTGAATAGCACCAAACCCACTGCAGCAGTGTCATGTACCCTGATACTCATTTTCAGTTACCTCACTATGCTTGACTGTAAGTGCTTCAGCTCAGGAATAGGTTCATGTTTGCTTCAATTCGTCCTGCCATTTGTTGCAGCAAGATCTGCTACAGAGCAAACAATAGAAAGCACCAGCTGCCTCAGCCACACAACTTTAATCCATCTGGTTTTGTCTGCATTTCATTAATATCTCAACAAATGTCTACAAATTCTCCCTTACCACTGTAAACAGTGAAGATATCTAACAGATGAACAAATGGTAAATGCTATAAATATGCAGTCTGAAATAACATAAAATCAGTAGAGTGCCAAGTTACAGAGTCTAGAGATGCTATGCACAGTAATCTGATCACTCTAGATGTATTTGTTTTGAAAACTACGAGATTTGCAAAGACAAAAACAAGATCTATGAGCAAAATTATATGTAAGAGCAACCTCTAGTTGGTCTAGTAGAAGATATCCCTCTCATGGAAGGGGAGTTTGGAACCCTTTAAGGTTCCTTCCAATCTAAACTATCCTACAATTCCGTGAAAATGTAGATCACATTCTGAAACATATTTACACTGAGAAAGATCCTGGGGTCACAGTAAATGAGCTAATTAAGCATGAACATTCAGCACAGTGCTATAGATAAGAAAATGACTGTGATTCCCGGATGCTTAAGCCAGCAAATACTAAGATTACTGAAGAGCTGGTATTTATCTCTGTGAAGAGCATTAGTGAGACCATTACTGGAATATTATGTCATGCTGTGCAGTACACAATTTAAAAATTACTGAGTCACAAGTTAGAAGGGATCAAAAATGTTTTCAAAATAACTTGTAACCTGAAAAATCCATCTGTGAAAGTGTTAATAAGCTCTAATTGGTTTATTAATTAGAAGGCTAAGATATTACTTGTTCAGCTTCTGCAAATACATGCAAGTAAAAGATTCATGGCTTTTAGATGTGTATGATAACAATTTTAAAAATTTATAATGAGATTCAGTAACTAGAAAACAGTCAAAGTTGAAGTTCAGGGTCAGGTTTACGTTTCAGCTGTGAGCCTAAGGAATCACTGGGAAAATACTAGGACAGACCTGTATTCAATCATTTCTGTATTTCTGAGTTATACCTTTCTTTCAACGTATACCATATCTTATGCAGAAATAATGGGCAGCTTAGGGACTGTCACTAAATGAACACAACGGTCACCTTTTATTTTAAAATTCATGGAACTTTGAGTAGTCCTCAAATTACATGGTTAAAATATTTTTTTTAAAAAAAGGAAGGGAGTCTCCAGGAAAAATATACGTATTTTCCCATACATTTCTTGAGTTTATGTCATCTAGAACAGTATCTGATTGAATTTCAAAGTTCTTCATAGTCTATTCAGAACCTATCTGTCATATTCAATATTCTAA
Organism: Cnemophilus loriae; assembly: GCA_013397755.1. Lineage (NCBI taxonomy): Eukaryota > Metazoa > Chordata > Aves > Passeriformes > Corvidae > Cnemophilus > Cnemophilus loriae. The sequence continues at coordinate 2,521,491 of VZTF01017490.1, read as the reverse complement.
GTTCCTAAAGACATCATAAGAGGCACAAAACTGAGCATCAGGACTCACCAAATACAGCCACAGACAACAACAAGACCTGAATCACATGGTATAAGGCACACACAGACAGAGAGATTTCCAGCAGACTGTTTCTAATTAAACAGTCTCTTTTAATGCTCTAAAAAACGTATGAGCTTTGACCATCCAAGAATAAAATCTTCTACTGCTATGCACAGTTTGATTTTCAAAGCTTTTTCTTGTAAAGTCTTCCCTGTACAGGGTAGTGGCTCTCAACAGCCACTCTGATGCCTTCTTTCAAATTGCACCTGCGTGTCTGGGATGCTTACAAAAAGCTCGGGAACATTTAGGCTGCTAATGCTCTGCAAAAAATTTCCTTTCTTGGTGAGCAGTTTTGTCTTAATATACTATACTCTTCATTTATGATGCCCTGATTTTACCCAAACGGTTAAACCATATAATTTTGGGGACAAGGACTGCCTTTTTCCTGAGCTCTGTACAGGCCTGGGCCAACAGAGCCCTGGGACATATCTATCTCCACTGGCAACAAGTAAGAATTTAATACAGTTCATTGACAAAAGCCCTGCAGTTAACAATAATTTGATATCTTCAAAACTCTGAACTGCAGATAGAAACTACAGGTCACTAGTTCATATTTACCATTGCTGCTGTCCCCAGCTACAGTGTCCTTCCACTCATGGTGCATACAGATGAATATTTCAGGACTGAGAATTCTCACTTCATGTCTGGAAAGTGAGTTCAGCTGACAGCATCTACAATGTCAGATTGCTTCAAAAATTACTTTTTCCCAATATTCAACTACTGTACAATGTTTTCAAGTGTTGATGTTTCCGGCAAGACAAAGAGTCTTTTCTTACAAAGAATATTATCCACTAAATATCATATATAATAACTCAAAGCAAACTTATATAATTTCTACTATTATTCTTCACTTTTTGTTCTGTGTAGCATTGTATATACACTCTGTACAGCTGTATTACTGCTTGTATTCTGCACATACTGGTCCTTGGTTGGTTATCTTCCTTTTAACTCTTGCATTCAATTCCTCATTTTCTTTTGTCTTATGTTCTTTCTTACACAAGCACCTCAGCTACAAACGCTAAAACAAATATCAGCACACCCATGCTTTGTTTCAACATTTGATTTAACCAGATTTGATATTGATAAGCATCATTTTGAAACTGCAGTCTGCATAGGAGAGGTGTATTAATGAAGCATGGTTACAAAAATTGATTTAACATCAGTCTTGTTTTGCAAAAATAGAAGGCACCTTAGACTCCCTGATAATTTGTTCATGAGGAACATTCAGCAAGATGGGCTTGTTGTGATGAAGGAAAGTTCTTCTCAGATAAACTGAAAGGATACAGAAGTTTTCAAGGAGAAACAATACTCTACTCTTAATTCTGTAGCAAATAACTGTAAATGTGGTTTGACTAACTTGATAGTGCTACAAAAGCACAACACATAGAATAACAGAGGAACTTATTTATCCATGGTCGTCTAGGAAGAGCATGCAAAAAGCAATCTTTCTGAGCTTAGTTAAAATAAAAAAAAAAATTATTCATATATTAGCGCACATTTCAAATAAATAGTGAATGTGCAATTAAAACTATATCTCAGGAGGTCTTAATCTTATGAATTTAATTCTGGTACAAGTTTAAGGACCAAATTTTGACAACCAAGACCATCTAGGCCTTAAGTTTATGTCCAGAAGCATAATCTATGATATCAAATATGCCTGACACCACATGTGACTTTATCCATCTTTTCCCAGTATATTAAAAGTCAAAATCCTCTTATTTATACCTACATTCATTCTGTTCATCAGTGGATGGTGGCACAAAGTCAAGACTGCTTTTAAAACTTCCTCAAAACTACTTTACATAAGCTATTTTATGAAAAGATAAAAAAAAAGAGGTAAACAAACAAAAAGCAAAACACAATTCCGCTACTTAGCACAGTCTAGATGAAATTACTTTCATAAATAATTCATTAAATCTCCAGTATTAAATAGGTTAAATCATTTTTATTTTATGGGTTTTGGTGCTATTAATCCTTCAGAAGAAGAATTAGAAATTGAATAATCTCGCATTGTCAGTAACTGTGCTGGAGATATGTGTTTTGTTTAATGCAGTTATAAAGGAACTTTCTGAGCTGCAAATGTACTTTACTAAATTTCCAATTATTACCACAGATGGATGTGCTGGGAAAACTTTTTTTTGCCCAGGCCATCCTAAGGCCTGTGCAAATTTCAGTGAAGGAAGCAGCATGGTTCTTTTTAAGATTCATCTCCATATTTTTCTTCCTGCTATTTTGGAAATCAGGCATAATCTGGGCAATCTGTTGTGCTATCTATTCTTCCTATTGAAAACTAATTTCCCATATAAACTTGGAAATCTATGATTCTCTCTACTCAAGTGAATTATTTTTAATTTTAATGACAATTAAAAATCAGGTCAAAAAATTATACATTTCAATCACAAACGAAAATCTTCATATTTTTCAACAAAGTAAAAAAAGTAGGGTTTTTTATTTCAGAATGAATTAAGGGTGTCTCTTCTCTCATTTTTTTTGAGCACCTAAATATTTACAATTAATGGGATAGACTGAGAAGAAAATTATAGAATTGATTGGGAAGGTGTGGCATCTTCTGTTTTTTTTTCCAAGCAGTTTGAAAGTAGGGCCTTTCAGTCACCTGTAAGACTAGTGTTCAAACAAATATCTGCTCTTTTTTGATGATGTGCGAACATTTATATCTCAGGAGAGCAACTTTACCAACAGGTTTCAGTGTATTTCTCAGTAAATTTTTCTCGATCCTTCTTCTTGACACCAATACTTTTTTATAGCAAGTGTTTTATATATTGCATTAGGAAGGGAGTAGTAACTATTATACAGCTGATAGAAAAAATGGGGGATTAGTTTGGGTTTTGTCACTGCAAAACCCAGTTTTTAGTCAGTGCCTCACATACAATACATTTTCTGCAAGTGAAATCACAGGTCAGAATATGAGAGATGACATGCTAACAGTCTGTCTATGGAAAATTTGGTCAAAAATAGGCTATAGAAGAATATTTGGTTAAAATGTTCTGGAAAGCACTGTCTGTTTCTTATTTTTCTGAAATATTTCTTCTTCTAAACAATCAGAAAAATCCAGTTCAAAACACACCTAGTTTTTCTTTAAAATAATTTTTAATATCTTAAATAAATAAAATAACTTTAACTATTTATATCATCGATCAAAAGGCCACCCAGATATTTCTGTAAAAAGTATTATTTTGACAGTTGGAGCAAAACAGTTACAAAGCTGGATTTTAAGAAACGTCTGTTTCACTGTCTTCAAATAGCAAGTTGGCTCAGTACTGGCTCAGATATCTGAAAATATCACTGGGTTTTAGTTCAATTTTGCACTTGAAAAAACTTGTAAGGGTTTGCAGATGTCTGTCTTATGTTCTGCTATAATTTTTCCTTGCTTGTTTTTCCTAGTAGGCCCATATTAAACAAAACAAAAACAAACAACAAAAATTCCCAAATCTTGGTCTACATACCAAACTAGGAAAATATTGCAGTGCACCTCCAGCTCAATTGTATAACCATACAGGCAACCTAAAATAACCACTTCTATTTTTCTGGTGAAGTGTTGAGAGAGCTGCTATTTTGACCAGCATGAATTAGCAGACAATATTTTAACTATCAAAGTGAACCCTAATTCAATCACATGATAAACCTCAGATGTCAAAATGTTTCCAAACTGCCAAAGCAGGCCTATGAAGGCAGAATAACCCAAGGTAGTGAAATCTCTGAAACAGCCCCAAACCTCCCTGTGCGGCAAAATGGCACAGGGCAGGCACAGTGACATGGTTTCAGCTGGTGGTCCCAAAGAACAGGTTTATCCCAGTGACACTTAAATGAATTAACAGTGTTTCATTAGCAAATGAACAATGCTTAGCTCACTTCTGCTGCACTGCCTCCAACTCCAGTTTGGTGGAAGGAGTCAGGTGAGTCCCAGCTCAGGGATGTCTGTGCTGGGCTCCTCTATATGACATGGCCACCCCCTGATGAGCTAAGGGACAAAGCTCCCAGCAACCTCCAATGGAGTTGCCAAAGCCCACCCTTGTTTTCTAGGTGGGTGTGGCTTAACAGTAAATATTTTTGCATTGGTACCATGTTAGGTGGAACATGTAAGATATGCACACACTTTTTAATAAAGAATGCTTCCCAAAGAACGCTTCCCAAAGAACAGAAGCAAGTATTAGAAAACAAAAATGTAAGCGGCACTTGAAATGATTTTAGGGAATCATTCAAGAGTGCCCAAAAAATCCACAGCAACTCATCAAGACCCTAGCAAGACAGCCAGCTGGCAAGCCCATAGCACTTCCAAAGCAACAGCCAGACTGTAGCAGCTGCCAGTTGATCAGATGTTGTAGCTGTTGAGATACTATTTTCCATATAGAATCATACATTTTTATCTAACTCCATTACTATCTAAAACACACTTTTTGTTCTCAAAAATAGAGAATATGATGGAAACCCTGTCTAGAAGAAATTTAGAGGCAAAATTAGACATTCAACATTTAAATGGCAAAGTTACATTCCATGTTCCAAGAATGCACAGTGATTGGAATCATAGTTCACCACCTCTGCCTCAAATACTTCAAGGGATATAGTATATGAATAAACTTGAACCTTCGAAAAGCAAAACCTTTTGCTCTACAGAAAGGCCTTGTACAGTATCCACACAAAGCTCTGCAGAAGTGTTTTCAGAAACTGGTCATGGAAGCCCACTGGAGCAAATCAGATTATAAATTCAAAAGGAAACCATGACAGGATCAGCTCTCGGGCTTGAAATGGCATTATGGGAGGGCCTGAGAATGGGTGCTTGAAGGTGCAAAGTCAGGAGTCTTGTGAAAAAAGCAGGTTCTACCCTATGTCCCAAGCCAAAGTCCAAATTATTCCTTTCTCTCGCAAAGCCACCACCACTGCTTGAAGGAAAGAGCATGAATGAAAGGTGATAACTCATATTGTAAGACTGTTGTTCTAAAATCAGATCCCTGGACTCAGCACTGACTCAGCCAATGAGCTGCATGAACTTTTACAAAGATGAAAATGGCATATTTGTACGTTGTTAATTATGTACAGTAAACTAACCTCTTTATACCAACTGCTGTATATCACTTCAGTGGCTCACTGGGCATTTATTTCTAAGGTTTCAGGAAGCGTACTAAGGAAAAAAAATAGAAGTACTGTAAAATACTTATCCTGTCTCTCGAGGTTATGAAATTCAAATGGCCACATATTTTTGATGTTAATTCTCTTTTATGGGCTGTGATCAGGTACCAAGGAAGTTAGCTAAAACCATAATGTCTTCAAAAAAAGCATTGCATGACATCTTGACTGAAGCACTAGATGTGAACACCCCTTTTTCAAATCTTTTATTAAAAATCTCAGTGTTCAAAGGCAACAAATTAAAAACGTTCCTCAAAGTTTAATAAAGACAATTCAGAGGATGTGCACTTAGCTTCCCTAGCACCTGAATGTGCAGCACTGGACAAGATACAAACTCTTCAGCATAGGGATCCAAAGAGGTGAAGAATATGAAATAAAAATCCTGTTTAACTGGATCAAAAGATTATTAGAATTTTCTTGAATAGATGGTGTCCCTGATAGTATTGGCTTAATTAGGCCCAAAGTAAACTCTGTCATGGACCACTACTAAGACAATTCCATCCCAACTTTAGCATTCCCTGTAACTCTAGGCTTCCCATCTCCAATGCCTTTGGGAATGACTCAAACTAGCAACCTATTGCTTCATCATTGTCTATGATATTTTCAGCTCTTCGAGATCTCCACATGCACAGAATTTAAAAAGACATTTCTGGATTCAAGAGTATTTTCATTTTTTTCAAAATTGAGTGCCACCCAATCTCCTTATTTCTTCCCTTTCCACACCCAAGGGATGTTACCTTAAGGAAAGAGAGCAAGTTACATAAGGAAGAAGAAAGGAATCTGAGATATTCCTGCCTGTGTTGCTTGAAAGCCTTTGATCTACTTTTACAAAGACGAATATGCTATTTTGGCTATCTGTATTGTCAGGGCCTGCTGTGGAACAGAGAGGGTTTGGGGAAAAGGGCAGAATAGTTCCTACAGGATTAATTCTCACATCACAATATCTAGAAAGATAACAATTGGAATGGGTGCAGAGAGAGAAACAAAGAACTGAGGCAAATGATACTCCTCCCTGAATGAAGAAGTCAAAAGACACCACATTAATCACAAGCAGGTTCCCATGTTCTTGAAGCAAACTAAATAAATACATGTCTCAAATTACAGATAGACTGCAAAATTACAAATTAATGATACACAGAAGAATCTGTGTTAAAAGAGCATTATTAAAGCTGCCATTCAGCTGCTGGAATTCAGACTTAGAAAATGACAGAACTGTCTGTTGAGACATCATCATTCACCTGTCATCCTCTCCAGAAATATATAAACTACCACAACATTTTGTTGCATAATTGTACTCTGAGTGCGGACCGATCAAATCCCACAGAGTAACAGGTACACAAGGGGCTCACATCTCATTCTCTCCCACTGCAGCTCTACACCTCTCAGCACAACCTGGGATCTTGCTCTTGTGCTGTGACTTCACATCAGGCTCCCGGAGTACACGGACCTGAGTCAGTCTGTGTGCTGCCCACAGATGAAGCACTGGGATATGAGTTGTACCTGGAAAGTGATGGGCCACCTGGTGATTCACCACAGTTGTCCACTTCATGTCATAATGTCCAGATTTTTTGGATTGAGAACACCAAGACAGGAAAAAAATTCAGGCACACATCATTCCTTCCACCTGTCTGATTTGACGGGCAGAATGGACCAGGCTCTGTTAAGGGGCTTGCCTCTTTTCTGCATAGCCTTAAAACATTTTTACACATGCAGTATGTGATTATGACTACTCTCTCACAATTCTTTCTACAGAGGTCCTCAATAGAATTTTTGAAGACTTCATGGGCCATCTTCCTAAAACACATCTGTGAAAAAGGTCAGTGGCGTCAGCTGTGTATGGCTGAATTTGAGGCAGATGATAAAATCACAGTTTTTCTCACACGATTCCCAGGCCTAGGACTCTGCCTCACCTAAGAGACGCCTAACCTGTTCTGTAAATAGGTTACTGATGACAAGCCCAGCTCATTCTTTAATTCTTCGATTCTAATTCCTGTTATCATCATCCTGTTTTTGAACAGTTGACTTCCAGTTTCCCATTTATTCCCTCCTCCTACTCCAATCCAAACAACAGGGTATCTGCTGTTCCTCACCAAACTGTCACAGCAAAATCCAATATTTTGTTTTCTTGTCCTAATTCATTACCAAATGCTTTCACTAGTTCCTTCTCCAGTTTTCTGACTCTCACCCAGTCTCTGTCTAACCACACTTTGAATTTACTCCATTTTCCCCTTCTGCTTTTACTCTACTCCCCACAGCAAGAACAGATTACTTGTTCTTCTTGAAGAGACCAGGCTCACCAGAAACCAATTAAGGGAAAGCTTCTGAAGCTTCTGTACCCCTGACCTCAAGCATACTCAAGTAATTTGTAGCAGCAACAGTTATTCAACATGGGTATTTCTGAGCTATGAGAACCGCGTTCAATTATTTTATAGGGATGGTACAGGTGTAGCTTGAGCATCATTTTGGGATCTATCTGAGGAAAGCTAGTCTGAAGAAAAATGGCATTTTAATTTCTTTGGCCATTTTAACTATGGAAATTAAAAAATTCTCTACCAAGTACTCACCAATTTTAGTTTTCACAGAGACTGAAAAAGGTTGCCCATGACAAAAACAAATGAACAAACAAAAACCCCAAACAAACACAAAAAACCACCATAACTTTTCAAACATCTGTGAAGACTAAGGAATTTTAAAGATATAATCTCAGAACATTATAGCATTGGCAAAACAAAATATTGTTCCCCTCATGGTACTACTGTTTGTGAGGAGCAAAAGAGAGTGAATGATGAAAAGAAGTGCCTGAAAAAAAAAAATTACTGTATCACTTTGGCTGAAATTTTCCAAAAAATTTCAAACATGCAAAGTAAAAATTTGAAAAGCTGCATATCCATCAAGGCATCCTATTCAGGAAAGTTTCCAATTGCCACTTATTATAAGTAAATGCTGCAAAAGGTTTTATATAACTCTGCTTATGTATCTTTTAACTCCTGTGCTTCTGTGGAAATTAAATTATTTATTGGGAAAAAAATGTAATATTTTGCATACTGTGTTTACAATTCAGATTATACAATAAGAAACTCTAGGTCTTTCTAGGTTCCACAAATACTGACCAGGAATGGTTTGCATGCAGCCATTCTTGATTTCGGACAGGAGGATGGATTCATGCTTTCCTAACTTTTCTTTCAAAACTATTTTCTCAGATTAACATAACCCTTTTTACAAGTCTTACACCTACACACTCTTAGAACTACAATTATGGGCATTCACATCATCAGTAGCCTAAAAAATCCCTTTTACATCAGCAGCATATAAAGAGAAGCAGTAACCGCTTATGTTAACTGCAGCTAAATTTATCAAACTGAGTATTTTGCCTCTAGCCATTTTAGTTACAACAAGTCACACAAAGCACAGAAATTAAAATATCTGAGGGCTGTTGAGGCTACATTTCCATTAGCAAGACATAGAGATGCCAACAGAAGCAGATTTATAGGTAAAACATTTAGTTCTGAGGACCTACTCTAGGTAACAATATACAAATATACATATTTTGGGTGTTTTACTATAGACAAGACCTACTCTGGTGCCATGGACAGCCAGTGAACTGTTGGACTAGAGCAGGTGAGTTCCTGGAGCGCATCTTCTGACTTAATTTTATCAGAAGGAAGTTAATTCATCTCTGGTGTCTCCAACTGAGAGACTCACTTCAAAAGAGCACTCCTGGCCCAGACCCAGACCCTAATGTAGGCACATCTCGTCAGTGAGGTTTATGAAGTTATAGTGCAAACCAAGACTGACCCCACTGAAGTTAGCGTTGCAAAGGGAAGTCAGCAAGATTCAAATCAGGACCCTGGAACAATAGTACTGAGCTTTAAAACTGAATTACAAATGCTTGCATAAAGGTTTATAATTGCTTACAAGGTAAAGGGAGGCAAGCAGACAGCACGAGGTCTCGGCAGGTGAATTACAGATGATGCTCATCAATAATTTAAAGAATTGCCAAGAACTGTTACGTTAGCTGGATAAGCTAGGTAGGCTGTAAATTCATTACTATCTTAGCTGAACAGATAGACTACAGGAAGAGAAAACTTGCTTTACTTTTAGTTGGGGTCATGCAGGGCTAGATGTAGAGAATCTGTGTGGATTGTGTGACATGAGGAATTTGCAGACTCTTAAAGGGTAGGCAGAAGTTACCAGTTTCTGGATTCCCAGAAGTCCCTATTATAACTGAATTCTAAAAATTTAAGAGGGAACTGTGATGTAAACATATTGTTGTGGTTATAATGCCTTCAGGCCAAGTAACTCTTATCCAAATGAGGCATATAAATTAATTCTTCTGATGAGCAAGGAAGATTCTTTGCTTATTTATCCAGCATGGGTAAAGGGACCTGTGTGTTCACGAAATGGTTTGGGGAGTTGTTTGTTTGATTTAATGAGTATAATTTCTGTATCGAGTTTTCTGGCATACATTAAGTTTCAAGCAGATCATTACTTCTATGCAGAACCTCATTGAAGTATACCCTTACAGACCTTAAAAAAGAAAAGCACACTATATGGTTTCAGAGAGTTCTTTTTTCTGCTTTTCGATAGAATGAAATAAAATAATTTAAAATCCCATATCAAAACCTGCAATTTTATAAAACAGTATTCAGAAAATATATATATAAAAAAAAAAAAAAGGAGAAGATTCAGGCTTTTTCTTCATGACCAGGTTTTCTACCTTCCAGATTCTTCCAGCTAAGGTTGCTTCAGCAAAAAGAAATCCATGATTCATCCAGATCTCAGACTCATTCTTATTTCTTTGGCACATTTCTGTCTCTTCTGCAAAGGTTTGAAAGATTTGGAAGGTGGGCCCACGTGAATCTCATGAAGATAAACAAGGCCAAGTGCAAGGTCCTGCACCTGGGTCCGGGCCATCTCAAGCAGAAGTACGGATTGGGTAGAGAGTGGATTGAGAGCAGCCCTGAGAAGAAGGACTTGGGACTGCTGATGAATGAGAAACTCAGCATGACCTGGCAGTGAGCATTTGCAGCCCAAAAGCCAACCATATCCTGGGCTGCATCGCAAGAAGTGTGACCAGCAGGTTGAGAGAAGTGATCCTATTACTTCACTCTCATGAGGCCCCCGACTGGAGTCCTGCATCCAGCTGTGGAGCCCCCAAACGGCAAATCTGTTTCTCTACTAAACATTGCCTAGATTTTCAAATAGTTTTTAAGTATGAGCTCCAAAGCTACGCTTTAAAGCAGAAGTTTAAATTAAAGGTTTCAGAAATGTCAAATACAGGCAAAATGTTATTATGTGAAGGCTGATCATCTAAGTTGTCAAACTAGAGAAGAAAACCTGTTGCCACTAAGGAGAGCATGTTTATGAAAGTCAGCCAAAGCCCAAGTGAAACAGAATGGTACAAACTGTATGGCTTAAAAGCTCTCTGACAAAGAGATCTCAGAAGCACCTGGTACGGTTCTAGGTCAGCATGACTCTAGTCTGAAGGATTCTATGAGCAAAAGGCCATGTTTAATATCGGGGGCAGTTACAAATACCTTTCATGTACATTCCTAATGGGTTGTGGCTGGTTATCCCTCATGAAATAAGGCACACTCCTGTATGTAAACACAGACTGGAATTTAATGTTAACTCTGTCATCATAGTCACCATAACCATTCTTTCTCTTCTCATTTTAGTAACAATTATTTTCTTTTGTCTTTGGAACAGCCTTTCAGTCAAAAAACAACAGAAAATAATGGGATTACTCTCTCTGTAACGTACCATTTCTTGTTCCACACTTAAACCTCAATTACTTTGAAGAACTCATCCTTTCCGGGAGAGGAGAACTTGTCAGTGTCTTACATCTACTGCAAGAGCTGTTTGATATATGAACTAGACAAGCAAACTGCTATACAACATGACACAGTATAAACTTGTATTACGTGAACATGGTTTAAGTAATCCTAAGATAGTCAGAAAGTGAAGAAGACCTCATCCAGTATAGGAAAGAGAAGAAAAATGGATAACGGTATTGTCCAAATGGAGACTTCTACCTGGGAACATATTCAATGAGAACAATAGTGCTTAATTCCCATTAATCTGCTGGATTTCATCCCTATCCTGTGGGGGATCCTACGGCTCCATTTTTCATTTCATTTTGCTGTAACCTCTATATTCCTCACTTCATTCAAAAACGTATATCTTCTCCTAAACCTGCCGGCTGACCCACAGCCAACCTTTGCTCCCTCTCCCCTCCCTCTACATGTTCAGGCTCAGCCATGTGCTCTCAGATATGATGATTGCACAATTCCTTATGATTTCTGCTTCATTTGCAGGAGAGGTCAGCCACATGCTGCAAGCCCTCAGCAGGACCCTGAACCGCTGAATCCACTATTTCCAGTCAGCAGAGAGTGCTGCCAGAGCGCTGCAAGATATGTCAGTGAGGGGTAATGGTCTGCACTGTATGGTATGAAGGGGAAGAAAACCCCTCCTTTTTAGAAGACTTCTTTAGGCCAGATCACTCCAGCACAGCTAGCAAAGAAATGGGGACCAAGTTAAGGCACAGGAATGGGATTGAAGCAGGACAAAAGGCAAGAACAAAGCCTCCTCAGCTGTTTTTGCGGCCAGAGACAGACGGAAATACCCATCTAGCTTGCCTGGGTGTTGTTCTAGAGGGCAGAGCAGGCACATCAGGGATGGGGTAGTGGCAGCAGAGGGCCACAGCCTGGGCCTCTCCGCACCCAGAGCTGCCCCCTGAGCTTCGTGAAGGGCATTCACAGGAAGGATGTCTGGCTCTCAGGGCTGTGTGCCTCCTGTTCCAAGGAGAGCGCCTCACAGACACATTAGCATCTTGAAATGTATGGGAAAACCAGTCCTGAGGCCTGCCAGTTTCTGACACTATGCAGCCTTGCCTTTATACATATCCAGAGAGAAAGTCCTGTCGGAAAGATTTGTTATAACAGGAGTTCTTTTGTGAGGAAGAACATGGAAGCCCCATTTGAAGCACTCGTCTTTCTTTTATCTTTATCTCAAGTACCCTGACATGAAATTAATCTCATCTGAGACTTTAAAGGGCTTAATTCCATATTCTTTTGTAATTGTTAAAAGAAAGAAGCAGGAGGCAAATTTAACTACAACGTGAAGTTCAATTATTTCAATTACCACCTCCTGCCTAAATGAAGTCTGTTCCCTCAAAGACATCTGCAATTTTACACTCATTTACTCTTAAAATAGCATTAATTATAATAATTTAACTGGAAATTCTAAAAGAATACATGAACAAATTAAATAATTACTTACATACATTAAAAATCTGCACACCAGTTTAATTTATAAATTAGTTATTTACCTTACATAATTATTCATGCAGCTAAGAACAAACCTTTACAAGTATCTCATGAGTGTAACATGAAATTTTGGTCCCTTTCAAAAGTCATATTAATATGGGATCCTACTCTGCAGGCCGTTTCACAAAACAGAATAAACAGATCTTAAGTAGTTGATACTTACAAAAAGCACCATAAAGTGGTGTAACTTACAGGGGAAACCATCATATTATCACGTTGGTGCTTTTTCTGGAACGGGGATGATAGGTGTTGGCGGGACTGTTTCTCTGTGTGGGAACTTGCTAGAGCGTGGACCAATGAAATGAAAGAACAAAGAGCAAACAAAAAAGACAGAAAAGCCACAGGCAAATACAAGACAGTGAAAGATTGTTGCGCAGTAGGAAAAGGAGTGAAGTGACCATGAAGCTGACAGTGGTGCTCTAGGCAGCATCCCGGGGCATCCACTGCAAAAAGTCTGTGAGGAAGAAGGACGCATGGATAAAGACCCACAAGGGAAGGAAGGCAGATTTTTATCACATTTTCTGTAGTATTTGTCAGTCTCTATGCGAGGATTTTATTTCAGTTATGCTGAAAGGTACTGAACAGACACCTTACATGAAGAAAACTTCAGTGTTGCAGGTACACAGGAATGAAGCGTGTTTAATATTCTGGTTACAGACTTCCTTGTGTATGGTTGTTACTGAATTTAGTCAGAACAGAAGATGAACTGACACAAACGGGTACATTTCTGAGAGATCCGTTTTAAATCACAATCATATTTTGTGTCTAATCCTGGAAAACTTTTTCTGGTCCCAGAAAAGCCAGGTGCTGTAATTTTGCAGTGAATAAGCAATAAAGTAATTTAAATTCTGGTTAGATTGCCAGGTTCCATTCTACCTGACCTATGGCAATCACCCTCTACATATCCAGAGAGAAATAGAATGAAAGATGCATAATCCCATGCATGAAAAATCTGAATATCAAACATTTTATTACCAGACTTCAGCTAGAAAAGCTACAGTGGGCATTTACAACAAAACAGTGAAAGAAATTTTTATTTCTCTGGTCTTTTTACTGGGCTAAATAACACAGATTGATACCACTTCTTTCATGGGATCAAAGACACCCCTACTTATTTTCGGAGTACTTCTGTGCAACATATTTAGTGACTTCCCAAGCTATTTGCAGACCTAAGAACATACTGATTCTGCATTATTACCTTGCAAGACTGACTCAGAAAGACAGGGAAGAATCTGCTTTTTTTTTTTTTTCTCCAAAACCATATTAATTGTCTTTTTTAGATCTAAGAATGGAGTTTGTCCTGATTCTGCAGTAGTGAATATTAATGGAACCAGACATTGAAATTCTCTGGCCAACATTGAAGAACCTGCTGTGTTAACATTTTACTAAGCACAATGGCATCATTCAGCGAATAGTATTGCATCAGATCCTAGCTGACTGCTTATCTCTAAATCAAAAATGCATGATTTTATTCGTCATCTGTAGAAAAAATATCACAACAATTTTTTTCTGGAGTTGCAGTGTCTATGTTTAGTTATAACTCAGTAATTCTCTGTAGGACAGATGTAAGTAGGGACAGGACTTTAAAGAGTAAACCCTGAGTATTGTCAGAGACACCACGGGCAAGGAAATTGTACACACGTAATAACCTGACTTTAAACAATTAACATCTCTTCCCTGTTGTTTCAAGAAGTTAACAAGTAAAGAAGGAAGAAAATCTTCACCTTGGGGACTCACTAAAGGCATATTTTCTTATTACGAACTTGCTGAAAGAGGAGATTTAGTGTACCAGGGCCAGGGGCAGGAGATTACCCTTTCTGATTGAGAAGTGATTAATGAATTATATAAAAAGTGGGTGGAAGCACTATTAAAATTTTTGTTCCTCAGAGATGTTCTATATGAATAATGAGATTGCTAGATAATAAAAACTGCTGGCTACTTGTTCCTTTCCATCTCAAATTATTCCAGAAGTAAATCTGATAAACAATAGCTCCCACCATCTGACCTCTGATCCTTCAATTCTTCTCTATCTGTCTCTTCATTTTACTTCGTCATTCCTTGGTGTTTCTCCTTAGCCATATATGTCACAGTTGCTAAAATTCTCCAAGGGCGGCATGAAAAAAATACCTAGACAAACAGCTAAAGTATATTTAAACCTCAAACACTGCTATATTAAAAGCATAATTCTTTTGTTCACCGGATGTTATATCCCTCTGTTTCATCAGACATTGGCAGAAAAAGAGAATGATTCCCAGAAAAAGAAAGAAAATAATACTTTATGCAAAAATATGTCTTTTTTTATACACATAGAAGGTAAAATTCTGGGGGGGAAAAAAATCTCAAATGCTTTTCCAAATCACCTTCATTCATTCTCCACAGTAATAAAAATAGTTCCCTCTATGCCCTCGGTCACAAAATATAGTTTAAATAGGTTTAAAGGGAACTTGCACAAGTGGGAGGAAAAAAAAAGCTTTAGAAATTGGTGATAGTTTTATTTTGTTTTACTTTCAGGTTACAACTGGGATACCTCATGATATCCTCAAGAGTGGTCAAGGGTGTATACAGTCTGCACAGTCCAGACACAGGCCTCGTGACCAGCTCCGGAGTGCCTGTGACATGAATCACAAAATCTGGAGATAAAGCAGCTAATCACAAGAGTAATCTAATATATTGAGCATGTTATGGTCATTCATAATACAAATAGAAAATACTGACATCACTCAGCACAACCCAAATCATTTAATAAATAAAAAAATCATAAAATATTGAACACTGCTGAAGATGGACCAGTCATAATTCTGCATATTGGATCCATGTTTCAAAGGCCCCATACAAATGCTAGGCCTTCCTCAAGAAAAGGGAGCACAGAGTCTCATTTTGAGCTGTCTAGAGAAGTCCAACCATTAGGCAGGTCTATAATAGGATAGACACCACATCTATGCTGTTAGAGAGTATTGACGTTGAGTATGGCTATCATATTCATTCAAGAAGCACAATGGTGGCATCGGCTGTCAGCCAGGATTCCTACTAAATTCTAAGCTTTCAAAGATGAGACATGAGGTTCAGAGACAAAGAGCTCAAACCCAGTATTTTTATATGCAATTTTTCCATATTTTATATGCAGTATTTGCATTCATATAGCTCAATTTATGGCTTTTTGAGATTGACCTAAAATAACCGTAATTTCTTAATTGCTTAAGTAGGGAGCCTCGCCACCTGTTGATGCTTCTGAGCTCAAATCTTAGCTCTTAGGCACTGCAATATTTAGGAGTAACTTCAGCAGGCAGAAGAAATTTTAGGCATAGCTCTTTTTTCTTTCTAAGTACTTTATCAACAAAATATTATATTAATTCCAGAGGTGATCACTAGCTAAGGAACAATTCTAGATACTAGGAAAATGAGGCCAAAAAACCACTTTAAATAAATATGTACATTTTTAATGAAAGCTTCAGGCACACACACATATTTAATTCCCCTGGCCTCATCTTCACTATTTTATAATCCTGCATCATCCAAATGGGATTTTATGAAAGTATCCAGGTCCATGTAAATATCTGTAATAAGACTTCTCCTGATGACCTTTCTGTCAAGAGAGATGTCGACATTTTTAAAAGAAGCAGTTGCCCCTCAAAACAGCATCTCTTATTATGTCACTATAAAGCATGCAGATTTGTCCCGCCAATCAATTTCCATCTTAGTAAAAGCAAGTATTTAATGTCCTTAATATCTAGGTGAGAAGCCTGGGGAAACACAGACAATTTTTTTTATAATTGCTAGTGAATTCTTTTTGCAACATAATAGCAGATGCCCGGTAAATGGTTTAACCAGGCATGTTACAGGATTGCACTACTTCAATCAAGAAGTTCTCAGTTGTTTTACTGGGATTTTTTAGTAGGCGGCAAAAGCTTAAGAAAGGAAAGAGAAACATAAATAACAGACATAGGTGTGTGATGTACAGGTATTATTATGTAAATGCAAAAAATACACATAAACTACTATCTTTTGACATGGCCTTATGCCTCCTAACCTAGTCCAGAACAAGGGAATAGGACCTAAGAAGGAAAAGTCATGCAGTCAGGCATGTCGTCCGAATGCATTACAGAAAAGAAAACTCCCTATATGCCTGTCTATTTCTGGGTAAAACAATGAAGATGGGAAGCTAGATAACAACCACTTTCTTGCAATTGCATTTTCTGTACAATTAGCTGTTTCTGTATATATCTCTGTAGGAAAAAACCCCAAACTGTAACGTTTTTCACTGACCCCTTTTTTATGTCCATCCAGTTTCATAATTTTTTCCAACTTCTTTTTGTCATTGCTATTGCAGGTGTTCAGCATCTCCTCCAAGGCAAAGGAAAACTAGACTAAATTCTAATTAAAGGACAATATTGAACTACTGTTGGTGGACAGATTAGGAAAAGAAGAAGAAACCAAAAATATATTTAAAATATTCTGCAAGTACTTTCCATATGAAATTTCTCAGCTAAATACAACTGTAGATACACTTCTGCAGAGTATAAGAAAAAAATGTTCATATTCTACACTATAACAATTTATAGATATTTTGTCTTTCGACCAATGTTTAATCTCAGCTTTGTGTTTACTGCAGTGAAGTCTTTGAAAGAAGCAGCTGTATGGAGAAATCCTGCCTGCCAGAAAAGCCATGCAGATTCCTAGCTAGGTAAAAACCGCAAGTTTGAACACAGAATTAAGTGGAAGGCTCCTTAGCCCAACATGCTCTGTCTGCCCATGGGACAGTGACTATGCTTAAGAAAAGAACAGAAGGTGACTAAAGATTGATCCTTGCCATAAAGGATTCTCCAGCTTCCTGAAAAGAGCATGTTGAGGGACTGCTTCAGTCAGAAGTTCTAGATAGATGATCACATTTTACAGTTACTCCATAAATTCATCCATTATTAAAACCTGTATAGTATTTGGCCTGCACAGCATACCAGTGCAGTAGATAACAAAGTTTAATGAAGTTTGAACAGCAGCTCTTCTTTCTGTTTGTTTTGAGCATGGTGTCTGATGGTTTCACTGGATATTTCTTCCTGCTTGCGTGAAAGGTATTATTTTTACAGGCTATGAGATCACCATGTTTAGTGTTTTCTCGTAGTAACAATCCTGTACCTCTGACTATTTCTTTATCCCTCATTGTTCCTTTTCTTTTACTTCTGGGGTGAGCAGAGCTTCACTCAGCACCTGCAGATGGAGTATACCCTGTTACAACAAGCCCAAAACAGCAAAATTGATGTTTCAGCCATTTTTCCAAGTAACAATTTTCCTAATTCTAGCCTTCACCACCACTGGGCTTAAGTATGAATTTCACACATAAAGCGCGTAAATAACATATTTTAAGGCAGAGAAATATCTTCATAATGAAATAATAGAAACTGAAATTCACTTCTCTCCCTTCTTCCAAATTGTAGAAACATAATTATGATTTTCAGGGTTCTTGTTTTAACTATTAATTTCAGAATAAGGCTTTTGTGTTTCCTTATTTTTCAGTCAGCATCTTTTTCTAACTAATCCTGCAATGTCCCTAGTCAATCCAAGGTTGTTTGAGAAGATACATTCTTTCCTAGTAGAAGAGTGTAATATCATAAACATAAGAATCTGCCTTTCAAGCAACATCAAAAGGACAAGTTGTATTAAGTTGTATCTAGGAGGAAAGATTCCTCATTCAAATACACATTTCTTCAATAAGCACAAATGGAACACAACAAAAAGCGAATTTCTTTTTCTGACAGCTTTTTCTTGAAGTCGAAGTACCTTAACGTATAAATTCATCAAAAGAAAGAAAGGGGCACAGTTAATCCTCAATAGCATGTTAACACTTGACCTTCAATACAAATGTGTAAATTAACTGTTAATGTCTCTACCACATATACTAAATATCTTCACAGATGAACAAATTTAACAAAACTTCAAAAGCAAGCCAGTGATGTAAATGAAATGGAAGATGTCTGGTCTTTTATGAGACGAGAGGTGTATGTGCCTTTGTGTCTTCTGGACAAAGTTAAACATATCCAACAGAAAGTTTTCAAACAATGCCAAATTAAATGCCATTTTGAACTCTTATTACTTTCAAGCAGGTCCATTTAAGTTCAGAATCCATTTGTATCTAGCAGATAATAACATCACTGCTTCTACTGTGAACCCTGACACAGAGCAGTTTACACATGAAAGGCAGAAAATCCTCCAGGCTGATCCTTATTATCTGGAGTTCATAATTTGTAAGCTATTCTGAGGGCAAGGACTTGAAAATAAAAATATGACACAACGCCAGCATAAGAAACCACTGAGAACCTCCTCCCCTCTTAATATTTTAAAATATCTTTGGATAAAAATATCTGTTGGAGAGAAATAAAACTATGCTATTACTATCTTGAGAGGATAACAGTGGGATTCTGTCAATTCTCAGGTTGTTACTAAGTGATCAATAAATTTATTACTCTTTTTCAATGAGCTTCCATGATTATGCAAATACCTGAAATGTGGCTTCTGTCATTTTAACACACAGAATTTCAACATGAATGTCTTCTAACATGCCCATGATTGCTGCAAAGTCAAATATATTTTACAGTTGTTTCATTAAATAACCATTTGAAAATCATTCCTTCACATCTAACACAGATTATTACCAAATAATTAAACATGAGTCCTAATGAAAAATAGGAATTCTATGTCATTGTCCCAGAACTGAAAAATTTGTAAGACACAGCCTACTCATTTCTTTCTTTCTTTAGCTACATCCCAGAATTAATTCCTCAGCAAATAGCATCTCTGATGGCTTTTAAAAGATGGCCACAGCAAGGCTCAATCAAATGGCATAAAATAACAAATTTGACATTACTGAGAGAAATGGGGGCTAGTCCTAACTAGAAGATGAAAGTCAATAGGGCTAAGCAAGTACAAAACAAAAACTTAGGCTTATTCTATGAAGAGGAAGCCATAAAATTGATCCTTCTATAAAAAATGCAACCACCACCACTAAACAAGACAGTTACTTTGAATTTAGAAAATTTGCAGATTTCTTTTGCAGATTTGTTTATCTTACTTAGGCAGTGATTAGGTCCAGGCCATAGCAAAGCACTTTGCCACTATCACTTTGTGATACTGACTTTAGAAAAGGCCTTTCACTAGACAGTGACTTGGCTTCTTTTTCTGCTAGCAAAGAGAAAGGGAAAAAATAATTATTAAAGTTAAGAATGTTCTCCAAAACTTCTAGGGACTGATGTAGTTACTGACCTAGGCTGAATGCTGATTAAGTATTTAAGCACCGTGGGATGAAAGGTGGGACATGGAGGATCTGTTCACCGCTAGGCTGATGCACTCCCCTGTACAGGCAAATGTGACCTCTGTCTGCCACTGAACGCACTGGAAATTCTGTCTGTGTGTAGTGCTTGTGGGACCACATGCAGCATCCTGTATCCTGTTACGGGTTCTGAAGACATAAGGAAAACATTAACACACTGGAGCAAGGTCAGTGAGAGCCACCAGGGTGGTCAAGGGCCAGAGAACAAGATGCAGTGAAAAATGACTGAGAGAAATGGACTTGCACACTCCTAGAAAAAGAAGGCACAGAGGAGGTTTTTGAAAGCTGGTGGTATCTATGGCCTGCAATATAAAGGCTTTCTAATATCAGTCAAAGGAATCTTTTTATAAAATATCTAAATTTTACTTCTTTCATAAGAAAATCTTTAATTGCCTTCACACTATGAATGACATCACTTTAAAATGCCAGCTGACAGGCCTACAAAAGCTAGTTATTTAACGTAAATTTTAAGAGGTGTGAGTTAGCATTCAGAAACACACCTCATATGTCTGAAAAAACATTGGACAGTAGATTTTAGTTCTACAGCCTATCATCTATTTTCCCAGTTTATATATTAAGTGCTAAGGTGTGTCTCTGTGTGTTTAAAGATAATCTGTATGCCATCCAAAACTGCAAATCTGTAATCAACTTCAAATGTGGCACAAAATAAGTAGGCATCAGGTTAAATGATTTTTTTTTCTGAGGCAATTGCATGCTGCTAAAATTTTGTCACATTTATGCATCACAGTCTCTATGTCCCTTCCATTTATTTAATGAACTTAAGTTCACAAAAAGGTCAGTAATTTCCAACTTGTACCCTAAACCAATC
The DNA here is from genome assembly GCA_013397755.1 of Cnemophilus loriae. Lineage (NCBI taxonomy): Eukaryota > Metazoa > Chordata > Aves > Passeriformes > Corvidae > Cnemophilus > Cnemophilus loriae. The sequence continues at coordinate 2,500,775 of VZTF01017490.1, read as the reverse complement.
TGGAATCTTATAGCAGTAGTCCTTGCTACAACATAGAGAAATGCCTCATCACCTCAGTCTTTCACAACACCCAAACATAAGAAATGCTAAACAGTGCTATTTCAGTGTTCAGTTACATAGCTGTGGATTTTAAAGTGTTTCCCCTGAAAAGAAAATAAGAAGGACAGAAGACAAACATGAACTAGAGTTGACAAATTTCTTCTTCCACAACGTAGAGATATCACATGAAACCCTCAACATCATATTATCTTTCAAATGAAAAGGAAATTCCAACTGTGTTTCTTTTACTTATCATAGTGAGTTAGAATTTACTTTCTTGGTTAAACAAGGCTATTACATTAACAAAAACTACATTTTCCATATACAACTGCATAAAGAAACTTTACTCATAGAACCTTTGCTGTAAAATTATCAAAAAGCTTTTTTAAAGTGCAGTTCTGGAACCACAAAATGTGGATAAGTACTTCACCCAACTCCCAGTTTTTCCAGAATATGCAAATGTTTCTGCTTACCTTGAATGTCTAAAAAATGTATAATGCAAGAAAATAAACAGCCTGTAGCCAAGAACTTTTCAAGGGCTTGAAACAATCCCAAAAAATTATTAAAATCACATCTATCCATACCAGAATAGAAACATTTGCCTAATGAATTTTCCTTCAATGGCATGAAAATAGTAGCTAATGTATTTATATTATCTGTGTATATGTTATTGAGAATCTCTGATTACAAGAAAAATATGCAGACTTTTTATAGATCTAACAGATGAGAGGTTTACCATAACATAGTCAGATAAATTACTTCCAAGTCATATTATTGCTTAAACATTCCAACAATTCAGACTAAATCCTTCTTTAACAGGAACCAAGCAACCCAGCTGGACCAGTGTCTAAGCACTTCTTCAAAGCCTTAATGCTTCTAGAGCTACTCCCCTGCTACAGCGGACTGTAAAGCCAGTAATTTATTGTAGGGATAGACATGATTCAGGATGAAATGTAGCTGCAGAGTGTCACATCTCTGCGAAAAACTCAAGTGAAGCCAGAGTGCAGCAAAGTCTTAATTCCCCTCAGGATGTGGCGTGTGAAATGCTAGAAATGCAAACAAATTTAATTAAATCAACGTTAATCCCCACAAAAACGGATGGAACTGAGGCATTTATTTCCCAGATATTTTCAAGAGAGATAATTAGCCCACAAACCAACCTACAAGATAGCTAGTGGAAGGGAGATGGCACTGCTGGTGCTCCCTTGAGGAAAGGCAGTAAGCCAGGCCTTGGCTAAGACCTTGAAGTTCTCCAGGGCAATCGGACTCAAGGAGATTAATTTTAAAATATAAACAGCATCAATGAAATCTACTGAATATATTTTACTTCAGCAAAGCTTCACACAGTCTCCAGAATGCTTCTGCCACACTGTGGTTGAGGTCTCAGGCCTGAAACGACCCAGAATTATCTGTCTGGCCTCCACCTGGTGATTCACAGGAGCTCACAGGTCTAGCAGAGGCACTGTGTCAGATCTGTCAATTTGAATCCCTTGCTTAAGTGTGAAGGTAGCCTTGGCTACTTGTTTAAAAAAAAAAACAAGTGGAAGTCCATAAATATAATTTAGGAAGTTCGAAAAATTCTGTGGGCAGTTACTACTACTACTGCTGCTGCTTTCTCTGTTTTTCTACTTTTCCCCTAAACATTTGTCACTGGCTACAGTGGCAAAGACATAGACAAATCAACAAAAATATTTAGCCTGATCCATTTTCAATGCCCACTGTAATAAAAATGCTCTGCACCTGTTATATCAGCCTCCAAGTAGGGGTGTTAAGATACAGGCATCTATAAATTAAGCCTCAAAAAATCATCGTTACATCAGATTATTTTGCTGGGAAAGAACCAAAATAGGAAAGTATCTTGCTAAAATTATACAAGAAATGTTGTATAGGAAAGGTGATAGAATCAAACACAATATTCCAATTAAATGTGTCCCATTAAGTTACATTAAAACTTTACATAATTTCAGGATAATTTCTTTTCTATTTGGGGTATTCTCTAACCTTGTTTTTGTTTTCACTGAGGAACCAACAGGGATGGGCAGGTCTTTGAATCTTTGTGGCTCTGTATTCAGACCCCAGTGAGAGATAGGAGAAGCTCCACTTGTTTTTTCTAATACAATTACATTGCATACATCAGCCATGAATTATGTTTACCATCTTACTGCTCAACCTAATTCCTTTAGGTGTTCCAGTAAAGTTTATTTATAGAATCGTACACAAACAGAACAGATGTGAGTAATAATGCTTTATAGTGGCCAATATACCTATATGTATTTTTATATAAATACTTTGGGACAAATTCTGTTATAATCTAAGATGGTATGACTCCTTTGATGCCAAAGAGACTGAACACATTTACAACTGTGTAGAACTAAACCTTTTAAAATTTTAATCAGGAAAGGAGCATACTATTGCTGCCATCAGTTCAAACTTTAATTGCAGAAAAGAATTACTATTACATTTTTGAATAATTTCATTTTGCTTTTTTTTTTTAATTCTTTCTTGTCTTTTAAAAATCAACAGTGTAGACAAACTGATAGTTATGAGCCAGGGCATAAATACACTTCCACACTATTTATGCTGCCTGTATCTACAGATCTGTGTCTGCATGGTTCTAATAATTTCAGAGGGAGGGATGACTTTTTTTTAAAAAGAACAAATTGGAGAAGTGCAGGTAAATTCAAATAATCTCTTTGAATCGAAAAGTAAGATTCTTATTCTAGTCTTATGTAAACAAAGTTAAAACAGTCCTTATCTTTTCTACAAAGAAGTTATCACTTGTGCTTCAGGAACTGCTGAAAAGATGATAAAGATGATTCCTGAAAATCCACTTTATAAGAGAAAGATACAGAGAGACTGTTCAAAGGTAGGAATTTGCTTTTGTTCCTCAGGAGAGAAACTTTCAAATAGATTTTATTAAGAGAAAAAGAAATTTAATGGAGAAACTTCAATGACTAAAAAGCAACACAGAGGCCTATACAATTAGCGAAGATGTCCCCAGAGCCCACCGACATTTCCAACACAGGCAAAATTTGTCATGGATTCCTTTTTTTTAAATTCTTTTTTGTGGAAAGTAGGAGTTTTATAAATCCTAGAAAAATATTTAAGTTAACCAGGTAATGATAGTCAGTCTTAATAATATCAGAGTACCAGGAAATTTATTAACTGAAGAGTCATCTCCTGATGAAAATAGAACTGACCAGCTAAAAGTTCCTTCGCTGGTGTTTTTATTCAGATCATTAATCTAGACTTGAAGTTGTCTTGTCTGATACCTAGGAAAAAAATCAACAAAAAACCACAAGAAAACTACTTCTCCCTTGCAAGAAAGAAAATCTATACCATTATGATTCAATCCAGCACCTGCAGGCACCTTTTGAAGATAGAGGTGTGGTCAGCAGCTGTGCACAAGAACAACCTTCCAGTTTGAAAAGTCTATGGTCCTTCTCTTACTACCATAAAAGTACAGTTTTAACATGTTCATCCTCCCAGTGCTGCCTTGAGAGAGGAAAGTTTTATGGAAATGAGTTAGACTGATCAACAAAGCTCCAGATCATCAAGGGCTTTTAAGCCTCTAACTCCCCCTCACTGCAGCCTTGGCGATCTGACCCAAGGACTCTGCTGAAGGTCACACAGTTGTCTGTAGATGATCACAGAATGCAATCCAGCTTTCTAAATTCCCAGAATACTAGTCTAATTACACTTCCCCAAATCCTTATGCCTTAAGTAGATTGCTGAGATGATTTTCCTGTATAAGCAGTACTCTGATTTTTTACATATAGATCCATCCTGTCACTTTAAAACTACACACCGTTCAGTTGCAAAAATACAGAGGATGGGAGCTGGCTGGTTTTAGTCTGTTTCAATTAGCTTTAATGTTGCATCGGTCAGGATTATTTCAATTACAGCCTCTTTCAGCATTCCTATTCAGATAACAATTATCCTTGTATTATATAAGGCAGTATTTGCATGCATGTGAGGTGATTTTCTGAACACCTGCGTTGCCTGCACCCACCCCAGCCTCTCCTGTGTACACCTCTTATTTCTTGTGTGCTCAGGTGGCCTAAGTGTGTTTAGTTGCAGTCTCTGATTCGGTCATTAGATGTCCCTGCACACTTGGCAGGATTCTGCACGAGGTGTAGTCCCTGATAAACAACATAAAGCTGAACTAGGTCAGTTCTGGGAAGTCTGCTTGTTGTATTTATGCTCGATACTATCCTGTTAACAGGTCTCCTCTTTAAGAAGGTCTGTTGTTTACCATTTTGAAGATGTAATCCAGGTGTTTACATACCCAGAAATATCAGCTAGCTAATCCCAGCTAAATAGCATCGTTCCATCTATTCAGTAGGACGAGATGCTGTCGACTGTCCTTTAAGTCACTCTTTCAGTTTGTCCAGTTTAGACTAACAGCTTTACCAATGACAATTAAAGATCCAATTGACTTGTTCATGTGCCATAATCATACTCGTACTTTCCTTTCCCTCTCCTCTTGAGTCTGTGCCTTTGTACAGCTCTGACATCTGCTCTCTACTCATTCTCCTTATGCAATATGCAATCTCCAGAATAATGAAGTAATTTCCGTCGGGATGAAAACCTTCTGTTTTTTTCACAAGTAGATTCTGTGGGGATGAAAGTCTGTTGGTTTTCTCACAAGCTGTGGTTTCTCATTAGATCTGAATTCTGGACTCAGCATTTTTATAATTAATCCCCTCTCAAATTTAGCTACAAATTAGTTAAGCCTTGAAAACATAAATAATAAATCTTAAAATTCAAACTCAGGTGTAAAAAACTACACACTGATTCCCTTGAGGCTATAAATAACTTCAACAGGAGCACTGGCTGCACAGTTAAAGTAGAACAGGCCCCTTTGCATTACATCAAAAGAACTGATATTATCTGTTCTATCAATAGAAGGAATGCATTTTTGTAGTACACTCAACAAACAGAAATTTTCACAATTGACCATCAGTTTTGAAGTATCCATTCTGCATTTGTGGACATGAAATAAGCCTCTCAAAAACAGATGAGAAAAGGTGATTTTCTGCCCTATCAGATGGCAGACTAAACGAGTGCTGTACAATATTTTTATATTCCTTAATGCTTCAGTGGCTGTCATTTAATTTCACAAAGTCCTTTTATATTATTAAGTGGAAATACATTCAGAAGCATCAGAATTCCCTGATACTAAATGTTTTTCTCTGTAAAGAAATTTCTGTAAATGTAACAAAAGCAACAACTGTAGAAACAATTCTAATTGCTTTCCTATGGCACTGAAAGAAATGATGGCACTTTGATGGGAAATTAATCTCTGCAGTTTAACAAATATGTGTATTCTTATATTCATTTATATTATTTTAGGTATTGTGAATGTGTAGGACTGGATCAGTTTCCTCACTCTCAACAAGAGCCTCAGCAAAAAGGTTTTCAGCGAACCCTTTACTTGCTATTCTTTTCACTATTTTTATATTCTGAATAACATGTCATAAGTAAACTATATATTATAAAAGAGGTTCTGAGAAAGTGAGTAAGTGTCATGATACTTTCCCATCCTAAATTTGCACCAACCTTTGTAAATGTCAGAGGCATTTGAATTCTTGTATAAAAAATCTTAAGGTGTCTCTGAAATGACAACCTACTTTTACAATCCAGTCACAACCCAGAACAAATACAAACCCAGAATCCAAAACGAATAGCCAGTTTGTCTTGGTATATTGTTTATACCATGTCTTTGCCACTTATTTATCATTTTAAGATTTCTACCTCTGTAAATCGTAGCAGACAATCTAAACAATCTAATACATGTATTATGTTGAAGTGGAAAACTATGAACACAAGAAAGGAATGTACCCACGGCTTCAGTCAGACAAACATGCATGTGAGCTACACTCTGCTCAAAAGTTGATTCAGTAGATTTTATGAAACTGATCATATACTTTAAGTCAATGATATACCATTTTGTAGAAATCAAGCCAAAAAAAATGATGGAATCAAGTCCTTCGTACACAAGTATACTTGGCAGACTTAGTTACAGGACCCTTCAGATTATAGCTCTCCATCTGTTGCGTGTTAATGGGAATTAGAATAAAGCTAATTTAAGAGCTGAAAGGCAATGCACTTTCACTAAAAAAGCACAAATCCAGTCTACTAAGACGGTTACAAGAAGACTCAGTAATGCAAATATAAGATACTTATCTGCTCTATGCTGGATCCGTGAAATTTTCTGGAAGGACCGGCTCTCTTCCCATTCAGCAGAAGCTCTGTCTTCAGTCTCTGCAAGTTTTCAGAACTGTCTGCACTCATATCTGAGCTCTATAGAAGAAAATTATTAGGTCCCATGTGAGACTTTTCAGTCAGTTTTACAAAACACTTAAACTGACAACTATTCTACAGCACACAGGTCTTTATGGAAAGTAATATAATTTAATGAATGCAATAAAATTAAGCATATAACATAATTCATAGCAATTTAAATTTATGTGCCATTAACTGCTTTCCTGCAGAGAAGCAAAATATAATTTGAAAACATTTCTCCTGCATTGCAAATAAAGACTCAATTTTAAAGTAATGATGATACATTACAGAAACATTTCTGCACCTTTTGGTAGGCTCTATACTATTGAATAAAGAGCTCTGTATCTTTGCTTTATGCTTCTCAACCATCCTCGTGGTGACAGCCAATACTTTGTCTTACATAAAAGTGTTATTTCTGCCAGGTAAATCACTTATACCTAGGTCTAGGTATATGCAATCAGCATTCTTCCTCACAGTGAATTCCATTTTTATCCAGTCTGTTCCCATGAGGCATGCAGCGCACGTGGCTCCAACACAGCTTCTACAAATACAGTTGTGAGATGTTTTTATTCACCCGTTTTGCTTATTTATTTGTTTAGCTGTGAAATTTGCTGGGTAAGCACTGTTTCCAAGGTACATCAGGAAATCAATGTCAAAAGTCTTGCTGCGAGAATTCTAATGTATTCGAAATTTTTTATCATGTTGCTTCATCTGTCTTACCTTCGCCATCAGGAATCTTGTCACATATGTGATAAGACTTTGCTACTGCATTAGAAAATTGAATACTGATAAGAGACTATTACATATGACATAAATTTGATCAGGCTGTCATATTGTAGCAGAACAGAAGCCAGTTTCTAGATTCAAAGAATTACATTGTGGAAGAACACGGAGTACACTAGTTCGCTTCCATAGCTGACGTAGAATATTGACAGTGGTCCTATCCATGGATGTGTAAAGCATATGTAAGATTGGAACTTAGTCCATGTCTCCCATCCACTTGCCTGGTTTTGCAAAGTTCTAGGATATTTTAGGAAAAATTATGTCTGTTTCCTGAGTGCTTATATATAACATTACATTCCATTGCTTTCTATCATTTCTATTTTTCTCATTGTTGCTATTAAGTGTTTGCTACTACTGGACCTCCTATTTCTTCTATCTCTGCGTCTTCCTCATGACCCATTTTATTTCATCACAATGTCTGCATTCCAACCTCTTTTTATTTTTTAGGTTTATTGGGTTTTTTATGCTTGTTTTTATATTATGCTTCTGGATGAAAACCTGGTCATCATGAGGGATTTTTGATAATCAGAGTGTGATTTTTTTTCCTAATCATTTCCATAACACCAAGAACTCCTTCTTTTAATCTATGTAAATTAACTTCTCTTTTCTGACCTTCATGAGTCCCAACTTGTTTGGAAATTTTACTGACAGATAAGTTATACTTTATAGCACAGAGTTTAAAAGAAAATATGTACTTTTTCTCAATAGTGGTCACTGATGTATTCATATACTAACAGTGTCAGACTTTCTGTGAAAGTGAGCATCTCACCCTTAAATCCTTTCTCTGGCATAAAAAATGTCCAGCATTTGTGTTGCAGGAGCAAATGTGACGAATGTCTGAGTCCAAATCCAGACAGTACAAATCCTGAAACTACAGTCCTGGAAATACCAGTATGGGAAATTGCCCCTCTTGTCAGTTAGAAAGTCTGAATACCAACAATTTGTATTGCACCCTGCCCTAAATATCTGACCTGAAACCCTGACCTGGAATTCAGATCGTCCAGAGACATCCCTCAAGTACATTCACGAAAGCCCTTAGTACACACATTAAAAAGTTGCTTAATAAGTACTATTCTGTTTTAAAATCAGCTGTCTAGTTTGCATTACTACTACGACACAACAATGCCAGTTCAGGAATTTTAACTTAGTGAAGTATTCTCTTGGATTGTTCCTAAGAAGGTGTTGGATTTCCCAGAATAGTTAAGTCTTTCCAGTCAAGAACAGAGAGCCATCTTCAACACCAAGATATACAGACATGTTTTTCATGTATGAAAACGAGAAAATGGGGGAAATATATGGACAGAAAAAAGGGAATAATATGAATTTGACAGTCAAGGTAGGACAGAACATTACTTTCATCTTGTTCTTGTAAGTCTAAACAGTCATATGCTTATCACTTTCCTAGGATAAAGCCAGCATCCTATCAACAGAATTCCTACAAAGCAAGACCATTTGACTGATGAATGCCTCAAAGGTTTTTTGAGGAAATGGGCCTCATGTAGAGCCCACAAATAATTTTCAGAGAAAACTCAAATCCCAGGAAAGCAGGAACTTCTTCACATGTCATGACCACACTTACTCATGTAAAGACTCTAGGGCAAGACAAGACAGCTAAAATCCTGCATTAGTTTCCTGTGAGAGATGCTAACCTGGGATTTTGTGAGTTCTGTGCATTAAATAAGGATGACCATGCTTGTTTTAAATTAAATAATTAGGTCACTGCTAAAAAGTTAATATGGAGCTTTGCACTGCCTGGCTGCTTAATTTTTTTTCTTGTCTCTATTTTCTGGGCAATGCTGAGTGTGTACTGCTACAGCTTCAACACTAGCTGCACATAAACACAGATGGACTTTTGGAACTGCTACACAAGTTACAGAAGTTCTTAAAAATGCACATTCAAACTGAAAACAGTGGCATCTGTGGTAAATGCAGGAAACACAGGACAGTGACATCCCTCCAAAGACATTTTTCTTTCATCTGAAGGTTTTCAAGCTGTTTGAGGGGGTAAGTTGGAGCTAACACTGAGTCTTCACATGTGACGATAGGTTAAAGAGACCTGTTTGTTTGAAAGGGCTGGTCTATAAAATTCTCCTGGAACATTTTTACGGAATCTAGCATCCAGGAAAGCATCTGAGCCCAAAAGAAAAGCTTTCAGCCTGATGAGAATGTGAGCAGTTTCACAAATTCTTTTGCAGAAGCAGAATCCCAAACAGATCTCAAAGAGTCAGCAGTGAAACACCTGCCACTAACACCTTTGAGACATGGAAAGAGCAGCCTTTGACGACCTTCAAATATAGTGTGATAGTAGCATTTATTTGCTACCACAGTATTTATGAAAGTGAGGCTTGTACAATACACACACAGCATCCCTATTCCACAACAGCTTCTTATCTAAATAGACAGGCAGATAAAAGCTAGAGAGAGGATTAAGCACACAAACAGAGCAAGAGGAGTAAGAGCCGGCAAATTTCATGTCAGTTCAGCTACTTTTGTTTACCTGTCCTTTGGGCAGAGTTCAATTAGTAAGGGATTACTTGACAAAAAGACAGAGGACAGGGGATAGATATTAAAGATGGCCAGAGAGAGGGGGGAGAGGCACACAGAAAGAGTCTGGAGTGAGGCTGAGCTCAGAGTCTGTAAGAAATGAAGCTCAGGGGGTTGCAGAAGGTGGCTGCATGGCACAGGGCAGCGCTGTTCCTAACTGGAACTGTAAAAAGCAGCCAGATGTCTATGGTGTGAACTGTACAGGGAGAGAGGCACTACCTTGTCTTGCCTCTAACAAGTGCATAGCACAGAGGCAGCCCCGAATTGGTGATAAGGACACGCGGCCAGCCAGCCTGTCTCACATAGGTATGAGGCTATACAGAAAAGTTGCTGCTTTTGACTTCTTCTGTGCCAGAATCAGCCTTGAGCTGGCTCCTCCAAAACCATTTGTCGAGCTGATCATCAGTGCGACACAAAAAGCTGCTGGATCCCAGAGGGGGTCTATTCTCTGCTGTCTCAGACCAGAACGGTGAAGAGTCCCAGTTCACTGCTCAGCTATCTCAGCAGTAAGGTGAGAGGAACCCATGTAACACATCCTCTTCCATCAGCATTGTGCAGAGCATCGAGCTCAGCTGACAACAGAACCTGGTTTCTGAAGCCTGCATCCTCCACAGAGGGCCCTCATTGCAGTGCGGCATGAAGAATCTGGGGCTGCTGTGGGAACCTGGAGGTAGCAATGAAGAATGAGAAGCTGAAATTAAAAAAATATCTGAAAAAGTGCTAAATAAACCCTCGTGTTAACACAATCTGCTGGGAGGTAGGAAGAAGGTGCACTGCAGTTGCTTATTTTTTCCTAATAAAAGATAAGCTATTTGGCCTTCAAAATTGTAATTCTCTGGTAAATTTTGAAGACAGGAGCTACTTGTATATTGCTGTAGCCATCAGTGAAATGCAGAGGGAAAGAAGGAGGAACTGCCAGTGGATGGTGGTATTGTATAAGATAAAAGAAGTAGTTTCTCACTTCTTACCTTGCAGTTATCTACCAGGGGTAGCTAATAAACACAACAATCCTTCACTCCACTCTTAGCTTTCAAAAGTATAACATAGTGGGCTGGAAAGCAACTTCAGGATGAGACAGAGAGGAGATGAGAAAACTACAGAAAGAAACAGACTGAAATCAGGAGATGGAATGAAATAAGAAGATCAGAAAGCAGAGAAAGCAGATGGCAACATGGGGAAAAGAGACTGGATGAGAGGCCAGATGGTGACCAGGGGAAAGAATCAAAAAATGGTACTTGGACAAATAATTGCTTGGAAAATGTGATTTTTAAAAATGAATACAAAATATCAATCAAAGACTGAGAATTCAGGGTTTATTCTGAACTGAAGAGGAAAGAAATCGGGATTTGTGTACAACAGATTTTCTTCTCAGCTTCTCCTTTCCTGCCAACGATATGCCCCATCAGTGCACCTCAGGATGCAGGTTTTAAACTGGAAGTAACTTAACCACAACTGATCCTATATTGCAAAAGTATTTTTGAACTCCCATCCTATTACTTTGGTCAATTCTGTGCATTCATTTCTGGGACCGGGTCATCTGTAATTGAGAATTTGTATGTACAGTGTTGTTTGAAACCTTGAAGCCTATTCTAGGAATCACAGAAAGAATGATGACAAAAAATTAAAATCTGAACAGGTTATTAACACCATTTCTAAAAATACACAAACTTTTGCCTGATCACAGAATTCTGTTCCAGAAATGACCAAATTCTATAAATTTTTTCTTCCTATTCAGACTAAACTTTTCCTTCTTTGAAGTGTTATTCAGCTTCCTAGACTCCTAATTGTACATGGAATAATTCTTCCTGGTCTATGTGTATTATACCCTGAAATCTTTGTGTGTGAATATATTTGCCACATCAAAGAATCCCTTTGAAAATACAGTTTGGAGCTGAATGTGTCTTATAGATGCCCTGCAGTTGTCTGAAGTGCTGCTCACTATGAGAGTGTCATAGAAGGGCTGAGTGAGCAAGGGGCCTGTGCTGATCACATTGTCCAACCCCTAGGAAGACCAGGGTCAGCTAGAACAGATTGCTCGGCGTGGGTTTTGCATATGTCCAAGAATGTAGACTTTACAACCTCTCTGGAGACCACTGTCCCAGTGTTCAACCATTCTTGTATTAAAAAAGTCTGTTCAAGTAGAATTTTTTATATTTCAGTTTGTACCCGTTGCCTCATATCCTTTCGCTCGGCAACACTGAGGAGCCTGGTTCTGCCTCTTCACTCCCTCTCATCAGGTATTTTTAAATGTTGTTAAGATTCCCCCCTGAGTCATCTCTTCTGGAAGCTAAACAATCCCAGCTCTATTCAGCATGCAGAGTAATACATGTATAATACATTTGGCCTTGTAGAATAGTACACTGAAACTGCAAACACTTCCAGACATACAAATCTGCAAGAAGGAAAAAAAAAGTGGAAGTGAGAGGTAGCTGACATCTTCATAGAAAAACAAGGTCACAACCTTACTAAATTATACATGACAACTTCTCAAGCTGCTTAATGAAAGTGAAGAGGCAATTTTTAAGTATGAGAACAATTTTACAATAACTACTTTTGGAAACAATACACCCATCCTCACCTAAAATAGTCAAAAAATATTCAAAATTTTTCTGTTTGGAAGGGACACCAACTGAGAACTCATCTAACTGATATTTCCCTTAAAGCTCTTCAATACCAAAATATCAAAATGAGAAAGAGCAACTGAGCAATAAAACCGAGAACTATAGCATGGTTTTAAAGAGTTAGAGAAAATGTTTCTATACCCTTATTTTGCACCAGCTACATTTCCAAAAATGCAGCTGCGAGATGCAGATAAAGCCCAATTGGCTCAGAGCCCTTTAGAAATAATAGATAGTAGTAATAATAATAATAATAATAACAACAACAAGAACAACAAGAACAACAATAATTATTTATTTAACAGTATAAGATAAGGTAACAAGGGATACAAGGAACAAAGCATGATATGAGTAATGGCAGTGTCACACTGGTAATGTTACAATGGATAAACCATAAGGGAGTTTATTGGTGGTAACCACAACATCAAAATTAATTTTGTGAGATTCCATGGAGAGAACCAGCAGCAACAGTACTGGGAAAAGCAGCTTCTGCACATACACAGAATCCATTATGCAAACAATGATAAGCATGATACTGCCGGACACATAGAGAAAGGATTCCATTAAAAGCGTAAAACAGTCTTCTTAGATGAGGGGTCAATACTTGTACATTTGACACACAACCTGCTTCCCAAAGCATCTTTGTCAGAAGATGTTTTTCACAGCATTTGTCTGAGTTCAAACACAGTAGATTACTGAAAGCAACTGAAGCAAAATCACCAATAATATAGATAATAGTAATGTTTAAATTACTTTAAAATTCTCCGAGTCTTGCCAGGCCTAATTAAAGGCAATCTCCACACTATTTCCAATTTTCTCATATTTTGTTAAAAAAAAAAATTGGAATTAAATTTTTATATTTACTTTTGCTGGACTGTAAATTATGACAGCCACTAACTTTGTTAGTGACAGTTAACACCACATGTATAGATCAGGAAGTTTCAGGTCAGGTCCATAAGGGTCCTGCTGACTGTCACCTGTCCATTTTAGAAAACAAAAGCAACACACACTCCCTCCTGAAAGAGAAGCGTAAGGAACCGTTAGGTAAAAAATATATCCTGTTTCCACAATAAAGATAAATTTCCATACATTTACATATATTTTTATCTTTCTGGGTAGGTTTTTAATTTCTCTCTCTTTAACCACAGCTTCAGTGGCACACAACCCTGGTACACACATTAGGGTTTTTTGCAAGACCTTTCCAGAAACTCCTGCCTACCGGATCAGTCCTGTGCGCAAGAAATGCAGTCATTTCATACTTCACTCTCACATGAGAAATGTGGAAAGTAAAACCCTGATGAACAAATGCAGACACTGCGGATGACAAGGAATAGCTACAAACTGTGAAAGAAAAAATGTGAACATTGCTAGGCTAAGCAAGACAGAGTAACTATTATCCTACATTCAAAGAGGGAAAAACTAAGCTAGTGTAAAGATACGAGCATATGCAGTGCTTGAGATATCCCCTTTCTTGACTTCTCTTTCACTGCTAAACACTTCTTATTACCATTAAAAGAAACGGAGCTACCAGCTTTCTGCTTCTGTTTAGAGAAAATATATGGCAAAAGATCCATGACAGAAGCTTAAGGCAGCCCCAAGAGTAACAAGTGATCAATAATCTCTTTGAGCAGATGTACTGTAGTCTTTATCTCCATTGACTGGAAGCTAGTGATCAGCTTGCTGTTTTGCCACCTACTAGGAAAAAAAAAACATTTTAGTTCCACTTAGATATTAGAAAATACCAAAGAAGTCATATCACTACTAACATGAGCATCATTTGTTTATCAATGATCATCCTAAAGCAGCAGTCAGGGAGAGGTGTTTTCCTCATACTTATGCTGAATTACTCAGATACTACCATGATTTTTTCGTACACTTGTCTCCCTTGTCACACTAAACAGCATCTAAGTACATTAATCCTTTTAAGAGTGTACAGTCTAAAAAAGTTTCAGAAGAAAGCAGAGGTAATGGGGTCAAGCAGTCCTCAGAGATATATTGACTGATAACTCACCGTGTAAATGTATGCACATGATACTTTTTCCTGTTCTAAATTATAAGGGGTTCTAGGACTTCACAACTGTGTTAGCAACAGCATAAGAGCAAAGATTCTTAAAGGCCCCAGAGAAACCCGAAGATATTTTCTGATTGCAGAAGTAGTGTAGGGTTATGTTCATGAAAAGTGATGAAGAACTGTATTCATGCATCACCTGCTTCAATTTTGCGTTCAGACTAGAATTCCACCATGGTCTCTGCAACTGCAGTACAGCAGAACATCAGGCTCCTTGTTTCGGAGGAGACAGATGTCAGAGAAAATAGGTGAGTTTGCTTTCAGCCTGAGCAGTAAGCTTGACTTGAATGGAAAGTTAGTCTGAGTTAGGGGCTACAACTCAGTGCCTAAGGGTAGTCATGGATGAGAGCAAGGACTCAGTTAATCTACTATCTTATCTGTGTTTATGGCAAATAAATGGATAAGGAAATAACATAAAGTACAGGAAAGCAAAAGTGACCCTGTTCCTAGCTTGCCTTCAGTGCATTTCACTGATTTTGTAGAATCTGATTTTTTTGTAACTGGAAGAGCTTGTGTAGCCCATTCCCTGATGGTTTTACTGTTCAAAAACATCTCAAATTCCTTGTTATTCTTAAATGAAGGAAATTTTTATAATATCATAATTAAATTGGAAAATTTTTTGTCTCAGCAAGCTGCCAAGACCAAAGACATAAAAGAGCAAGAAGAAGGTAGTCAATAGATGTCTGAAAATGAAATTGGGTATTTTCCTCTTCTTTCTCCCATCTTACAAGAAAAACTGAGTCATTTAATCATTCTCTCAACCTTTATGTCATTTGTCTTTCAGGCCAAAGATTTCAAGGCTTGATAATATTTCCTTATAGGGAAACCCTTCCATTCCTCTGAAAACCTTTACCACCATCTCATTCAAATTTCTAGTCTTACTAGGCAATATTGCTACTACAGGACAAGAGTGTGAGACACCATTTCATTTTTTAAAATTTTTCCTTTTTATCCCTTTCTGATAGACCACCGATATTCTATTTCCCTTTTTGATCATGGTTAAAGATTGAAAACTGGACTTTCAAATTCTCCTTGCCAAATGGCTATTACTAATTTAGAGCTAATAATTATCTGTTCATCAATAGCATTATTTTTTCCCCATTAATATAGTTTATCTGCAGCTTTGCTATCCTCTTTCAGCAGCAGGACACAGATCTGCATTTTTTCACTGTTAGTGTAAATCTTAGAGATTTTGAGAAATTATGCTGCACCGTCAACAGATTTTGTTTACCTTGCTGAAGTACAATTCTCCAGATTTGGACCAAAACCTTCCTGAAAACTTAGATTTGATATACAGGCTGATTTAAACAGTCAGTAGCCCAGTCATCAACTCAGAACCTTAATCTCCAAGGTTCTTTTGAACTCTTGGGTCTGTTATTGGCTATTTCTTGTAATTCGTATTTCTAGCTTTATTCTCAACAAAATTATTATTCTACTTCTGCCATTTGGTCAGGCTGAAAACTACCTTCATTTTCACAGCATTTGCTGCATTGCTATCATTTTAATGAAACCCTAATAGAAACGTAGTTCAGACTTTAGCACAGCGCTATCACAGTCTATGGCCATCAGCTAAGTAAGTTGTATGACACTCTTCCAGGATAAACTGGGTGAGCTCAGTTTCTGGAAGAAATAGGTTTTAAAAGACAACTGGTTTGAAAAAGAACAGAACATTTTCAAGCATGATGTCTGGACACTGGTCTGTTCTTCCAGGAAGAAACTATTTTGCTTAGCTTCAAACTGACCTTTCCTGATGTGATCATATTTGCTTCCTGCTATTAGGGATTGTCAATGAAATATAAACAAAAAAACAAAACAGTAAAAAAAAAAATAGATATGTTTTTAACTGACCTGAGAGATACATGCTTATTTTTCTTCTCTCTTTTTTTTTTATTTGACATAATTTATTGGATAATTGTAAATCTTGTATTAGGTCAGTAAGGAAAAAACCCAAACATGGTGGCTGGGCAGCAGTAGAGGGCAGAGTACAAATACTGCCGAACTGGAAAAGCTCAAAGAGCAAAAAGATATTTGTGGCAGTTTTTAATCCAGTGTAGGGCTACTGCTTATGCCTAACTTTCATATCTAAAATATGAAACCAGAATATCTAAAAAATATATAATATTTTTAAAATTTAAAATAATCATTTGTGAAATATTTTATCTACATTTTAGTGCATGAGAAAGCGGGGAAAAAGCCATTCTTGCTTACACATATCATCTTGTTTGCTCCCATAGAATTTTTTCTATCTCCACCAGGGTCATCCCCTCCATTTGCAGATCAGGAGGCTGAGAGACAGCGCTTGGTTTGACCAAATTTAACAGCAGAGAAGGGACCAGAAGAACCCAGGTTTCCTCACTTTTAACCAGAAGCCTGAAGCTGTGCCCAGTGTGTGTTGGTTGCTAAGTATCTATCTGGCTCTTATGGAAATAATGAATACCAGAGAAAGGCTTGAGGTTATTAAAAACGTACTTCAAAGTTTTATATCTCCCCTTCCCCAGGGTGAGAAACATCTCTCAGGTAAATGCAGAGTAGAAATTTTAAGGAAAACAGTTGACTAGACCAGTAGAAAAATTACTCAGGGTACAGATATTACCTGAAGTTGAAAGGAGATAGTATCTGGCTGATAGTATTAAATATGACTTCCTTTTATCAGTACCATGAGTTAGCTGGGGCTGATATTTACATACCTAGGTAGGGTACCTAAAATTCCGTGTATAAAGTACCGTGCATAACAACTTCTATGCCATCTTTATGTGGCAGTGTCTTGAGCCCCAGACCCACCAATAATTTAAAACAAAGGTCTTCTAAACTGAGTCCTTGAAGACCTAAACTGTAATTTTTTTGCAACCAAAGGAAACAGCTTTGGTTGTACTTAAACAGCATATCAGTGTGATTATTCTAGGTATGTGCAGCAATGCACTCAGATGATCAGTAACGAGTCTAATTTAACCCATTCATAAGCACTTATCCTGGCCAAATGGATATTTTGGCATCTGGTTTTGCCCTTCCCCTGTCTCGGTATTATATTTGTAATGCACTATTGAATTTTAGTAGCATTTTTTTAATCACCTTTTTAACAATATATAATTATTGTTGACAGCAAACCAACTAGAAGAAACACTTCTAGATTAATTAACAGTGACCTATAATTAAACTCTGCAGTACTTAGAGATGGAGTGGTCCCTAGATAATATTGCTTTAGTTTTAATGAGTGTTTATCACTCTTGTTTGCTTCCCCTGCGGTGGTTATCAAGGTTAGTTACAAAATTTCTTAATTAAATGGAACTACATAGAAGGCACTGCCTTAGCAGAAAACAGCTTGAAATATTCATGATTTAAGCATAATCTCAAATTATGCAAACTCCTGCCCTACAAATTTTTAATCACAGTTTACCTATAGAGCTCAATCTTTTTCTTAAGTCATATCTTGACAGTAAAAACAGTGCCATATTTTAGGATTGTTCTTGTTCCTTTATCTCTGAAAGATAAGAATGTATTATTAAATGTCTGCCTTCTCCAACATGTGAATGGCTCAAAAATACATTTTTATATGAAAGCTTTGATATAGGATTTCCGATTCCTGGCCCAGGCTTCACTAACCAGTTTCTAGAGTAATTAAGTAAATCTCTTTATTGCACGTTTTCAAAATGTAATCTGACAAATTAGATTCCTAATGGAATTAAAGGATCACATTCCTACCAAATTCCATATGGAGTTTGGTACCCAGAGTGCTCTGAGGAAATAATCTGCCTTTCACCAATTCCCCACTCTCAGATGACAACTGAAATGGCAGATTCCACCACCCTGAGAAAAATTCTCTTTGCTTCCAATTGTTGCAGATTGAAAGCTGAAGTAACTAAAAATAAGGTAACATATGGAGGGAGCTTCATCTTTCAAAATATAAAACACATATAAATGTTTGCTAAAGCTTATCTGTTTCACACAGGTAATACTTCTATGATTACACTATATACAATATGATTATTACATATAAAACATGTAAAGACAAATATTGGTACTGCTAAAGAATGATCCTAATATAATAATAAATTTTCCTTCAGTAGAAATCCTAATCATTTCCACTGTTCTTGCATTGTGCTGCTGGCCAGGTATTCTTAATTTATTTTGTTGGAACAATAAAACAATGTGCATGAAAGGTTATACATTAAAAAAAGGGCAAATCTTGTCTGGTCCCAGCCCAGTCTCCACAGTAGTTGGTCTGAGTAGTTAAAATCAGGCAATCTTGGAAAGGGAGGGAGGTTACCATTGTTTAAATCCTAAGTAAAAATAGAATACTGATTGGGTTCAAATGAAGGTTGTTCTTAAAGTAACTTGTGCTTACAGATTCTTGCTGCCAGTCTAGATACCTCCTATGTTAAAGCACTTGGCCAAAAATTTTTAAGGGAGGGGAGACCACTAGAAATGCCTATCTGGTAGCATTTTCAGGTGTAATGCAACAGTAAAAAAAAGTATTGGAAGATAAAAGGATAAGTATGGAACACTCACACTTGCCAATATGTAGCTGGAATAGTTATCTGGGAAACTGGAGCAGAGCTGTTTGAACAGGGTATTCACTCACTGCCAATTCTTGGCCTAGTTATAGCTGTGTGCTTGAAACAGCATTTCCCACCACTTTCTCTTTTCCTCCCACCACACAGCACTTTCCCTGCCCTAGTCACAATTTGGCATCAGATTGTGCCAGCCCTGAACACTGCTGCAATTTACTGCTGAGTCATCACTTCAGCACTGTCACAGAACATCATCATCACTGCTCTGACGGGAATATTGCAACAGCAACCTTGTGGTACAAGAAGAGAGAGAGGATTGCAAGACACAGGCAGCGGAAGAGCTGAGCATTGTACGTTGTTCCAGGAAAAAGCCATCTCAAGGAAGTTCCCTGGGGTTTATGGTCACTGGTTTGGAAACAGCACAATTAGCTCTCCCTGAACTCACATGCCATACCTCCAGAATGCCCAAAGGATCAATGCTCGAAGGCAATGGGAACTAGAAGAGACTTCCGTTGTTTATCATGGTGTTGTTGAAGTCTTCTGTGGTTGACAGATGCCGCTCCAGAAGGTTAATAAGATGAAGAAAGCTCTTCCAGCTGGACCGTAAGAGGGATTATGTCTGAGCAGCAGATAAACAGATTATTCCAGAAACAGACACTGCTTTTTTTTAAAACTTCGTCACTCTTGTCTTACCACTCCAGTTCTCCAGGCTAGAAGTGGGGTTGTTGGAGGGGTTTGCCCAGCTCTTGCACTCTGGCACCTGTTGCACTCTGCCTAGTTGCAATTCAATGCAGTCCGAGGCTGGAGACACCTGAAAAATAAAGACATTTGGGGATTTTAGTTCTCTAAGAAAACAGAATTCTTCTATTTTACCAAAATAGTCTTGTTTCCTGCATGACCGGTCTTGAAAACTGTGAATGATCAATAGACAGCATGCATTTGAAAACTGGATTAATATTTTTGATCATTTGCCTTGCTCTCCAAGTTCAGGGAAGCAGAGGTAAGTTCTTATATTAAAAGTTTAGATGAATTTTACATTGCATATGCTAAGAAACAAAATATTAGCAAAATCAAGGTCTTTCATGTTACAGAATTTTTTGTTTAGAATGTGGTGTTTTGACAATTCAACTAGAGACACTATGGTTACTGATACTGATATAAAGCTGAAAAAGGAAACATTGGCATT
This sequence comes from Cnemophilus loriae, assembly GCA_013397755.1. Lineage (NCBI taxonomy): Eukaryota > Metazoa > Chordata > Aves > Passeriformes > Corvidae > Cnemophilus > Cnemophilus loriae. The sequence goes on along the minus strand of VZTF01017490.1, from coordinate 2,480,741 downwards.
ATTTCTCATGTGTGTTTTGCAGGTTTTACAATATTTGTAAGAGATGCTATTTAGCTTAATTTTACCTACATATGTTCTGTTATGAAAAAATATTATTTTTAAAACAAATGTATGGAAAGTAAAAAAAGGCTGAAAGACCATCTAAGTGTTGATGTGGTTAAAGATGGTCTTTCATCCCTGAAATTAAGAGAAAGCAGCAAAGTATATCTTTGCATTTACTAGTGAAGACAGTTATTCTGGTTATTAAAAAAATAACTTCAAAAACTTCTAGATAGACAAATTCTGGAGGAATACACCATACTGGCAAATATACAAAAAATAGCAATACCAGTAAGGATTACTGTAATAACAACTATAAAATTATTTGCAAGAAAACAGAAATACAGGGAACTGCTCCATACTTAGCACATCAGCTAACTACTGCTCTACTTAAAAACATTTAAAAGTTCACAACAATTTTAAATCTACTTCAACAGCAAAAAAGAAAAGACGGTGATGTGATTTTCCCTGGTTAGTCCCATATTCAATAGATTTAGAGCTTTGGGGAATGCATCTAATTTTGGAGGAGGTTTCTCATTAACTTTTCCATCTATGCTTTGATATTTGTATAATTAAATTAAAAGCTAACATTACAACTGCTATGTGTGCTCAAGTCAATGACCTTCTATTTTTATGTCAGGCCTGTTAATTAAATGCAAAGAATGTAAAAATATAAAAGAGAAATCTCCTCAATGTTATCTAAATATTTGTTAGGGAAATGGTATGAAGTATAGTCTGCTGTCAATACTGTTTGGAAAGTGTTATTTACACTTCTGGGTTTTTTTAAGAAACTCCTGCTTTTCTTAAGAAAAATAAAGTCTTTTCTTAAGAAAAGTCTTAAAGTCTTAAGTCTTTTCTTAAAGAAATACAGAACTACAGATCACAGTTCTTGTATGTCAGTTAAATTATGTAAATCTTCTCTAGTGGACAATTAAATTACTGAAAAAATCCTTGGAAAATGTGTAGTTAGCACTAGAATTATGTTTCGCGGCGCTTTAATTTTACTTTTTAACTCTATGCAAATAGTTTCATTTAATCACTAATGATATTTTGTAAATGTGGCAAAAAATGAGAAAATGATGATATTTCATGTCTGACAAGAAAACAAGTTTTATCAAGATGCATTGCTTTTGCATTTAAGTTGCATATTCTGTGATGGAAAGAGACAGAATGAATTCCAGGCAATTCACATATGCTTGATGGCATCGTTGCAGCAGCTATTTGTAACTACAACTTAGAAAGCAATTGAGGTAAAAGTGGCGTGTCATAGTTTCACCAATTGCAAATTGTGATTGTGTGTTACAATACACTTTTCATAAAAGACCAGCAGAATCATGGGGGGCTACCTTGACAGAGAGCAACACTAAATAACTAGAAACATTCTTTGCCACCAGTTCTATAAAGTGCATGTGGTACGCATCAATGTATAATAATAACATTTTATTGACATTTAGTCACGCCATACATAATATTTTTAAACTATGTTATTTCAATATGTGCACACAGATCTCAAAACACTTAATGCTCGTGTTAAGAAATTTCTTCTTCAGAGCAGAGATGCTTCCAGAACCGTTATTTCATGACTTAGCATTAGGGTCAGATGCTTACAGAAAATATTTTTCAAAAGTATTTGGGCTCTCGCCGTAGTCTGAATACTCACATGAAGCACTCCTTAGTGCTCCTAGTATAGGTCTTTTGAGACCTTTATGGTCATTCAAATTTTCAGTACATGTAAACTGTGACAGACTAGGAAATAAGAGACTAAGATATAAAATAGCCCCATCTTAAATGAAAAAAAATAATTTCTAAATATTTATAGGGTTATTCAGTTGATTCTTTTTTCCTCATGAAAAAGAAAAACTAAAATTCAAATTCTTTATTTTCTCATATTTATATTTGACAAAAAGTGAGTTAATAAATATGGAGCTTGCTTAATAATGTTTTTTTGGTCCTTCCCCCCTGTCCCTATTTAAGGACCAAAAGAATCCTTCTCCCAGCCATTTGGAGACTCTCCAGAAGCACCTCCTATTCCACAGTAAACAAAGAGGAAACTATAGGGAGAAAAATAAACACTTTAGAGTTACGGTGTTTAACTTTGGCCATAATTTTGCCACTGTCCTGACAAAAATTGTCTCTAGCAGTGGAAAGGGAAAGTGAGAGGGATAAAAACTTTGTGACAGCAAAAAATCCATGCACAAAATTTGAATAGTAAACTACTGAACAGTCAGACTAAATACCAAAATGCAGAGGAGCTTTTGAACTCTCAAAACTGTGCCTTGATGCTGGATACATCCTAGCACTCGATACTGAGAATGTAAAGGAGCCAGAGCCTGTTCAAGGCTGTTTTGTGGCATTTTTTATTCAGCAAGCAAATATCTTCTATTTACTCAGCCATTCCTTAGGACACAAAGGCTTTGTGTGTGCTCTATGAAATCATTTTAATTCATTCTGACTCACCCCTTCCCGCTAGGCTGTTCTAATTCGGCAATAAATGTTTCAGATCTTCATTACTATAATTGCCCTCAAAAAATAATAAAAAAAAAAGGTTTAAAAAAATTTGTGCCAAATGAAAAGGAAAATCGAGGAATATAAAGCTTCAAAGAAAGAAAACAAGACATATCTGCTTTTTGCACTAAGATTATCTTCTACTCTCATCCATAAAACAAGAATTATCATGTTAAAGTTGGCTTTCCCAGTTGGGCTTATAAACTTATGAAAAGTAAGCCTTCTCCTTTTTTCTCTCCCTTCTCAAACAAATGTAACACTGCACTATGTATGGGGTTTGAGCTTTTCTATTTTCTGGCTAGATGCCAAACTTTAATATAAATACTAGAACATTGTCACTGAATCTTAAAGATTAATTCCAGAAATAGTCCCACCTGTGCCACAGGGCTTAATGAACTACATGTGAATGAACAGCAAGATACGTGGGCTTTTTACTCAGAAAACACCTGCAGACAAGATGATCACTATTAATATTCAAAGGTTTTCTCTTTCTACAGGACATTAATTTACAGGCTACAATAAAATAACTTGAAGTCTTAACCTACTAGAAATCCAGATTGTTCATGTTCATTTCTCAGCTAATTTGCAGTCTTTGTGGTTTAAGCAGTGCACTAAGTGACATGGCCAACACCCATCAGAAATAGCAAATATGGTGTTTTCTTTCCAGAAGACAGTTTTTCTTCCCCAAAGGAAAATTCTGTATGCATTCTACTGCATTTTGATGCTTTAAAATATTTTGAATATGTTCTCCTTCTTTTTTTTACCTCTGTCCAATCTAGTCCCCCTGGGATTAAAATTAGTCTTCTGATCATTCTCTGTCACATAATTCTTCCATGTTAATCAGGAATTGGGTGCACTATCCTGCACATTCCATGAGGTTTGTACTTTGTAAGCCCAACTGTGTTGCAATTTCTTCCCCTTCAGAACGTGTGATATTGAATAACACGCTTCTTAAAAAGAAAGAAATATCTATTTGTTTTCATATACGTGTCTGCTGGCATTTAGTCACTGTCAGCTGCTATTTACTGGACAGAGACTTCAGAGCAGTAACCTGTCTGGAAAATATAAGATGAGCAATCATCTGGGAGTACCCTGACACCTGCCACGGTGTAGGTGTGTTTATATACCCTTGCATAACTGTGGCATGCCTTATCATTGTACGCAAGCACACCGCCAGTTTTACCCTCACCAAACACCTGCTTTGACAGAGTAACACTACCATCCTCATTTCACAAAAACATGAAGACCTGAGGCGTGACACAGGAACTGAAGTCCTGTCTTGCAAGGAGTCATAAAGCAGGACAGCAGCAGAGTTTGCTGGGCTGATTCTCAGAACATCTGCCTGGTTACACAGACATCTGCCAATCAGTAGGACCCAGACTGACAGCTACATAACTAATTGTACTTAGGCCACCATGCTTGTCTTTTCATTGGTGAGGTTCTACTGGCTTCTAAAGTTTTGTTTCAGTGCAGAGCCAAAATTACCTTCTTTCTGGCCACTCAAATGTTTCAGTATCTCCCTCAGATTTTAGCTGATTTTATACTGACAATCTTGGTAACCCTGTCACCTGAAATACCAGTTTTAGTGGCTGTGTTGCAGGTATACCTTTCATATATATGACTCAGCACAGATCATAGAAACCCCAGCAGTTTCAAGCAGGAAACAGCAATGCACTCATCTTTAATTTTGTGATTTCATGGTGATGGCACAAAATGAAGACATTTCTATTCATGTTCTTTTCCCTTTCCTTTTCTCCCTCAAAACTAGATGAATATGTTGTCATGCTTAGATCAAGAATTAGATCAGGTGTCCTCCAAACCAAACTTGGTCTAGGCAGCTTGATACATAACTAAGTTAAGTAAGGTTAAATGCAAGTCACACTCTTTCAAAATGAGATGGAGTCAATTAGCCAGAGACTAAGATTGTGTAGATTGTGACTGCAGAATGAGTGACCCTGAACTGCGAGGAAAATCGACCAGTTCCAGCTACACAAGCTGAAGTAGAGATGACACTGGGGCTTCTGGCACCTTTTCATATACCAGACATCCTAATTCTCATCATAAGTGAATACAGATACCTCAGTAAATTCATTCTGCACTGCAACTCTTTGACTCATACCATCAAAACTGTTGAAATGTTGACATACACGGCAAAGCATCACTGGAACTTGAACTTATGCTGTCTTACTGACTTTCTCAGAGAATGGCTGTACCTCTTGAGAATAACAAATTAGAAAATTAAGAGCAGAAGTGCTCAATTGACTGTTTTATCACTGCAGATTGAATGCATCCCTCCAAGAACTACTCAAACATTTAAGGCATTTTCTTGCATCTTTTGATATCATATCCATATCAACTAATAGAACAGCCTTTCAGGTCAAGTGCTTCTAAGATGGCCAAAGAAATATAAATAGATACATGTTTCATACATGAGCATCAAAACCACTCTTCAATGCTGTTTCTAGTCTACAGCCTGGACTTTAAGCAAACTGTTACAAGATTCAAAAGTTGGCAATGAAACCATACATGGCCTTCAATATTTTTTATGAATTCCAACAGCAGAAGTTAGCAGAGTTGATGAATAAAAATTTTCGCCTTTCTGTCTGAAAGAGAATGTAAAAATTTCTACCTTTAATGAGACCTATTACATCTATGAAAACATGAGTTTCTTACTATGTTTTTTTCAGGTTGCATGAAAACGTGTCAAAACCATATGTTGACTCAAAGATTTAATCATGTTCAATACTTGTGGTGTGTACAGACAGCATTTATTGTGAATGTGGCTTCATCATTAATATATGACAACTATATTCACAAAAGCAGGAAAGCCTCACCAGTTGCATGTTATGTTTTCTACTCTCATCTATAATAGGTAGATAATTTGCTAGAATTATTTTCCCATGAACTGTATAATTAGTATAATTCAAAGAAGCTACTAAATTATCTGTTCTAGACAGGGAGAAAAAACTATGTTTGTCTGTTACAAGGCCTATGCATAAATTTCATTAAAATTGCTCCAAATTCTTTGTTTCTTCCAGAAGTTGGTTATTAATTCTATTTCTCCACTTTGGCACACAGATGTGTATGAGCAGAGAAGGAGTGTAAAAGCTGAGGGATTCTGATATCTACTTTAGCTTCCTAGTGTTACCTACTTGAAGAAATTAAATTCTTCACATTTATTGAAATCCAAGAGCACATTGGTTGATGACAGCCATGATCTTTGGTATCAAAATGTAAATCAAGGTTAATTTAAAGAGTTCTGAAAAAGAACCATTACCTAATGCCATCTCCTAGCTTTGAACATAAAACCACTAAAACAAAAAGGTTTGGAGCTTTTATTAAATTAATTTGTTAATTTAATTTTTATTAAATTAATTTATTAAATAAAATTTGCACATTTACTAATGTCATTGCTATAGATTTCAGAATTTATCACATTTTTCTTCAGATTTATTTCCATACATGTTCTGAGGTGTAGGTTGTTTCATTATAACCGAACATTTAGTATTTTTAACATAAGGATTACAATAGGAATGTATCACAAAGATTCATGAGATACTTGCCTTATTAGAGCACTTATGTTAACAGTAGCCAGATTCTTCACCTTTCATAAACATTTAAAGCATCATGATGAGTTTCTGAGAAGAAGCAGGATTTATGAAAACCCCCCATTTTCCTGAAATCTCAAGAAGGAAAATCCCTTGGTATAGATCTAATTTTAAAGAAGAACATGGTCTTTAAAAGGTTGAAAATTATAGAACTTACCTTTTAAGCAGAAGCCTGGAACTCCTCCCCCGTGTCATAGAGAGCTTGAGTGCAGCTTGTGAATACGTGAAGGTGATGTTTTTTCATGCTGAATCCAAGCAAGAGATACAGGGATCAGGCATATTTTGTCTTTAGTATTAAGTCTCCACTGCACAAGCAGAGCCTGGCACCTCCCTGACATGTAAAGGTGATGCTGAGTCTTGCATAATACAAGATATCAGTAGGTACAGGAAGGGTTCTATAGCGCTGAGTGTGTAGCCATCATCTTTGTGGTACTTGTACAGGAAGTTCTCAAGTGAACTTTAGCCAGCTGGACACAGGGTCTTCCAAACTGGAGGCCTGGACTTGGCCCCCATAAATACGCAATTGCCACAATTAGAGATCCAGGTCTCATTCCGCAGGCAATGTTACTGTTTAGTCACGTTTAAGAATAGCATTCAAAAAGCCAACGTACCAAACAGGAATTACCAAGCTTGTCATTATTCATATTCATTCTGAGAAATTAAAATTATTTACTTTTAATAAATAGGTCTTAACCCTCTTTCCTCTTTTGGAAACAGAAGCATTCTCTTCTGGCCACAATTCTTCTTCTACTGAATATAAGCCTCAACGTCAGCAGCTTATCTTTCAGCAAAACTTCCCCACAGTAGTGGATACTGCCCTGTTACTCAGCAGTTCACTGGCTAAGTGCACTAAATCTGAAGAAGTGAGATACAAAGTGAGTTCCCCCCTGTTCCTCAACTACCCCAGTTAGAGCCCAGATAAGACCCACCAGGACTGAACAACCATCATGGCTGAGTCCCTCAGCAATTCCTTTCAAAGCTCTTTCACTGTGTGCATTAAAAATAGTTCAATAACATATCGGACACGAAGACAAGTTCAAGCAAGCCATATAACCTTGGGTTTAAGGGCATTGAGCTCTCAGACAAGACCTGAGCAGATTAAGTATTAGCATTAATTTTTCTAGTATGGAATTCCATACTCTGAACTTTTCAAAACTGTGAGGTTGTGAAAACAAACTTGGAAATGCAAAGGAAACACAGTCAAAGTTGCAGTGTCTGACAAAGCACTGGCAAAGCAGCCCTGAACATCAACAAGAGTACAAGGAAAGGGCCTCCACTTTAACATCTGCATGGGAAGATAGAGATTGCTGCACACAGGATGTAGGCAGCACTTGGTGATAAAGCCATGCCATATTTTAATCTGTCCCTGCTCATCTAAGCCCCTTCAAATCCAGTTAGACTCTTCCCGTGCAGCTGACCTGAAGAAATATGCCATGGAAAAAAAGATTTTTAAAAGGAATATAAGGAGAGGACACGTCATGGGCAAGCACCCTCTCTGCCACCGGCAAACACCATTAGAATGTGGGATGCTCACGATTGCCATGACAGCAGGAGAGTGCCTCTAGGTGAAGAGCCCACGCTATTACCTCTCTTTGTACTTTCTATGCTCCATCTGGTGTTTACAGATGATCAGCCTGCTCAGAAATCTCAAGATCAACTTTTCAGGACTAGTCAGCCGTGCTTTTGTTTCTGGCTCAATTATCAACACAATGTTGGCCCCACTATAAATTAAACCACATGTTTACAGGATCTTTGCTGAATCAACCTTCTTGATAAGCTTTCTTCATAGTATTTCAAAATTTCCCCTTACATAAGCCTTGTCTTTTAATTATTGTCCTATTGTGCCAGGAATATGTCTCATTTATCAATCAAGCATTCCTCTCCTAAGAACATCCACTGATTTTTTCAGACTAATCTGCTTTTTCACACATTTCAAACCTTTTGATGATTTTAGTGATGAATTATTGAGACTTCAACAATTTTGTCACCTTGAATTTTGCTGTCAAATCTTTAGTTACCATATTTTAAATTCTTCTCTTTGTATTCAATAGCGTCTAAATTTTTTCAGGTCAAAGAAAAGTAAACATTTACTGGCAAAATAATGCTGTCGATAAATGTTCCTACACAGAGATAATCTACATTGCTGAAAAAAACCCAAACGACCACCACCGAAATTTGAGGCCTTCCAAAACTAATACTATTAACAGAGAGAAATTAATAAAGCTATGTAGAGAAGCATCCACTCCATTTACACAAAATGGTGTGAATAAGACCTTCTTGCTCCTATGTTTATAAAAGCAAATTTAAAAAAACAGCCAAGGCTGACCAATTTTCTGAATAACTTTAAACTCTTTTTCTCCAGAATCCATTTCAATAATGATGTGCTTTTCCTTTTTTCACATGCAGATTATTAAGAACAGATAGGAACATTTGAAATCTGTTCCTCCTGCCTTGTTATTTTAGTTAGGATATAAATTTCATAATGCAGGTCTCAAGAGACACAGAGAAGAGGCCTGGCCTAATTTCAAGAATTTCAGATTTTTAATATGTGAAATGAATACCATTTATCTGCCTGAAAACAAAACCTGAAGAACAGTACTATGCACTTGAGAGATTGGTACGGATATCAAAGCACTTTGATTAGATCTCATATGAATTAGATTGCTGTATCATATTGTGAAAATTGCTTTATGGTGTTTTGAAAAAAATTTGTTGTATTTGTCTAAGTTCAGGACTAGAGGTCAGGAACTCTTTAATTTAACAACAGCTGACAGTGATTTTGTAGATAACCTTGGTAAAAGTACCTCAATATTTTTTCTCAAGTATGTCACCTGGAAAATTTGGACATGGTGTAGATTCTTTCACATGAGAATAAAGGAGAGTTAGACCTTTGTTTAATCCATCTTGGAGATTAGCTGGAGCAAAGCACTCAGACTTCTACAGTTATCTGTCCTTCTTCCCTAGAACTATCAAAGAAAACTAAAAAACTTAAAGACACCTTTTAAAAGTAAAACCGAGACAGTCACCTCTGTGAAACAACATGGTTAAATAATAAAAAGTCAAATTGGGCAGGGTATATTTACGGTAAACACTAAATATTTTAATTGCCTGTGCTTGCATCAGAAAAAAGAATTAGAAAAAATTACAGATAGTATTTATTTTAAGAAAAGTTAACCAACCTATTGTTATTGGGATTATTTACATGATCAAATGATGTACCTGTAAAATTTGCATCACTCTGGTTTATTTGATTACTGTGTTGCACAGTAAAAAGAAAAGAGATCAATTAATATGTATGGATTCCATTTCATAATAGCATGTGTCTTTGTGATTTATTTCTTTTCAACCCAGGACACTGAAATCAAAGCATCGAAAAAGGTATAGATGGAGGCATATTTTAGTAAAGTATACGGCAGAAACATCTGTGAGGCCTAGGTAAAAATGTCTCAGTTCAGAGTTTCCACAAACACAGGGAAAACATAGATCTGAAGAATTATGAGGAAATGTTTATGCAAGAAGGCAAGTTTTCTCCTATTCACAAAGCAAATATTAGGACATTCATATTGGACAACTATGTGGAGAGAAAGGCTGATGCTTTCTCCAATTCAAATTTTGCTTAAGTTTAGTAAAAAAGTGATTTCAAAGAATTATGCTAATAAAAGTTATTCTAGTAAGAGAAATTTACTAACCGCAAGATATAAATTAAATTAAACCTATTACAATAGGGATACTTTAGAAACAGATCCCTCAAAAAAATATTAAAAAAAAGAGCACTGAAGGGAAAGAATGAAAAGAAAAAGAATTTACACCCACCCTGAATAGGGTGGCAGAACAGTGCAAATTGAAAGCAGAAAATATCTGGTCACTTTCTCAGAATGAAAAGCCCAAATAGAGACCCTAACACGGACAGTTTGAAATCATTACAACAATCATTTGAGAAGAATCTCCTTTGTTGGTTTTATGAATAGTATAATTCTTAATTCAAGTTAAAGACTTAGAGGTAAATCCTGGAGAAGAAGCAAATCCTTCAAGAAAGGCCTCTGCTTCGCACAAAAGCTATCAAAGAGCTTAGTGACAAAATCCTCTGCCCCAGTTGGTCGGGCTGCCTGGGCAGCTGGTCTATCACAGTTAATACACCTTGTAAAAAGTAATAGACTTACAACTGGCTACTTTCCATGCGGATTTTTGGTTCTCTCTTCTAGAGGATTTCAGGAATCTGCTTTGAGATTTCAATGGCATTGGATCTTCTTCTCTCATCCCATATAACATTCAAATAACTCTGTGTCTCAGCTGATTCAGTGTTTGGCCACTTGTGGTTTCTCTTGAACTCAATGATGTGTTTTCACAGGGGAAATTCCTTTTATGCAGTTTATGGTTCGTGACCTGACATTAATGTGGACAAATTACTTCCATTTCATTTAATGTCAAACATTATATGACTGCATCGTCATTTTAAATTACCTTGCAACAATTAGGCAGTCTGCAGGCCACTGTCTCTGACATGCATTAAAAAGTAATAACAATCACCTATTGTCTTTGTTTTATAACTTCTTTTCTTTCAGACAATATCCATCAAGCAGTCGAATTTTTTCCATATCTAAGTAGCACCTGTCTCAAAATATAGATGTGACTGCTATGATTTCTACACAGTAAACACTGGATGTTCATTTGGAAATTAACTGAGACATATACGGATAGACATACATATATATATCTACTGACACACATGGTAGAACATTCCCCCTTCTTCATTTCACATACTAATCTTTTTATAAAAGTATGTTTTTCAATTATTTTTCTCTTATCATTTATCTGCCCACTTTTCTTTAAACATTCAATTAACACAATTCCAAAGTGTCAAGATAATGTGTTTTTAACCTTCCTTATTTTCTCTTGATTTGCCTAAGAACAGGATAATTAATGTGTGTTATATGCAGCATAATATTTCTTCTTTCTCCAGCAAACTGATAATTTTTTACTTTTGTTTTTTTGATAGTGCTACTCCTACTGAACTTACTCCTTTTTAACCCTATTATTTCCCTTTATTCTTCCATTAGAAGCTTTTAAACCATTTTTCAAGGTAATTTTTTTATTTAATTCATCAGGATTCAGGAACACACACACCTTGCTTAAAGTTTTCTAATTCTTTCAAATTGTCTTCTATTCTGCTTATATTTTTCTTTATTTTTCATCTGTAATTACTGTATCAAATTGCAACCAAGAAGAGTATTTCCGACTTTGCTTTAACATCTTTATTAACATGTACACAAAATTTTGGAAGATAATCTAAGATACTCATTGCTTCTGTCACACAATCCTGCAAAATGCTGTATTTCATCTCATTTAAATGTGTAGTTTATACACTATTTTTATCATTAACTTTTTAACATTAAATTTAGCTGCTATGTCAAGTAATACTGCAACACAAATACTTAGGAAGTGGAACCAGATGAGTCCTGAATTTTTGTGAAGGGGGTTTCTATGCTTGACGTTATCTTGACAGCCTAGAAGCTTTTCCATTTTTCATAATTGAATAGCTTCATGAGTAAAATTTAATCCTAGATCTTCAATTCCTCCTCACTGATTTCACTTTTTTCTGCTGTAGCTGTTCCACTTTGTTAGGAACATTTAAAGATTTATTGAAATATGGAGCCAGAGCATTCACAACACCTATCATCCAGTTGCAAAGAAACAATCATAGTCTGTTCTGCTTAATATTTCCGTTTATGTGAGGGGAGGATAGAGGAGTGTACTGTGGAGTAAAAGAGAGACTGGAAACAGGTATTTCTTTTCCCAAAGGCAATAAAACTCCTGTTCAACCTTTGAAAGTTTCAGGGTCTAGTTCTTGGGATAGTTTCAAGGTTATGAACCTGATTGCAAGGGAGATGCCCCTTGAAACCCAAAGGAAAGATAAGATTTTAGAGATTTCAGGTACAACTATTTCTCATTTTACTTATCTACTAGTGTAGACATTACTTATCACTGTACTGCAAATTTCCCTACAGGGAGATATGCTCACAAATGAGATGCTGTGGCACGAGGTTCAAGCACTTAAGTGTCTTTTGTGGATCTAATCCAAAGTCACTTTTGAAAACAGGATTTAGAGCTTCTGAAACTTTTACCCTGTGTGTCCTGGGGTCACGTGTTGAAATACAAAAAAATTAGTTACCGAGTCACTCGAGCCTCAGTTCCCCCATGTGGTCACACGCTGCTTCTCTTCAGCACAATAATTCACTCGGTGCATTGACACCACTATAATGTAACAAAAAGAATTCTCAAGTTCATGCCCATTTTCAAGACATGAACTTGCATTGGATAACTACTGCCTAGGCAAAGTATGCTTATGTACATTCTTGTTTTTTATTTTTTACAGAAATTCCTAATAAAATAAATCGTGCTGAAGCCAAACATCTTGCAGTCACCTCAGGGTCAGACAAAACAGAAAGAACAACAAAGCGGTCCAGGATATCAACCATAAGGCGGATATTTGACATGGCAAAGCACCGAACAAAGAGGTCGTCTTTTTTCTCAACTGGTGTGAAAGTTTGCCCACAAGAATCAGTGAAGCAGATTCTAGCCAGTCACCAAGCTTACTATAGATTAAGAGGTAAGATGATTATTGTAGTATGTACTTCCTCCTTCAAAGTCTTTCCTTTGATAGAGGAAACACGGTAATTTTCCAGAATCTTTTTCTTCACCTTTAGGCAGTGTATGTGCTGTTGACTTCATGCTTTAATTTTACATAGACAACCAAATGCTACATGTGCATCAGCAGGGTTCAAGATAGACAGTTACCAGAAGGGAATAAAACAATGCACTCAAAGGACTAATGAACTCAGAGCAATTGCACAGTGTTCTAGCAGGGCTGAACATGAAGAACAAATTGTGCTTGCATTAGTGTCAAAAGAAGTACCACCTTTCTCAAAGAAGCAGGTACCATCATTGCTACTCAGAATTAATAGCACCAGTTTAAAGACAAGAAATGGAATTATTAAATGGTCATTGCACAAAAATATTGGTGTATCTGTAGTTCTATTAAGCCTGTGGCAATGTCGGTATACAATAAACACTGAGATAATTGCCAGCAGGTCACGAAAAAAGCTTAGGGCAGAAGAAATACTTGAGACATTTTAAAAATAATACTTTCTCAGCTAGGTCAGTCCCTTCCCAGCTCTTTTTTTTACTTTCCTTGCCTATAGAAATCCTATAGAGGTACCATTCCAAGTTTTGGTCCAATTTTCTCTCTCCTTTCCTCAACACCTCCCAGTCTTTCATTCTGTAGCTGTTCCATTTTGTATTAGAAAAATGCATGTATTTGCACTGCAGCTGGACAGTCCAAAGCTAATTCTAAAACCCAGTCAGCATTTCTGGGATGCAAGTATCTAAGGCAACATCTACTCCCTAAATCATCTTTCCTTATCTATTTTTCCTCTTTATCAGACACCATCCATTCACATTCATCTGTGCAACCTGGCTGCTCCTCAGGTCTCTTTCAGGGAACCAACTAGTTCCTAAAGATATAAAAATATTTGCTATGCATTGCAGCACCCAATGGGCACTAGACGCAAATCTGAAATGTGTCACAGAGGCTGATGCAAAAAGCATTTCTTAGATAGAAATTAATCCTGAAAGTCCCTGAAACTCCCTGGTTACATCCCAGACTGGGCTGAAAACAAGCTATCCTGAAACAGACAGGTACCATTAACCTAAACTCAAAAAACTGTAACTATGACCCTTTCATTTAAAAAACTGAATACGACAGTACTACCAGCTTTTTGAAGAGCAGCACATCAGCTGGGATATTGGACTCTATACGTCTTGTAGTGCAAGAAGGTTTAAACTTATGCCCCTTTCCCCAGCAGTGTCCTACACTCACAAAATTTTCTAAGCAGGTGTCATCCAGTTCTTCAACTGAAACTGCAGTACTCTCCAAAAAGCAAGCAACAAAATATGTTTCTGCAGCTGAATAATTTGTACACTCATTCATGAAAAGGTGTTTCTGCTCCCTTGAACAATTGCAGATTTTCCATTACAATGTCCTTCATCAAAACATCAAAAAAATTTTCCTTCAAGGAAAGATCAGAAGTTCTGGTAAAGACTTCTGCCCTCCCAGCTGAGCATGTTAATTTATCTGATGAAAATGGTAAATGGAAAAAAGAAAGGTAGGCTTGAAAATGTGGTAATGCAAGCATCATCCTTGAATCAGTAACCACAGTACAATCCTTCATGAAAAGGTAATCTGGTAGCTGTGCTGGAGCCTTAGAGCCTGTACCCATCTGCGGGACAATCTTACCTTCACTTTGCTTTGGAGATATACTTTCAGGTCTGTTCTTTTCTGTGTCTAAAGCCTAGATGACCTCCCCACTTCCAAGTCTCATGACACATTTATAACTGAAAAAGCACTGGAGATCGCATCAGTCCTCTAGAGAATTTTTCTGTTAAGAAGATTTGGACAATTTTATTCTTTTGCACATGTATATGCATTCTATGCTTCCAGGGATGAGCACACAACACAGAACAGCTCAGATGTAGGAGCTCAGACAGTGGCTGTTGGGTACTTGAGCCTCCTGTGACCCTGAACCAACTCTGAAGTAACACATCATAGCTCAGGTCACCACGAGGACAGTCCCTTATGTGGGGCAAACTGGGAGAACACACTACAGTGCCTCCTCAACTGGTCATGTGTCACGTTTATCTGGTAACTGGATTACTTATCATCAGATGGTATATCTTTATTCAGCAGTTACTGCTCAGAAAAACAAATGCCAGAGAGCTGCAAGAAAAAGGAGATAGAAAGTAGCTTTAATTGTGAGCTCATAATAAATAAATCTCTTCAAAAGATAGCCTGTTCCTTTTTAATAACCTGACCACATCTGCTCCACATGCAGCTGCTCTACTGGGAGGGCAGGTCGTTCCTGAGGTATTATTGAGGGGCCCTAACAGAGCTAGGTGAGTACACCCCTACAGAAAGTTTAGAGTATACTTAGAGAAACTGACTGCACTAATCTCAGAGACACCAATATTTAAGATAATGCAGATAATGAACTCACTCTAAGCCAAAGTAGGTATCAAGTACTGAAAATAAATGTCCCATCTCACAGTAATGAGCTTTGCAAAGTAAAGTGCTAAAGGCAACAGCTTTTAAATTACTAGCAAGTTTTGGTTAAAATGGTTTTTCTAATAAGTTTGAAAATCCCCTTCTCTAAAAGCATTTTTAAACAACATTTTGAAGAAGTGTGTTCCTTCATCTTGAGTGATGAATGTGTAAATGCTAAATCACTTTTAAAAGGCTTTCAAGTTTACTATTTGGTGCAAAGCATCCATCCCCAGCCCCTTTCTTCTTACTCAGTCTGCCAGGAAGCTGTGTGGGAAGCCTTTCGTATTTTTCTGGATCGGATTCCTGATACTTCTGAATATCAGAACTGGGTTACTGCCTGCCAGAGGGAAACCTTTTGCATATTCGACATTGGTAAAAACTTCAGCAATTCCCAAGAGCACCTGGAAATAATTCAACGGGTAAGGATTACTGACATTTGTTTAGAAACTGGGAGAGACTTCCAAGTCCCTCCCCACCTGCTTATTTAAGGGCAAAGTATTGCTCAGGAAAAGGAGGGGGCGTGTCTTAGAAGGAAAACATAAAAATATAGTAAACAAAAGAGCTAACAGGCTCAGTGGTTGGATACACCCACTAGTAAAATGCTGTTTTTCTTAATCTTTTTGCAGCGAGTAAAACATAGAACCTTCCAGGAAAGGTAAGTAGCACAAGTAGAACCTTGCCACTTGATGTTACTGCCTTCTTTGAAAAGATATGTGTAGATGTGTGTGGATGTGAGCAGATACTCAGATAGCACAGTGGTGTACTTGGTGTGTGCTGTGAGAGATGTGTGTGCTGGATGTATCACAGGACACAGTAATCGAATCACAAATAATGGATATGGCCAAATGTCTGAGTTACCTGTTCATTTCGAGACATCACCAAATGTTTTCTCAGACTAATGTGAGCATGAAACCCTGGCAGAGACATGGCTTTGCATTAGACTAGTGTTGATTGGGAGTGTAACAAAAGTTGCTGTAATTCTCGAAAGGAAAGTCAGCTTAATAAAAGTTTAGCTTAGAGGCTACATTAAACAATAACGTGAAAACTCTACACCCTCACTTTAAATTTCTCCAGTATTTTTATCCATCATGACAGTATTAACTAATGTGATACTTTATTCTGTAAACTCTTTGGAAAAAGTATGCTCCTGGCAATGCTCAGAAGTCTGAGAATGGCAGGATTAAAGCTACCATACTGAACTCTGGTTCTCTGCATATAAATACTACAGTGCAGCCAGACAAATCATTGTCCACAACTTCTGACTGATGTATTGGTTTTTTCCTTCAAGATTTCTCTGATTTTCAAGAGATTTTCAGGCAAATAATCTTTCCCATTCATAGGTTACAGTGTCTCATGATCACAGGGGTCTTATGTATCTTAATTCATTCTGACATGGGAGATCTGACGTATTTTAAATACTGTAGGGCCTAATTAAACTCCTCTGGAAGTCCAGAGGGAGGTCTTTTCATCCATCCTAGTGGAACCAGCAGCAGCAACGCATTAAGTGAAGTGACTGATCTCAGAGTTCTTAGGTTCTTTGTGAACAGTGCTGTTTTCCCTAGACACAATTCAGAAGGTGAAGTAAATTCTATGAAATTGCTTGTGTTTTACCTGGAAATACAGACAGCAATGATTATGAGTGGGTGGACTTCATTTTTACTACTGTGTGCTTAGGAAATATTCTATAACTTCTGTAGATATCATGCAGAGAAATCAAGTCTCCAATTACAGATACAACTTGTAACTAGTTAACATTATGAAAATGTTACAAATATTATTTTAGTTCTCACTACATGAGATATACAGAGGATGTGGTAAATCAGTTGTCATTCATGTTCTTTATTTATGCTAAAACATCTAGGTTGTTCCTGTACAGAAATGCAGCTCAGACAACTTTTCTCTCTATCCTACAAGCTTTATGCTGTCTCAGTTAACAGCACACCACACATTTGCAGTGCCCTTAGTTCTTTCACTCATACCAATTTTCACAAATACTCCATCTGTATGCACTGTAGAAAAATTTGAGGAATTATACTTCACTCCCCAATTTCAGGAGAGAAAAATCTCAAAATATCCCTTAGAAGATTCTTGTCTAAGAACCTAAATTTTCCCAAAAGATACAAATTAATAACAATTTGGTTTTAAGCCTATAGAATAATTTCTGTTCTAAGTACAAGAATCTTTAATACACCAATTTATTTTAAAATGTACTTAGAGATAGATACCATTGCTGTTTTTCAGGCACGATAACAGTAGCTATTAAAAATTTATTCATCGCCACATGACTGTAAAACTCAAAACAGAAAATAATCATCAACAAAACCAAACCAAATCCTGTGATACATTGTACCCACCATATTCTTACTTCAGTTTTTAGCTGTCCTCCTTGGGGACCATGGTAGACATTAAACCATGAATATTACATCCAGAAGCAAACATTAACATTTCTACATCTCAACATAATCTGGATTCAGGTATCTGATTTGATACTATCATTATTTGGAAGCATGCTTATGGTGTTACAATGCAGGCTGACAACTGAAAAATAAGCCCACCCACTATTTTCTCACACCACACCATATGAAACACACCTGGAACCTGAAATGTCCATTGGCCCTAAAATTAGAAGAATCCCAAAGCTCTCACTGAACTACCTTGATAGGATGAGAAATAGCAAAGGAGACAAAGGTTGATTTAGATGATGTACAAGAAGTCTTCCTTCCATTTTAGACAGTGGTCAACCCTTCATTGACTTCCAAGAGTGAAAAAAAACCAGACCCAGTGCACTGATTTAATCTCTGTGATCCCATCCCTCTGGTGGCATTGATAAAATCTGTCAAAAAACCTCATGAGCAGATTCCTGACAGGATTGGTAGCCCTTGTGCTGTTCCACTGCCTGGTTAATCAGGTCACAGAATATTCTACTAGAGGCAACTTCTCTCATTTAAACTACATTTAATATAGGGGTCATTTCTATATTTTTTCGGTTTTTTACACTTTTGTCATTGCCAGTAAAATATGCAGATAATTAAATCACTCATTTCTATTTGATTGATAGGAAAGATGAAATATCAGCAGAGAAAACAGGAGGCAAAAAGGTGGAAGACATTCCTTCCATTTCTACAGGTAAAATCAAATCTGCTTGTTCTGTGTCTGCCTGTTAAATAAAATTGCTGAGGCCAATGATTCTCAGCTCTTACAAGGCTATAATTTAATGAATGTTGTAGAAGCATGACAAGTTCAGTGAAGCAGAGTGAAAATGTTTTAGCAAAATAATCTTTGAGAAGAAACTTTTTTTTCTCTTTACAACATATTTGCTACTCAAATGTTGCATTCAAAGTTTGTCTTCAAATGCATAAGTTTTCCTAGTTTCAAACTTAGATAATATAGGGTTAATTTTTCCTCAGTTATAAAATACCATTTAGAATGTCAGCAGCTGCATTTTCTTAACCAAAATAAGCAAGAAAGGTAAATAAAGACTGACAAGCAAGAAAGTCAGAGTGATGCCAAGACAATAAGTTAATCAGATTATTACAATTAGACCTACCAACCCTGTTATGTACTACAATTCTTTAAAATAATATTAGCAATTCATACAGTGATAAAAATCTGTAAATATGATCATTTTGATTTAAGGACAAACCATCCTGAACATATATTCTTATAAGAGCCAAATATAACAGAATCTTATTGATAAGGACTTCCAGCATGGTAATTTTGCCTCTAGGTTGAAAACACTGTCAACATCTCTTTGTACTTTAAATTGAGCCCTAAAGAAAAGTGGCTGTCATAGAGACAAAGACCTTAATTGGCAAAATTAAGCTTAGACACTCGGTGATATATGATGTGGTATGACAGGAAATAACCAAACATTATTAACTCACACAGTTTCATTGATACGTAGTAATTGGCATTTTTGCCTTCAGTCACACACATGCCACACCACTGTTTGACCTGGAAGAAAGGTTGTCTATTCCACAAAACAGAGCAGCTCTACCCACACCTTAAGCCATGGCCACCTTCCACTGGCACAGGCTTGTGCTCAAACTCTCCTTCCTGAAGGAAAGCTGCTCCAGTGAGCTGACACCTGACCAACACACAAAGGGGAAGTCTTTTGATGTGCAAACCATTCTTTCCTGACTTTTCTTTCAACCCCCCTCCTCCCCCCCTGCCCCCGCAGGTTCTCCTGGTACGCCCGTCTCTCCATATGCACCTAATGGCACATTGCTCAACGAAATTTTCAACGACACGAAGACTCCTGTGAAGGTGAGGGCAGCCTGTGTTCCTCCCCACTTTTTCACCCACCTTTTCCTTTTGAGCTCAGCTAGCAGGAGAGAGGGAGAAACCTTATAAAGAGTGCTTATAAACAACGAGTGTTCGCCTCCGTTTCATCTGGCAGGACTGAAGGGGTTTATTAGCATCTGTTATGTACTGGAGTAGGGCATGATGCTTCTCGAGTATATGGTAGAAAGTAAGAAAGCATGGCAACCAGCTATTAGGCAGTTTTCATTCTTTTAAGGAGGGGCCTGTTGCCTATTTTGCACCATTTTGTAACGTTGTTCTTCATTAAGTAACGCCAAAAAAGCATACCTGCTGGGCTTTCCACAACACAGGAGATAGGGCTGGGCTTTCCTCGCCTTTTTCTGACCAGCCAGCTGTCAGAGGGCTCTCCACTGCTGTCTCCTCAGTGCAGCCATGCAGCAGGGACTGGGGACTGCCCCTCTGCACACTAACAGCACCTGCTGCATGAGATACCTCTGAGAGAGGGGCGGGGGGCTGGGAGGGGCTGTTGTTGTCCCTGTCCTGGCTGCTGTGGTCTCATCACAGATGTGTGGCCTCACAATGGAGGGGAAGCTGCAAATGCTGTTGGGAAAGAGCAAACAAAATAAGAAAAGTCAAACAGCACAAGAAAGGTCTATCATGGGTAGAGATAATACTATTTTATTATCAGAAAAAAACAAATGCAAGCCTCTGAACATGAAACAGCTATGTGACTTTGTGATGATGAAACTAAGGCTTGGTAACAGTCTCTGTGCAAGAAAGGCTTGATTCTCTTCATCTTTATGCATATCAAAGGCAACTCTCATGTTACCTCTCAAGTAATAGAAACTCGTTTGCAAAGACAGAAGAATTAAACCATCAGATACGTCTAGGAACTTCCACCTTTTGTGGAATATAGTTCAGAAACTTATTTTGGAGTTGGACTTAAAAGGGAACATTTCTACCTATTAAATACTAAATTGTGGAGGGGGAAATAATCACTTGGTTTTATTTCTTCACTTTTTGTCCTTGCCTTTTCTTTTTCAGGAGCTGGGAACAAATGCAGTCCCCGAACTGCCGGTGGAGCAAATGGTGGAATTCAGTGTCACTCTCACTGATCAGGAGTATATAGCTGAACTTAGTGACCCCAACTCCCCAGAGTACCAACAACTAGCTGCCAAATTTCAGCTACAGGTAGGGAGGCTTACTGAATGCACAAATGTTGACTTTGTACCTTGGCTGAGGTTCATACTATGAAATTACCTTCACCACAAAATAGAATTAGAATCTACTGCCCTCACTTTAAACAGGTCCTTCCTGTTTTCTCAAGATCTTCACATTTCCTTCATTTCCTTGATGAGTTTCAGCTTTTCCCCTCATTTAAGCTGTCTATTCAGCCACCAAGCTAACAAGCCAACATCTTTGACAGCAGTAGAAGCCTCAGATAACTGATGAACAGAATAACTTTAGGAATATTGTTCAGACTTAATCAGGAATTCATGGACAGCACTTTGTCATAATTTAATTTCTACAATAAACCTAAAGAGAAATGTAATATAAACATAAAAAGTAATTAGCTACTGTTGTCTGAACTATTCTTCAAAGGACTTGCACTCATTGTGCATTACCATGGTTTATGTAAGAATTGGAACATCTGTGGTGTTTTCATATAATTAACAATATTAACTGAATGTTCAGCTATCAGTTTAACTGATAGCAGTTAATGACTTGAGGTTCCCAAAAGGTTTTCTTAGTAAAATTAACTAAAGCCTCTCATCAGTTTCATGAGCATTCCTTAGTGGAAGCTATTTCACTTTCCTGATTCAGTTCCAGATATGTGTAGAAAAATCGCGAAGGATGCGCTGGCAGAGCTGGCAAAAAATGGTTTCTCTGAAGCTTTTCGGTATTACCCTCAAACAGAAGTTTGAGGCAGGCATTGTTTACTATACATATAGTGCCTCTTCTATTCAAAACCATGTAATTGTACTATTGTTAATATTAGAATTAAAAATGTATTGTTATTCTGTTTGTACAAGACAGTTAAAACTGTGTAATTTCTAAATGATTTGTCAAATAATCTAAACTCATCTGCAGTTGCTTAATATTTCTAAGTAATTAACAATTTACAGGTGACTTGAATCACAAAATTATTCATGAACCAAAACAGCTGAAAATGAGAAAACCATTTGATTCATGTTGTTTTACTTCATCCATTGTGAAATAGATTATCACTTGTTTGCATAATTACATTACCAAGAAAAGCAATATTTTGTGCTTCTTTTTGCCTATTAATACAGGTAATACAACAAGTATATGAAAAGCAAATACTGTGTTTAAGCTGAGCAATTATGATACCCAAAAGAGGACAGCTGAGACTGTTTCCTAAAGCTCTTTCTGAAATATGAAAAATATTGTCTATGTAGTCAACTTGTGATTGCTTTTTAGTCGTAGATCTTATGCTGATTTTTTTTTTTATGGTTTTCTATAGATGAAAAAGATATTTGAGAAACTTCCAGGATTCAAAGAGATCCGCGTGTTAGGATTCAAGTAAGTAAGAAAATGGGGCTCTCTTTCTTGTTGGCTCTTAGGGTTCTCCTCTTCCTTCTTATCCTCAAATAGCAAGAGACCTGTAGAACAGTGGGGTGTGTACTGCTGTAAACAGAAAGCAATTTTATGGGACTATCATAGAGACAATACTACAAGAAATGCAAACATATCCCAAGTGAGACTATGAGGTTTTGAATTACTTAGTAAAAGTAGCTTTGATTCCCTTGAGCTTGAAGGATACGATAAATTCCCTGAATTGTTTGTTAGCAACCCTGTATTAAGGACTTTTTAAAATGCCAAGATAGAGTTAGTAGCATGATTACTTAGGTGACAACTTTTTTGTGTGTGGACCCTATGCCCTTCATAATTCACAGTGAAGGTGCATTGTTAAGAGAGGGTTGCAGGAGAATACATGTTCACACATATAAAACTATTTCAGTAGGTGTTTCTCAGGTCTTTCAAGCAATAAAAAATTTTCACTTTTTCAGTGAATTTGTGTTCTGTCTTGCCATTTCTTTTAGTTTTAGCTTCCTCATGTGTTTACTATTAATACAAGTTCTTGTGTACTTTTCCAATAGAGAATCTGTAGGGGAGGGGGAGCACATTGTATAAAGAATCAAATGAAAAACAAATAATAGTAAGAAACTATGCAAAAAGGAATAAAGAGCAGAGAAAAAAGACAAATTTAGGTGGTCTTATGGCACAGCATCGGGAACTTTCAGCACTTCTAGCAATATTTAATACATGTTGAAGAACGCTCATATTGCAATGCAATTTTAGACAAGAACATGCTTCTTCCTAGCATTTCTCTCTGCAAAAATTACTGGGGAAAAGGAGACAGAAGAGAAAAATAGTCTGAAAATTAGTTGCTTGTATTTTTATATTGAAATTAATAAAACAAAAAGGTGTCTACTGCAGTACCAGCAGAGAAAATCTGTAGTAGCTTCTCATAGTTACAACTTGCAATAACTCACTTCTTTTAGTTGTGACTCCAGGAGGTCTGGGATACATTTTGGTTTTGTATCTCGGACTTAGCTGAAAGGTAAAAGTCCTTATCTAGGACTGATATGAAAGAACATTCATCAGTGTGGAAGAATTGGATTGATTCCCATTATCCAGTAATTTAGTCAGCTTT
This sequence comes from Cnemophilus loriae, assembly GCA_013397755.1. Taxonomy (NCBI): domain Eukaryota; kingdom Metazoa; phylum Chordata; class Aves; order Passeriformes; family Corvidae; genus Cnemophilus; species Cnemophilus loriae. The sequence continues at coordinate 2,457,550 of VZTF01017490.1, read as the reverse complement.
GGGAGTTACAGATCAGCAAAGATGGGTGTTGCTGTCCATTCTCCCTTAGCCATAGTACCACATATATTAGCAGCATTTCTCACAAGGCAATGAAGAAGGACAACAGCACAGGTATTCTGGAGAAATCACCAGGGAAAATAACTGGACATTATATACAGAAGGTCAACGTAGGCATGTCTTCCAGAGGTAATTAATGGTTCAAATTACCTGTGACTACAGTCTGAGTAGGCATCATGTGTGGTAACCGTGGTCATGGAAAGTACTGACACGAGTGCCAGCTGCCACCATGGAGATTAGTAATGGCAGGGCTCAAACTGCACCATTTGACAAGGGAAATAGGAAAGCTGATATTCCAAATTGCCATGGTAAAGTAAAATTCCTCTTTCCCCACAAAAACCACGGTGATTCCCATTGTTTGGAAGGGAAAAAGTGAACTAATGGAGAGTAGACTGTCATTTTCACACAGAGATAAAAATTATGACATATAGAAGATAAGATAATTTGTCAGAAGATGATTGTGATGTGTGTGACTGAATGATTTACCGGTATATATGAATCTTTGTTTTTCTTTATTTGCAATCCTTTCTCACACTCTTCTGCGATGAAATGAAGACAGAAGAAGGAGAAAGATGGGTAATCTCTCTGTGATTAATAATTAATAGTTTTATAGACTAATTATAATCATTATGATTATTAATAATTTTATGATGTATATAGATAAATCAGTAAATGTCCTTTATCTTGATGTGACAAAGTGAATTGATTGTGCTCTGCCTAAGTACAAAATCTGTGATATAAAGTGTCAGGGACAGATTTTACTTTTATCTGAATGGTTCGTGTAATCAAATTTTGTCAAGATGTCTCTGAATGAAAGAAAATGTTTGACCTAAGAAAATTCACATTTATATGACTAAAGATTTATATCAGTCATATACTGAAAGTGAAAAATAAGTAGGGAAACTTTATATTCAAATTTTCATTTTTCATCTGCTGTTTCCTAGCTGTATTCCCATGTGCACAATATTTCCAATAAGTATGTAGAATTTGATTTGTTATCTCCATTATCAAGCTAGATAGAATAGCAAAGAGACCAGTTACTAGCTTGATAAAATGCAGGGAGATTTTTACTGGTAATACAAACAGCTACACAGTCTATTGTTGTTGCTTCTTAAAAGTGCTACTGGGGAATAATTTGTCTAGCAGTTTCCCAGAATTTCTCTTTTTCTCATGCTTTAAAAGGAAGTATTGTCTAATGTGTTTCCTGAATTCTTGCAATGTCTTATAAATGCAAATACATAGCTCATACTAGATAAAGTGAAATTCTTCTCCCTGCAGTTATTTGATACTGTAAAAAAAGTAACATAGTGGAATAGAAATGTTTACAATGTACTCATTATTTTTCATTTAATTATGTGAATCTAACATGTATGAAAAATGATGTATTTAAAATGGTGAACATTTGAGACTTCTGGTAAACGTGAACATCTAGGGAGAAGCCATACACACCCATTTGGACTTGGAAAAGCTAGCTCCCATTGTGGAAAAGTGATTTGCTTGCCACATTAGCTTGTTGTTCTTTGAAAAAGAGCAAAAAGCTGTCTCAGTTGTTAAGATTTTTGCTTATCTGCAGTTTTATGAACTGTCATAGGTTCCCTTTTCATAGATTCCTGAATAATTAATGTGTGATTATGGCTTCTAATAACCCCAGCGTGCATTTATAGCTGTTTGAATCAGTACTCAGTGACTTCAGACTACATTACGAGTTCTACAGATTTCTGAGTAGTCAGATTAAAACAGATTATGTTAGAAGATTTTTGCAATTTTCTTCAGTGTGGGAATTTTTATTAAAAGTTATGCATAGAAAAAAAAGGGGTTAGGTGAAGGAAAAGTAATTTGAAGGTGACAGTCTCATTAGAAAGAAATAAATTTGCATTACTCTTACAGAAGATAATATGTGATGGTTGCATACTTGTTTGTGCATAAAATGATTTCTCAGCCAGTGACTGATTTTGCTGCTGTGGGCATTTCCACCTTCCCCCCTTGCAGATCAAGCAGCACGATAGCACGATACGTGGTGAACTTCGAGAGAGGTGGCTCAGAAACCAAAGGCACAGCAGATGACATCTCAACTATTGGATCTAATAAGGTTGAAAGCGAAAAAATTCCGATTTCTCCAGTTGAGGAGAGGGAAATATCAGCAACTAAGCTCACAGTAACAGACCTTCAGCAGCTGGTTGCCACTGCACTCCATGAAGACCAGTCCCTGCCAGTGGACCTTGGAACACTTGAGTTTACTGATGGTCAGTAAAGCAGGTGGCAGGTGCCAGGCACAAGCCTGAATCTTGCCTTTCCAAACTGATGCAATTTCAGTAAGGTGTCCTTTAATTCTCTAACAGATTGTTTTCATCTGATATAGTCCATTCTCCTTAGTGTTGTATAGCATCCAAAGGATGCAGAGAAATAAGTTAAATTTTATAGCAAAATGCATCTTTATAATTATACAGCCTAACTTGCAACCATATTAGAGGATTTTTTTCTTGGTTTTTTTGTTTAGAATATCTGGATATTTTGCACACTAAGATCATTAAGAGGAGAAAAATAAAATAAATACTATGAATATTCACTGTGTCATTTTAACTTCCCAGTATGGGCAGTCTCCTTTCTTTAACAAGAAAAAAAAGTGAGGTCTGCCTCTAACATAAAATTAGCTTTCTGAAAGCTCTGTCTTGGTTGTAAGCAAGCCATCTAACTTTTTAGCAACATCAGAGAGACAGACACCTTAAACAGCATTTGATCCTAAGATAAAATCATTAAAGATGTGTTTCACTCACACTCTGAAACACAGAGGGGGTGTAGAAGACAAGCTGGGTGTGAAAACCTCCAGCAAAAGTTGAAGGTCTGCACCCTGCTCAGTAATCCAGCTAATACATATCCCTTTCTAGTCCATCAATGATTTTTGCAAAGCTAGCAAACTAGTTTTGGAAAGATGGGTTAAAAAGGGGGAAATAATTTAAAATATTATTTCATATGCATATTTACTGAAACAACCTTAAAACACATACCGAATTTTAGCTACAGTGTTTCATTTGAAAACAGCAGCGTTTTCTTGCCAAAAAAATTTATTCAGTTGAAATGATACTTTCTGTAAGAATAAAGCATCATATTTTAATGTAGATTAAAAGTCACAAGAAAAAATTTATACAGAACACTTCAATAATAAATATTTTAATCAACTTTCTCCCCGTAGTTAATTCTAATAACCAGTTTTAGAAAAAAACATTTTGCATGCAAGTACTTTAAAGATCTCCTCTGAGGGGTGAAAGGAGCAACTGAGCACTGAAGCCAAAACACTGACATTAACAATGGTGTGGACTCAGGGTAAAAATGGAATAGCTTTAGGCTTAATGAACACAGTATAATGAGTCATCATAGCCCATGCGGATTTAACTGAGGGGTTCACACTTCAGATGATTTTAAGCATTCCTCCACGGTTCAGCTCTCTGCAGACCTATCCCATTTATGTGAAATAAAGCGTACAAAAAATACTGCATATAAAATTTGTTTTTTTTCATAATTGGCTGTTTGAATGTGAATTGATGCTTTTTTTGTCTTAACATGGACTTTTAAAAGCAATTTTTTGATGGAGAACATTTTACTGGTTTTTTTTTTACTGAGTTTATGTGTTTTGATCAGTTTTCAATCTGCTGCTGCTGAAGTATTCTGTTCTCTCTCTCTCTCTCTCTCTCTCTAATGTTTTTGATTTTTTTTTTTTTTGCAGAAACTATTATACCACCTAGTGATTTAGATAATGATATCCAAGGCGTGGTCACTATTCCTCTGGCAGGCCCTGATTTGGTAGGTTAATAATGGTTGTCATGTTTATTTATTTCTCTGTGGGAATTGAAATTAAAGAGTATTAAGAGGTACATAAAGGTGCAAAAAGTTTCTTATGCTAAACTAACGTATCTGCCTTTTGTGCATGCTGTAGGGATGAATGTTGTATTGTTATACTGCAACAGAGATACTGTTTAGAGCATTTACAGGGGAATATTACTGCTTGGTTACTTTTTCCAGGATTACTTACAAAGTAAAGAGTGTTTCATCAGTTCAGTAGTACATCTTAATGACAGAAAGAGAGCAGTTTACAGGGCTAGTTAAGGCCATCTTTCTTTGACTGCTTTTGAAATTACAGGCAATGTGATTGAGATCACATGCACATGCCAAATATTTTATACATCCTCTAGCTTCACAGCAGCCTTCCAGTATCTGAAGGGGGCCTGTAGGGAAGACAGAGAGGGACTCTGTCAGGAGGAACTGTAGTAACAGGACAAGGACAGTGGGTTCAAACTGAAAGATGGGAAATTTAAGTTAGATATACAGTAGAAATTCTTTACTGTGAGAGTGGTGAGACACTGGTACAGGGTGCCTGGGGAGGTTAAGGATGCCCTAACCCTGGAGTGTTCCAGGCCAGGTTGGATGTGCCATTGTGCAACCTGGTCTAGTGGAAGATGTCACTTACCATGGCAGGGGGGATTGGGACTAGATGAGCTCTAAGATCACTTCCAACTCAACCCATAATATGAGTCCGTGTTGACTTAGCTATTTGCTAGTTCATGTAGCTAAAGGTTATTGCCTTTTTAGCAATGAAACTCAAACATAATAATGAAAGCTGCTTTTTAAATACTTTTTAGGAGGAACTCCCATTAGGTTATCCCAGTCCAGCAACAGTGGATCAAAGAGGAGATGTATTTGTTGATGAATTTACAACTGAAAGCCCTGCTCTAAGTGAAGAGATCAGCATCCCCGAAGAATTTAATAATTTTATTACATCTGAACCTGATTTTCCTACCAAACCCTCCAGAGAACCATTTCAGGACAGATATCCACACACCCAAGTTATTGCTACCGACCACCCAAGTTTCACAGTGCCTTTCAGTGCTCTGGGTAGCACCAGCGGCCCTCCAAAATCGGAGGATTCCTATTTGCCTCCCCCAGCAGACGATTCTGCTGGCAAAGACTTACTCACCGATGGCTACGAGTCTCCAGTGGAGCTGGCTACCGCAGGAAGCTTTACCACACCTGATCTCCTGCACGCCGGGGAGGTGGACAGGGGAGCTGAAGAGAAGCAAGAACTGACTGATACAGCAGAACCTCCTTTCAAGGAAGTCGACCAAGACAGCCTGTCTGAACAAGGTAAGACACGAGAGATTTTTCTGTAAGAGAGGATAGGAGAGGTGCAGCTGTTGTGACACATACAGTTACATATCAGAGCAGTAAGCATTCCTTTCCATTGTCACAGAAAATTTTCCTTGACAACCAAAGGTAAAAAATATACACTTCTGATGTCATCTTCAGCAAAATCCTAATGCACCTTAGTTCAAAGTTATCAAACCCAACAACAAATGCCTAAGGATAAGGATCACTTAGTACAGAGTATTATGGTAAAATTTCAAAAAGGCGGAGCAAAAAGACATGTTAAGAAGAAAAAAAAAGCAGTTGCAGATTAACATAAAAAAATCTGGTACTTAAAACATAGAAAGTAAATTACTTCGGGCTCTACAGAGAGTTGTGGATGATAGCAGTGAGAATAACATGATAGAATTTCTTCCAAGCAAAGAGTACCATGGCTCAGAAAAGCTTACATACCTACAGGTCTGATTAATGTGAAAAACTTTTTTTAAAATTTTGTTTTCTGTGTTTGTTTATTCCCTTTTATCCATGCAGTAGGCATGGAGGCACCCATCTATATGAGGAAAAATACGTAATAAAACAAAAAAGGGTATATATACATATGTGGAGAAAAGTCTGGATAATGCAGCCTTTCAAATGAAAAATACATGATAGATACATTTCCCACAGTTGACCCTGCAGACTAAAGAAAGTTCAGAAAAAGATAGTAGGATCAGCTTTAGAGCACAGACAAATTGGGCTTTCCCCCAGAACAGCAAAATATCTGTAAGGCTACTGCTTCCATCACCTCCACCAGCAGCTACAAAGCCATACAAGCCACTGTGTGCAGGTAACTGAATTGTGTGGGGCAGGAGCCTCCACCGGCAAAGCAGCAAGAGCCATGATTTGGAGAAGTTGCCCTGCATCTGTCCCAGCTCTTGTCTGCTCCCTCTCCAATCCTGCTCCCTGGCCTGGCCTTACCATCTCAGTATTAGGTCAGTAAACTTAAATTTTTTTACACTTCAAAGCCTGTGATTCCTGTGTAAGATGCAAGAGGTCACTACAGGTACATGGGAGGAATTAGTTCTTGGATTAATATTCATATGCGTTTTCTCTCAGATTTTTGACTGACTCTCTCTACAGAAAAGCAGAGGGCAGGTAAGCACATCCTGGGAGTCAGCAGGATTCTTTGATGTCCCCACACAGTCTCTAAGCAACACTAAAAAAATCTGCAGAGAAAAACAAACAAAAGGCAAATTCAGGGCAAAATTCCAACAACATGCATTAGCTCGTGCAACAACAGTCGGTGTTTCTGGATCTCTAAGAATGTCATGCTCAGAGCTTGTAAGTTTGCTCCCTGCTGCAGGAAAGCTCCCTGTTCCCATAGGATGTTCTACTCTGTCCCAGTTCAACCAGCCCCCTCCTTGCCCAGGCCTTGGCCTTTCATGTCCCTCCTGCACTGCAGAAGTCTCTTGAAGTGAGAATAATGAACCCTCCTCCCCCTTTCAAGATATTCTTCCTTATCCAGCATGCCCAAAACCAGCAGGAAGGGACCTTCATCCTTGCTGCCTGGCTGCATCCCGTAGGGCAAACAGGCGATGTTTGCATGGCTGATTGGAAGCACTCCCTGCACGGTGATAACATCCTTCACAACGGGCCTGCCCAGCAGAAGAGTGGGAGTGGGGAATGTCCGTGCATCGCACAGCTTGTAGGATTGTTTGGCTGGATCCAGCAAATGACTACATCAGCATTCTGGAGAGTAAAGGATGTAAAAGGTGCCACTTGGGAACACACAACCACCGCCTCCGGTCTGCGAAGAACGCAGCATATTTCATGGTCGTGTTGTTGCATGGTAGTTTATGCACTGAATATAAACTTCCCATTCTATAATCTTGCCTTTATACACAGAGTTCAGAAATGAGAGAAAAGCAAATACTTTATGATTAGCAGAGTAACTTAAAGTTTAGAAAAATCACTTCTTACAAGAATCAGTTGTCAAATGTTCCTGAAAATAATGTTTATGATGAAAAGTTTTACATGCAATTATTTTCAAATGCATGCTGAGAAGTCTTGTAATGCTACTGATAAAAGCATAGCATACCTTCAAATAACATTCATTATAACTGTGGAAAAGTGTTACATTTGCAGAGAGAAGAAAGTCATGCATTTTTCATCCTATTCACTCATTGCGTTAGGAATTTGATGTCATAAAAACTGCATAAAGTTACATATCTATTTCCCAGTTTCTTAAATATCTGTTGACTATCAGCTCCCAATGACTGAAGAGAAGAAGCAGAAGGTCTTTAACTCACCTGTACTAACCCCTTAAGAAATTATTTGCTGCATATTTCGGTTAGAACCTGTCAAGCTGCCAAACAGAACAAAATCTAGAGCCGTAAAAAAAAGCCTCTCCCAAAATAAGGCATCCTGTCTTGTTTCACCTTGTTGAACACAATTTATGTCTAAAACAAGCACCTGAGTATAAGAATTCCATCATTATTTCTGCAGCTGAGTAGTGGGACAAAAAAATAATTGTTCCCTGTCTAAAAAGTAGGGATGCTGCGTTAGCAAGGACTCAAAGCTGTAGCTGTTATATTTTCTTAAAAGCTTATAGTACACAAAGCATACTGAATGCTTAACAGTCAGGAGAGCTGCTCAAAACCTATTTATTGAGTTTTTAAAATGTTTACTTTTTACTCTTTAAAACTTTTTACCTTTTTAAAGCTTTTTTCAATTCTGGCAGTCCTGTGTGTACGGTATTTCCTGTAGTCTTTTATTTCCTTATATATTGTGCATTTCATGGGAACTGATGGAATTCGATCTGGAAATTCAGGTTTTATTAAAGTCAGCAGTGTTAGTACTATTAATTTTAATATGGCAAGCAGAATCTACCTGGTACAGAATATTTCACACTTTGTTCCTGGCTGCACTTCATAGCTGCTTTTCTTAGTAATATTAAAAAAAAAAAGTCTTTAAACTGTTATTGCTGTGAAATGGCAGGAACTACTCAGACAGTGCAGTATAAGGCTGGACAGAGCATTAGGGTCTAAACAGTTGTCTGAAATTCTACTGAACAAGTTTTCAGCCATTTCCCCCCCACCCTACTGTCCAGAAAATGGAGCACATTTTCTTCATCGTATGTTTAGAAATTTAAATTCACTCTTCTGTACCACAAAAGGAAAAACTGGCTACCAAAAATAACGTAGTCTGAGGTTCTTTTAGGCATTAGCTCTGTTGCAGAGGTCTACTGTATTGCATTGGTTGTCACATGTGTGCACTGCAGGCTGGACATCACTACAGACTCCTGAATATTGAATGCCTACATCCTGCACCAACTACTTTAATTGTGCCTACCTGAGGTCATTGAGCAAGTAATACAAAAATTTCTTTCACAGCTCCCGAAAAGATAATCAGACTCAGCCTCACACACATAAACATAGACAAAGTTCTGCATACAACACCCAGAGAAAGGTGAGCAAAAACAGGTGAGGGATGAAGAGTCCACGAGAGGTGTCCTTTTAAGCCGAGCAAGATGGGATTTGTCGGGCGTGGGCGGCCAGTGGGAGGGAGGAGCCAGGAGCAGGTGTGGGGCCTCTTTCAGGCAGTCCTGTGGCAGTACAATTCTGCACGGTGAAGGTGTCCGTGGGCAGCAGAGAGCAGGCCAGTGAGGATCAGAGCGCCGTGCTGGCCACATGGTGTGGGCAGCTACTCCACCCCTTGCAGTAGTCCAGAGCCAGCAGGAAGACGCCAAGCTGTCCTTAAAGTAAGCCTAGTGTTCTGAGATTTCACTACAGAATTAGGAGAAAGCCTGTGGCACAAATTTCCAGAGCTCTTATTGTGAAGTTCTGAAATGCCTGCATTAGGCGTTACTATTTCAACATCTGACACCTCAGAAAGCTTTTTCTTTGCTGTAGCACCTTTAAAATCTTGGTTTTTTCTATTTTGCATTTACAACCAGTGCAAAAAAAAAAAAAAAGGCTTTTTTACCCCTACTGTCTGAGATGATACCTGAGCACTTTTCTCTAGCATTCCTCTTTCTTCTTCATATTTTTCCCTTTCTGGAGTTAAAAGTCATTAACATTTCTACTGTATGGTTAAATTTCTTCTCTTTGCAGTCCTCCTGTGACTGTCTAAAACAGTATCACAATCCAAAAAGGAAGCAATAATCCATGAGACAGATTGTTATTTAAAAACCAAGAAAATTTCAGCAGTAAAACAAACAATAGTATATGGCTTCTTAAACAGTAAGAAGAAATTTAATTTGAATTTGTTTTAATTGTAGCTACTAACAAATTGTACAATCCAGGTAAACGTTTATCCCAAAATCCTGGCCATCATGGAGGAGGCATTATTTCTGGAGCAGTTATTGCAGAACTAAAAAAAGCTAGCAGTAAAATCCTTCAGCTACTCAGTTGTACTGCATCTCAGTTTAACCAGCCTGGGTCATCCTCAGGCTCTCAAAAAGGGCTCTGTGAAACCAAGAGTCTGAAGGGTTTAATGCAGGGATCTTTTCTGTGAGAAAAAAAACATGGATAAGGAGTACATGACAGTCACATGTCTGTTTGTGTAACTGATAACAGCCTCATTAATTATTGCCATAATTACTCTCATGTTCACACAAACCTGCTGTGAGTTGTCCCCTTTACTATTATCCTGCTACCCAGCAGTTAATTAGGTGGCACACTCTTCACTCAGTCTTATTTCCAAGTAATCTCTAGGAAAAAACCCTCAGTTTTCTGCATATTTGGGAATTCTTTCTGCCTCTGGTTCATCCTCAGCTGCCTAAGCACTGTCTTTGCTTAGCACAATTTCCTATTTGGCATAACCAGCATTGTCACAGAAAAGAAAACCCCGTTGTTTCTTGCAAGAACCTCTCCGGATGTCCCCAGCACTGGAATTCACCCATTCTTTGTGCCAGGAATGCTCACCATTTGTTTCACATGGATGGATGTAGAGGGTAAGAGCTCTTCTGTTCCCTTGAATATTTTTATGTTTTCCTTATGTTTTCTTGGATCGTAAACTGACAGGCTTTTCTCGACATTTTTCCCCATTAGCTTCTCTCTGTGCCCTTCCACTTGTCTCTTGCTGCTTCAGACGTGCCAAGAATGGTTTTTGTGATGTTTGGAGAAGTGAACAGGTAGGTCTAGCTACGTCATTTTCTCAAGCACTATATACAACATTCAGTAGTCTGAAAGTTGTCTATGAATTGAAGATGAGGCTGATTAGAAGAGTTTCAGCAGGCCCGTGTTAGGATATGTAGGATTGAAGGCAAAGTTTTGATCAGTGAGGACTGACTGCTCAGAGTATTCCTGAAGAATCCTGAACATATTAGAGTAAGTTATCAGCATCTGGTCAGAATGTAATGATAGCATTCTGCCCAGCTATCTCCGTGCTGTGAACAGCAGGAGCAATCGGAATAGAACAAAATCTACATCACATCTTCAAAACATACTTAAAAATGGAATGACTAATCCAAGCAAAAAAGTTTGAGAGAAAGTGAGCAATATCTATTTTTCCAATTTAACACATAACTTGTTTAAATTATTAAGCTATCCAACCACTCCTGTTTTACTTTAAGGCTAAGCTTTACTTCCTTCAAATATTATTTCTTATTCATGACCCCCCAAATACGCAATACAAATGAACCAAAACAAGTGATAATTTTCTTTAAACTCAGTTGGTAATTCCAAAGAGTCCTTGAAATGACTGTGTGAAGTACTGAAAACAATTTCTATTGCTGCTAAGAAAATTTGCTTATCCTGATGCAAATCTTCTGAGCCACTCGTACAGTGAAAAAATGTAACACCCTGTTCTGAACCTACGAAAATAGCAGGAAGAGAAACCTCAGTGCTCCACCACTTGTTCAGTCACAATTTGTAGTCAAGCCTATAACCCTCCCATAATTCTTCCTCTTTGTTACAGTGCATGAAGGAGCTCTCTCTCCAGGAGGGATATATATGTGTTGTTGCATGTGGTCTAATTCTACTTTGTTCCAGAAAATTAATTTTCTTTAGAAGTAAAGGGCTAAAAACTTATTTGAGGCAGTTTGCAGTCTTTAGACACGACTGCAATAATTCTAATTGTCTAATACAAGGGAAATATAAAAGGCAGAAATAAGTTTAGCATTTGAAGAGCCAGTATCACAAATAATTTTAATACATTAATGTCCTGAATAAAATTAATTTAAAACCCCTGGCCTCTGCAATAATATAATCAGAAAAATATTTTAAATAAATAATACAGACTTCTGTGCTGGGAGCATAAGGTTAACATTTGCCATGTCATAAATGAATGAAACTAATGAGGTTTACATGTCATGCAGTCCAGTTGGAAAAAGTATTGGGCAAAGTGGCACTGCTGAGACTAATATGCCCTAAATAATGCATTTCCCTCACTTATTAAAAATCCTTGGTCTTGCTAGAAATGCTGGCTTTGAGAAATAATGTGTTATGATCAAATGGTAGTAAAATTTTGACTTTCTAAGTTATTACTCTCCTCTCTTTGGAGAATTCAATATCCTTCCAGCATAGGAGAGTCCATTTGACCTCAGCCTGGAAATTTTTTTAGTCTGTTCCTTGTCAGAGAAAAACTCATACCACCTGCATTGGACTGTTATAGATAAACTGTAACTTGCGTGCTCTGAATCATCTCTGCTCCATCAACTGCTCCATATCTCAATGGAATTTTGTATCTCTTTCTACAGAGAGGGCTTGGCCTTCCAAATTTGATCTTCTCAGCCATCTTGAGAGGCCTTACACTGATGCTAATATCAATTTAAGCTGCTTGTTAGTCGGTTTGAAAAATGCTATAGTGTTTAAAACTAACAAAAGAAATACATAAAAATCTTAAATGGAGACATATTTGCAATAATGTTTGTACTAAAGTTAAGGTGATTCATGCTTATGAATATTTACAACTTAAACTCCTGTCAGGGGTGTCATATACTTTTTTGTTTTTAATTGCAACGTGCAAGTAATTTCTGACTTTTTGGTTGAAGATAACATGCAAATTTTTTTTCCAATAAGTCTTTAACATTTCTTTCTTAATTAAACATTCTATAAACTTCTGTAGAGGAAAGGACTAAACTCAGTTTCAAGCAATTATATCCAGGTGTAAATTAGAAGGAGACAGACGTTTCACTTTCATTCTGTAGAACAGTTAAATCATTACATGCATCAGTAAGAACATGATTAAACCAAGCCTGGATGCAAAAGATTTCATGTCTTCTTCATTTTACTGCATTTACATGTTTAAGCTTCTCTTTTATTCTTCCTCAGTTGGAAGAATTTTTAAAATTAGATTATTGTAGTATACAGTATTTGTAGAATAGTGGTGCAAATAATAGAGATTTAAGTCTAAATTTTATACAGGGTCAAACATTCCTTTAATAACAATCTTTATGGCCATGCAGTTTGGGATAATGGGCTTTCAAGCAGAGTTGGAGCAGGGAATTGCTGGCACAGAAAAGCCTGTTGGGGGTTGACTGAGAAAACAAAAACTATTATTCATGAATGGCATCTTTATAGCTGAGGATTTCAGTTCCTAAGGTCTATCTTTCAATAACAATTGCCATAGTTTTAACCTATCTTTCTAGAGATTGAATGGAATGAAACTGGAAAAATATTTTAACACATTTCCGTCATCTCTCCTAAATGCATGTGTAGCCTTGAACAGTGGCCGAAGCACTGGTTAAACTTGTCTTAAATAATTATTAACAGCCCAAAGTTCCATTCTCATCCCTATTCTATACCATCTATATCTGTATATATACCTAGTTATCTCTATATCTTACCATTTCAGAACCAGGCACTAACTGACACTTCAAAGTGAAACAATAAAAATCAAAATTATGCTGAATAAATCTTGAAGAACTTCACAATATGCCTACATGATACTACAAAGCTTGAATAATAAAAAAAAAAAGTAGTGTGGCTTGAGGAGAATGCATGCCTGAAAGCATCAAGGCAGATGATTTCAATGGTGGTACGTGGCAGGGTAGAAGAGAAGAAGAGAACAGAGTCAGCATCAGCTGCAGTTACTAAAAATAATGATTTTTTTTCCCTGCTGGTTAATATGAGGTTTTGCCCTCTTATTAACAATTCCTTTAAAACCTATTGCAAGAAGGTTAGTGTTAGTAATACTTAGCAGTTCTTTCATGGGGAGCGAAGAGGGTTTTTTTAACTACTTTTAGTTTCCCAATACATTTGTAAGTTCTGTGAGAAGTTAGAGTTTCATCTTTGTTTTGTCGCTGCTGCTCAACAACAATTGGAAAAGTTAAATGAAACTCGTGTACCTTAATCCAAACATTTCATATGAGAACAACCCCAAATATTCATCTAACTGTCGTTTTTTGAAAAACTAGTTTATGCCATAAGACTTCTGCAGCCCAGCGTTACACGAAGGCCTCCTGAGGGATTTCAACGCAAACCTGCAGCTGTATGGGCAATTTTACTGCCCTGTGGGTTTAACATTCAGCATTCTGCCTGCCCCCTGACAACAGCACTCTGGCTGTTCTCAGCTGCTCAGGTCCACAGTCCAAGCACGATGGGTGCATTTAACAGGCCAAGTCTGTACTAAGGCATCTGGCCCAAAGCCATTTTCAATATCAGTAAGATGGAAATGTATTCCTGCAATGAAACACAAAGCCAGAAGGATCTTCCCACTTAGGTATCTTCTTCTCTCTCTCTCACAGAGTCACCTCTTAAATTTCAAAACTTTGAGAAAAATCAGACTACCTACATCCACGGCACAATTTAGAAGAACAAAACATTACTCTTTCTATGACTTTCATTCCGTGAATTGTTTTCTCATACAAGTGACTACATAGTACAAGGAAAAAAAAAGTATATTCACTGTTTTCATTTTTCTTGGCGAGCCTTAAAGTGCTCATCTGATGATGAGATTTTAAGAGAATCACTGGTTTTAACTTTCTAATTTCATGTTTGTCTTTTCTGTTTTAGGTCCTTGGTCAACATATTACTTGAATTTATATCATGTAACTTCTACTTTGTTTTTTGTTCTTACCATTTTGTAAACTAATAAACTTCGATACCACAAAATTGCCTGGTGGTTCCATCATCTATGAAAATTTGCCCTGATTTTTTCTTCTTGTACAGTTATGAAAAATAGAGAAAATATGTAGGAATTTGGAGAGTACTTTAAGTTCTGAAGGATAAGTATTGTAACTTGTCAGATTTTGTTTCCAAACATTCTAAGGTAAAATAAATCGAAAAGAGTATTCTCCATTCGGGGTGCTCTAAAACTGTTACAGTGTCATGCAGAGGTGTTTGCAAAATTTAGATGGATATTTCTTTATGTTTCTGGGTGTTTGTAAAGACCGAGGCTGTTTTCACATAGATCTCATTATTTTAAATTCATGAAAGAAATTTTTCAAATTTAATTGGGAACATTCAACAGTGGGAATAAGAGATGTTAAATTCTCCTGAAGCTATTGCTTTAAGCAAGAGGTTTTTTATTTGGTTTTGATTCTATTCCTTTGCAGAAGTGCATTCCTATTTGAAAATTCACTGCTGCTTGGTTGTGCTTCCAAGATCAGCATGGTACCTTGTTTGTTTAATATATATTTTAATATGATATTACTGTGGTGGCAAATAGTGCAGAACTTCAACGCAAAATATCTTACAATACATAGTAGCCATGGTATCCCTGGCATTTTTAACATGTTTTCATGTAAATGTACTTAAAAATCCCCCTACTTCACAAGAGCATTTTAATCTTGGTTGCATCATTTTTTAGTCAAATGAGATGACAGCTTCTATAAATTACACAGAACACCACAGCAGTGGAGTGAGTAGCGGAGCTAGATCTGCACTCTGAGGCTGTCCTGTGAAAAATCAGACTACTCAAAAAGTTCCAGTGTGAATGCTAAGGAAAAAGGTTGAGAGGAAAAAGAATTTTTAGGACTGGAGATGGAGGAGAGATGGTGTGCATTCCTAGTGAACTGAGGTTCACTGGACTCAATGGAGAAAGAGTTCTGTGGGTTTATTGGATACTGAACCCGGCTTCTGCAGGGTTCAGACAGACAGACAGACAGAATGACAGACTTAGGCCATTGTAGTTCTTTTGGCTTGTCTTTACAGTTCGAAAGATGAATGTAATCAGTAATTATGTGTTGGGAGACACTTGTTGTGACACATTAGCTTAATGATCCTCTTCTCTTAATTCTCTTAATCCTCATATTACTTGTGCCCTAGTTAAAAATTAAAGGCCTCAAACATAAATTCAGCACTTTGTCTGTACACAGCAGTCCTGCATCCAGGGATTCAGTGACATTTCAGGCACCAACAAAGTATGTAAATTTGAATGCAGTTACTTTCTGTATCCATCTGGTACTGGTATCAGCAGAGCTGCACACAAGGTGATTCTTACTCTGTACTATGAACCAATCTCTTACCTGCACACTTTTCCCTTCTCTGGTTATTCTCTTCAGCCAGTGAGTATGCAAATATATACACAGACATTGTAACACTGTAATTTTCATATGCAGAACATACACAGAATACTCACCAGTGGACTTGGAAAGTCTGTCAGTGCTTATTGTATTCATGATTGAAAGGAAATGCCAAGACCTCCTAATGTATAACATTCTGGGCGTGCTCATTAATGCAAACCGACTAGGAAAATGTCTCATGACAATTTGACCTTTCCCAAACAATTACTCCTTATTCATGGTCAATTAGAAGGGTTTTCCTCATTTAAAAAAATATGAGGACCAACTAATTAGATACCTAAAATAAAGTTGTTGAAATGGCAGTTGATTTTTTTTCTGATAAGTCAAATCTATATATTTCATTCCCTCAGCAGAGGATAAATGCCTGCATGGAAAACTCCTTTTACAAAGATTTAATATAGCATGGGCACAGGAAATTGCCTCTTAATTTAGTGTTTTTACATCTTTGCCAACAGGTGTTTAATTTTTGATATAACACTCTCAGTACAATACTGTCCTGCCTCGGCTGTGCAGTACAAAAAAACATCTGGGGAGTTCAGTGAACAGCTTTGTGGGAGGATAAGAGGTGGCTGAAATTTGAGTTGCGTTTTTTATCGCAGACATCAGCTTTTAATTCCATGGTATTGTTTAACCTTCAGTGTGGTTACTCTGGGGGTATATTTGATTTATTTTGTGCCCTCTGTGGATTCCCTACACCTGAATAATAGTGCTGTAAACTAAACTTTATGCTGAAATGAAATATGCTGAGATTGAGTGCCTAAATCTTCAGAGTTTGTATTTGTAGAGGTTTCATAAAATAATTGTCTTCTAATGTGAAAATCCCATCTACAAAGCAAACTGGTGAAGTTTTATAAATAATTCCTTTATGATGAATGATGCAAGGATATTTTGTGTTCTGTTGCAAAATTTTATACGTATTTTTATGTGCATATGGATTCACAGATTCATAGAATAATTTGGATTGGAAGAGACCTTTAAAGGCTGTCTATTCCAACCGCTTTACAATAAACAGAAACATCTTCAAGTAGATTAGGTCACTCAGAGTCCCATCCAATCTGACCTTCAATGTTTCCAGGGATGCAGCATCCACCGCCTCTCTTTGTTCCAGTGTTTCACCACTCTCATCGTAAAAAAAAAATGTCTTCTTTACATCTAGTCTGAAAATCAATATATATTGATGGTATATATAAACCCAACATTTTAAATGCAAAGGGTTGGGTTTTTGTTTTTCATTTCACTGACTAGCAGGTCAAGGGAGGTAATTCTTTTCTGAACTCCACTCTTGTCATAACCCACCTGGAGTACTCTGTTCAGCTCTGGGCACCCCCAAGACAAGAAAGACATGGCCTTGCTGGACAGAGTCCAGAGGAGGACCATGAAGATGAGCAGGAGCAGGAGCCCCTCTCCTATGGAGACAAGCTGAGTGAGCTGGGGTTGTTGAGCCTGGAGAAGAGAAGGCTCCAGGGAGTGCGTTCCAGTACCTGAAAGGGGCCTACACGAGAGCTGGACAGGGATCTTTTACAAAGTCGTGTAGTGACAGGACAAGGGAGAATGGGTTCAAATTAAAAGAGAGTAGGTTTAGATTAGATCTTGGGAAAAAAATTCTTCACTATGAGGGTGGTGAGGCACTGGAACAGGTTACGCGGAGAAGTTGAGTGCCCCATCCCTGGAAGCGTTCAAGACCAGGCTGGATGGAGCCTTGAGCAGGCTGGTGCAGTGGAAGGTGTCCCTCCCCATGGCAGGGGGGTTGGAGATAGATAGATAATCTTTACGGTCCCTTCCAACCCAAACCATTCTGTGATTCTATGAAATTTCTAGGTCTTCTTTGTTTCATCCATAGTTCTTGACTTCTTAGGATTGAATTTTTTTGAAGTCTCGTGTAGACAGAGGAAAATCTTGGTAAAACCAGCTGCAAATGATTTTACTGCTGATTCCAACATGTCACTTGTGTAGGCAAGTCTTGCAGCAGTAATATGACACCTGTTAGACAAAGAACAGGTCAGTTATCCCTGGGGCTGGGACTGGTGCTGTGCCACAGTAGGTGCTCAGCAGCCCTTGATGTGAGCCCACTGACTTTTACTGACAGGAACCAACACAAACTGTTGGGTCAGTTGCTGTCTGTCTCTTTCAGCTGGAGACACGGTGACTGCTAAGAACTGGCAGCTTATGAAAACAGGTGATACATGCTCAGAGATCATCTCGGTATGCCCTCGAGGCCTTTTAAGTTGCTTTGCTTGTAATAAGAGGATGCCAGAAGACCTTTATAGTCTATGTATAGACCATATGTGTATATATATACAGCTATATGCCAAGCATGCAGTATATACATGGTTGTACATATCTGCTTCAAATTTGCTGCAATTTCAAAGCCACTTCAGTACATCTTTTTCCTGTAGTTATCTTTCTGAAATGTAATCTGCCTAACAAATGCCATCACAATCGTGTGCTCGAGTGTGTGCTCTAATGCTGAGAGAGATGTCGGTGGAGCTGCAGGCTCATCCCGTCAGTAGATCATCCTGCATTAATGCCTCAAGCACTAATGCTAGGAAAGCTGTTCTGAGTTCACTTAACTGATAAGTGACTCTCACTCCTTATCAGCATAACAAGTAATAGCAAGAGCTTTGTAAACAGAGAACATCACTAGGCTTTAGTTTTCTAATCTGTCCGTATCCTTAATCACACAAGAAACACAAGGACGTGGCAAGAGAAGAGCATCTGAAGCTTTTAATGAAATGAGGTGGTAAGACAATTGCCACCTCATTCAATGAAGGATATTCCTGATGCAACAGTTTGCTCTACTTTCATATTTTCATTGGCCACTGGGAGGAAATTAGCATGTTGGGAAAAGAAGAGTTCATCAGTTAGAGAAAAATTTCTTTCCTCACAGCCGATAAGTGATTTTGCCTGCAGGGGGCTGCTAAAAGTTCCACGTGAAGAATGGTATATCACTGGAAAATAACAAAGTCACCAGTTTGGGCAGGTGGCTGTTGGTGGAGGCCATCATTTATTGTCATTGTGGCCACATAGCTGCAAACCAAATTTAAAGAGTCGCATTCCTGACACTTTAGATTTGGATTTCAGCTACAGCTATCACATATCCTAGATCCATGCCAAGCCCTGATGGGGATGCCATAAAAGTTCTGCTTCAGGTGCAGTAAGTAGATGGCTTCTTAAGCTTTGAATATTTTTTCATTGCTGCTATTGTCTTTTGGGTAAATTGACATAGTTTGCATCTGGAGGGGCTGTATTGTTTTTTGCAATCACATTTTATGATTACTGGCATATAATAGCTTTAACTTTTCGCAGAGGGGAACAGAATGACTCTGGCATACAAGTGTTCCAAGCAGACAGCTCAAAGCTCCAATCTCGTCTTTCAGGCAATATAAACTGACAGTGTGATTATGTACCTTCAGAACAAGAATGTGCTTTAGAGGCTCAGGAAACGCTTGCCAAGCATAACTATTAAACATAGAACCCGCAGAAATCCCATCACTCAAACATGTATATGAGGTATTTTATTCCAGTAGTCCTTCTTGGTGATAGTGTTAACATTTTCATATTTAGATACTGTTAAACTTGTTGTTAAAAACGTTTCAGTGGAAATACCATATAAATGTTCTTTTTCCGTGCTGGATGTTTGTTATGCTTGCTTTTCAACACAGCTAATTTGGTTTTATCCTGTTTTCCTGCAGCAGTTAAGATCATGGAAGAACCAGAATCATCAGGTGATGACATTTTTGTTACAGCCAGCACTTATGAAACGTTGCCTTTCTTTACTGGTCCAAGTGATATCTCTACCGCGGAGCCTGGCGCTGTCATTACAGATGTGCTGCCATCAATAGCACCGCTGCCTGCAGCCACCAGCCCGTCCTACAGCCCCTCTGAGATCATCGAGCAGTCCCTAGAGCTACCAGATTCCTCAGCGCCAGCCCCTGAGGGCGTTCCTGCGGATGGCACCGGGATGGGCGTGCAGGACATCGCTGCTGAGCTGGATCAAATCGGCGCGATGAGCACGGCAGCGCTGGATGAAGGGGAGCAGGGCAGTGGTTACATCTCCGTGCTGACCACTGAGCCTGCAGAAACCACCCCAGCGCCGGTGCTGGAGTATGTAACCACCAGCTCCATGACAACTGCAGCCAAAGGCAAAGAGCTCGTGGTTTTCTTCAGCCTGAGGGTAACCAACATGCACTTCTCCGATGACCTCTTCAACAGGAGTTCCACAGAGTACAAAGCACTGGAACAACAGTTCATGCAATTGGTGGGTGAAAATCAACTTGAACAACACGTGTGATAGTTGGGTGCAGGTTAAAGGAATACACTGAAGTGCACAGTGTTTTAACAATACTAAACCCTACTACAGTTCAATCTGATAAGCTGTATTTTAAAGGATCCATAAGCCTGGGATGATCTTAGAGTGTGAAGACAGAGTTTATGAAGTCAGTGGTGAGACTTTACTTGCTCAAGAGAACCCAGATATATGCCTGGCGTGTAATTTATTTGGCTTTTTCTCAGATCCACATCAACACAATAGCAGTGCTGATTGTATCTAAGACTTGTGTCTGCTTGCTTCACTTAAAAATAGGCGTTTAAAAATATATCATAGCGTAGACTGTGATTAGATATGGATTTTCTCTGTAGGTACAATACGGCACAGGTCAGCTCAGTAACATGCCTATTATACTATGCCCTAACCTGCCTGGATTGAATGTTTGAAAATAATTAAAGTTGGCTTTTGAGTGAGGTAATTTTTTTCTCTTCCAGATGAATAAACGCCCCAGCTGCTATGCATTTCATTACAGGGGAAATTGCTGCCCATCTATCTCAATATATTATTGAGAAAAGTGCAGAAATCCAGAAGAAGACACTGCTAAACAGAAAAGTTAATTTGCTGGTGGAGCTTAACGACTGTATTAAACTCAGGGAAATAAATCTGTGATGTGTGTACTTGATAATGAAAATTGACTATAAGAGAAATTAATAGCAGGTAGACACTGACAATAAGTTAAAATAAAGGCAAATCTCTGTTTTGCAGCTACTTCCATACCTTCAGTCCAACCTTACAGGTTTTAAGCACTTGGAAATTCTCAACTTCAGGAACGGAAGTGTGATTGTGAACAGCAAAATGAAATTTGCCAGGACAGTGCCATACAATATCACAGAAGCAGTACACTGTGTTTTGGAAGATTTCTGTGATGCTGCAGCCCAGCACCTCAATTTGGAGATTGACAGCTATTCCCTGGATATTGAGCCAGGTAAGATTGCCTTACTAATATATGTGCAAAATCAAAACCAAGCAGACAATCTTTTTTCAGACTGTTACAGCTTCAGAAGTATGACTGTCTTGGACACAACCACATTAGCAATAGCCTCCCAGTTACAGGGAGTAATAAGACAAAAAAGATGTTGCAACTTCTCTGCAGACGTATTTTCATACTGTAGTGAAAAGCCGGGTGGAGCTGTTGGGCTGTGCATGTTCACCAACTGCTTTTCAGAGACAAGCAGAGTGATCTCTAGAATAAGGGCTGAAGACAGGTATAAGAAATGCCCACATGCAGTTTGCAGGTGTGACATGCAACTCTTGCACTGGAGGACGGAAACATAATTCCTGATGATTATTGCAATGGTGTAAGCAAACCATGGTTTAGAGCATCATTAAATCTTTTTTAAAGGGATACAGCATTCAAAACAAAAGGAGACAATTTTTAGGAATAATTGGATTCCACAGATACTCACTAAGCGGAGCGTGACTTTATGTAGTACTCCACAGATTTGTAGTTCTAGAATCCCTCTGGATTTATATCTTTCAAATAAGTTTGTAGTCTTTGTTAAACAGTAGAAAGTCAGTAACTACACATCTAGACACTATTCTTATGTCAAAAGCTTAGTATTTTCAAAAGCTATACTGTTTTATAAATTTGAAGCCTGAATCTACTTTCAGGCTCCGGTAATTATTTCAGGGTTGAATTTAATTTCATTGTCATGGAGAAGAACATGGAGAAGCAAAGGTATGCAGATGCCTTTAGGAGTTTTGGTTAAGCTGTCTTTTTATGTACAGATCTCTGACAATCCTGTAACAAACAAGACTTTACAATTCAGGCAGAATTGTAATTCTGTTTTTAACTAGCTTTCATTTTACATATGTCTTTGTGGCCACTAAAAACATAGATAGCTTGTGGTAAAGAAAGTTAACAAAATCACAGTATTTTACCTTTCAAATACTGCCAAGATAAACTGATGTTTGACAAATAAAGTGTTAAATTAGTTCATTATATAAATAGTGAACTTTGGGCTGCCACAGGTTCCCTGCTTCAGTGACAAATTTTCATTAAAGAAAAATTAAAATAAGATTCTAAAAATGCCAATTCAGAAAAATTTTAAAATCTTTCATCTTCATCCGATGTGCTTTACTGATGTGGTATTTCAACATTAATTCAAGAAAACATTATTACAGAGAGTTTGTGGAGAGAGTTGATCTTTCAAGGCTTGTAAGCAGTAGTATGGAGTCAAAATAGAAGAAATTGTGTTTACAAAGCCAGTATTTTCCAATACAGGTGTTTTCATTCCAGAAAACAAACAAACATATAAACACCAACCTGTGTAGCAAATTAAGGTAATATAAACAAATTCCTCTTTATTGTGAAACTGAGAGCCATCTAGTGGTAGTGATATTCTACCAAAGTGAAACATGGGTGGGAACTGACAGTCCAAAATATGCATGAAGAGTCAGCAGCTGCAAAGGGCTGGCTGCATACCTGCATGCATTATTTCATTAATCTAAATGAAGTGAAAACAGAAAATATAACAAAGTATGCAGGTATGTATTAAGGAAGATGAAACATTATCAGAAAAACTCAGCCCAGCCAAATGCTCATGCCAAGCTCTACTTGTTGTTGGAGTTTACACGTGCACACACTCACAGTCCAGGAGCAGAGAACATAGCAAACCAACATGCATGTTGCTTACAGCAAAGGGAAAAGGTACACGCTAAAACCCACTAGTCAAAAATTCAAAACAGGAAATAGCCATCGAATTATCGAGGGGTTATAAGTGAACAGCTCTGATGGATTCATTTCTAGCACTGAAGCATAGCCCAGTGTGTGTCTGAGATTTCCAGTACTCCTATAGAAATGCAATCCTCGTTTTCCATTGACGTTAGTATTACTGAGCATCTGGTATACAGAGCATGAAGTGGCTGCAGAAGAAAACTCTCAGCCCAGTTACAAACTGCAATATCCAGTACAAGTCTTCCTTTTAAACTACATAAAGGATCACATAGCCCAGCTCATACCTGTATATATGCTCTCATTTCCTTCTCTGCTCTCTTTTCCTAGTTTTGTCCACTCTTTTTTTTCTTTTCTTTTCTGGGTTCATACATCTTACTGTTTGCTGGCAAGAACGGGATTCATATCCCCTGCTCTGCTTCTCATCTTTTGCCTTCTAAGTTTTTGCCCTATGGTACACATGAGACAAGACTGATGGATGCAGCCCTTCTCCTCATCGCCCCATCAGCACATGCTGGGTTGAGGTGTTGAGCACTGGGTTAAAATCACTCCTTCTGGGTATATTTTATTTTATTTTATTTTATTTCATTTCATTTTATTTCTAGTAAGAAGCAGAGAATGGGAAAGGAGAAGCAGACTTGTGTAACAGCTGTCTCTGATTTGGGCCTTCCCATGAACATCAGCAGGGTCCTTTTCCCTTAATCTCACAGAGGCATCCCTTACTAATATTAAAAAAACAAAACAAAAAACCCAGCAAGACTTCCCAATGTTAACACACCACAAAACAAAAAAACTTAAACCAAAAAAAAACCACTATAAACACTGTAAGCATATATTTTCTTTGGAATACAACAGTATTTCTACATTGCAGGTCTTAGTATTGTGCAATATTCAATAATCTAATTCCATCCCTCTGTTATGTTCTAAATTATGCGTTTAAGACCATTACAGTCAAAATGATTTCTCACACATAAGGCTGTAGCACAGGATCCACGAGTATGATGACAGCACTCACAGCAAAAACAGGGTAAAAACATCCAAATGTGAAAATCCTTGTCAGTGAGATGAAAATAAAATCATTGCTTAACAGCGATGGGGTAAATAAGTGTAAATGTCAACACGAACTTGCGTGCTTGCTGTGTCCTGTACAGGAAGAAGGCTGTGTGTCCTTTCATGCTGGACAACATCCTCCTATTAGCACGGCCAAGTGGCAGGCCAGTAAACGTGAGCTGTTTTCTCCGGCTGCCACTAGCCCTGCCAAGGCCCTTTGGGGCAATGCTTCAGTTAATGATTTACCCATCCTTTACAGCTGATCAGGCAGACCCCTGCAAATTCATGGCATGTGACAAGTTTTCCGAATGCGTCATGAACGAGTGGACAAAAGAGGCCGACTGCCTTTGCAAGCCTGGCTACGCCAGCCAGGACGGACTGCCCTGCCGGAGCCTGTGCGAGCTGGAGCCCCATCTCTGCGTCAATGGAGGGAAATGTGAGCTGGTCCCAGGAAGAGGAGCTGTCTGCAGGTAAACAGATGGTGATTGACATGAAGCCTGTTAACAGCCCCCCCATAATGTGCATTGCATGAACAAGGGCTGAGTTTATACTTTCCAACAGCATAAACTACGCTAATAAGCCAAAATCTCGACATTCAGATGCCGTAAGTCACACTGCAAATACCCTTCTAAAGTATAAATAGTCTCACCATGGATAAATCCATTTCCGCCTGTTAGTATACACTGAACATCATGATCTAGTTATTTTTAAAGATGCTTCAGAAATTTATTAGAAATTCTGCATCATTGGCAGAGATGACACACACAAAGGCCTGCATTCCTTTCAGATTTCCAAACACATTTTGGAAAAATGAAATTAACACATTCACAGTTCTGCTACTGATTACATGGTAGCGTTTTAAGAAATTACATTTTTCTAAGATGTATTAAAAAGGAAATCTTTATTAATATAGACTGTGATTCCAGACCACCCAATAAAGCACATGAAGGCTGAGGCTGCTTTCAGGGCTTTCTGGGAAAGACTTGAAGATTAGCAGCTCTTCCTCACCGCAAATATATTCCTTAAGGATTTTTAAATGGAATTATCTTAAGTCAATACTGAGAACTACACAATACTTGAACATATTAACTCTCTTTTACAAACTATCGAGTTTCTTCTCATTGTAAGACTAGACAATTCAGAGCATTATGTGAAACTGTACAGACTGGCACATAGTAGCTGTCCAGCCATGTACACAAGCAAGAATCAAGTTATAATTCTTGCATTTGTTTATTCTCTCTTAATACTTTGACTAGATTTATGATACATCTTTTACCTGACTTAGGATTAACATCAAAAAATAAGACAACTGGACAAATTATTCAAATTATTCACTGTAACAACCCAACTGCCAAAATTCATTTTCTTCAATGGGCATCACAGAAATTATATTGAATTCACCAGTTACTGCCAAATTCCTGACTTGCAGAGTCACAGGAGTGCAGCTGCAGCATTTAGTACTAGAAATCAGCCTGTGAGCTAGAAAGGTCCTCTTCAAAATTTTGCTGAGGTAGCAAGGAGTCCGACCTACTACTCCAAGACTGATGCACTAAGGAAAATAACATTTTTGCCGTTAAGAAAAACCCTGACTTGATGTACAAGTATAACCAAACCATCATGTGGAATTCTATGAGTATTAAAAATAATAAATTAATTTTTTTGTGAATTATAGCAAGTTATAAATTCCCACCAGTGTTGGACTGACAGCTTGTGCAAACTTGTACAGTCAGAGAGAAAATTATGGCCTATTATTTGCACCTGTGTTCCATGTAAATTCACTTTCCCCTTGTCTTAAAAGAGGAGTCCTGCTATTTGTAGTAGATCTCTAATTTCAGACCTTGCTCCCCAGAGTGAAATAACCAGTAAACAGAATATAGGCTTCAAAGATGTATTCAGACATTACCTTAAAACACACCTGAACTTCTAAGGTTCTAAACCACAAATGTTACCTGTGGGGTTAGAAATTTGTCAGAGATATTTAAAATGCATAATTTCCTTAAAATTTGTAGGTTGGCAAGGAATATATCAGCATCTTTTTATTTAAAATTCACTCTCATGAATGTAAAAATATTATCTTTCCCTATCATCAATCACATTATTTTCATGCACACACATAACAATTGTTTGTAGTGGAAATAATGTGTTCACATTAAATTGCAGAATTTCCTTTCTTTTCATTTAAGGTACACAGTATTTTTTGCCTTGAAGTTCTGTACATTTTTTCTCTTCCTTTCCTTATTTTAGATGCCCTGTACGTAGACACCAGCTCTACCAAGGACAGCGTTGTGCAAAATTTGGTCCAGAACCCATACAGCCCTTCACTTTTAAACCTCTCATGTTTGGCTTAGCAAGCCTTGGTTTTCTTTTCATCATTTTAATTATTAAGATAAGAAGAAAATGCAAAAGAAACTCTAATTTGCAGTAAGCTGCTCACAATCTTTTCCCTCACATTTCAAAATATGCCTTTTGTTTCTTTTGCAATTTAAAATCTTACCTAAACAAAAATGTTCTGCATTGTAGAAGTCCTACTCTCAGCAGCTGCAATTCAGAAAATGCTGTAAGGATTAATCCTGCTTTTGAACACGATGAACCCCTGTCTAGCTTTTGTCACACGGCTTGCAGTGTAAGTGCTTGTCTCAGTTCCTCAGAGATCCTTGATCACGAAGCATTACATGAACTTGAAAACACAATTCAGCCCAGAGGTAAACTGCATGGAAATCCTTTTCTTATCCCTCAACAAACAGCCCCACCTGAAATAACATGTCCACCTTCATGTATTAACTCCACAACTAAAACCTGAAGCTACTCTCTTGCTTGGCAATTCCAGAACTGAAAATACTAACGCATTCATTGCTTTTCACATTTACTGCAGTGTAGGTTTCATAACAGGACTGTAGAACTGCTTTTCTTACAGCACTCTTGCATGGCTCTGGCAGTCTATCCTATCTGAGTGCTTTTTGTCATTTAGTGAAAGAATTAGTGGTTTGAGGTTTGGTTTTTTTACTCTTGTAGGTCACCAGATGAGTTTACAAAACCAAGACTGACAAGTTAGTCTCCAGAATCCTTCGTTTCCAGCATCAGCCAGACAAAACCAAGGTTTGTGACTATTTTCAAGAACCTTAAAAATCTTTTGTGTCCCATTGTCAATGTTACCAGGGAGCCTCTTTGTAGTAATTCCATAAAAAGAAAAGCTCCGATTTTTTGGATGCTTGGTATGACAACTACCTTTTCTTCTTAAATGTTTTTATGTAACAAAGTTCTGTTTGGTATAACCATGTGCTAAGGTGGCAGTCACTGGAACATGTGAAGGAAGAAAAAATACCTGAAATGACAAATTAACACAAAATGCAGTCCAAAGGGGAGGTTTAAATAGCAGTACTAGATCACTTAAAATCTCAGATCACTCAGTCTGGTTAAGCAACACAGAGTTCGAACAAGTAGGAATTCTAATTTGAGCAGAATATTGCTCATATCTCAAGTATTATTTCAAGTTTTACAACTTGAAACTCCCTGTACCTTTGTGGGGGGAAAAAAAAGACAGGAGACAAGCTGAGTCAAAAATTCATCTAAAATTGGCAGACTGTTTCTGATGTATCTGAGTATGTCCTCTTGATAGGTAAAAAAAAAGCTTTTACTTTGTCATTTTCATTTTTCTGAATTACAGCCCAATTAGGAACCAAAAGCTTTTATTTTATAGCTGTTAGCACCCATTGTTACTGTGGGGAATATCAGTAGAGGAGTGCCCTCGACACTAAGCTGGACATTATGGAAGACAGGATACCAACCACGTGAATCTTGGGCTCCTTACACATTTATTGTTATGTAAATAAAGGAACAAGCAATGATGCCATATAGAAAAGTTTCTTTTCACTGATCTTCATCGCACCCAGGTCTGGCTTCTTCAAGTGCTGTGGCCACAGTTACAGACTGAGCTGAAAATGGGGGGAATGGAACGCAAAGATAGAGATGGACAAAGCAGCAGGGAGGAGCAGTTTGGAAAAGCTCAAGAATGAACTCGCTTCACTGCTCATAAAAGCATGAGCACAGATGTTTGCAATTAGTATTTTACACCTACCTTAAAAGAAATGTGCCCATGGGCAACTGTAGATCAATAAACTTTCATATTAGCTAAACTACTTTAATTTACTACATAGAAAAGCATTAAATATTTTATTAAAGTAATAAGATGGCACATCTGTGAAAGAAAACCAGGTCTGTGTCATCTAGACCGTATTTGAATTGTCAAAAGTACGTTGACAAAGCTCTTCTCAAGATCTAGTTAAATAAATTAATTTAGCGAGAAATCCAGTAACCACAAAATTGAAATGGATTTTTAAAAACTAGGTGCCTATTTTTCACTGTTACTTAAGTTCACAGTGAATGTTTACATCACCCTTAGATTCAACATGTTTTTAATGATTTGAAAAAAGTCAATGGAAGAAGAAAATGAAAGTAGAACAGCTTTCAATAGCTGAAACTAAGAGCAGCACTTCGATTTCACAATCTAGATAACTCCTTCGGGGCTAAAATTTTTAAAATAGAATATGGCACTTGAACTGAATTTTCAGGAGGATGTGGCTATCTACAGCTCGTAGGCCAAACTGAAAATTCAGTATTTAAATTCTGGTTTGCAATGTGTAATAACAGCAGTGACAGCTTTTTAGGATGTATTATCTACAGCAAGTACAGCTCTGTATTTATAAAGGCATATATGAAAATAGGCATAAAGTTTCAGTAGAAGCTAAAATAACTTTCAAATCCTTCCCAAATATGAAAAAATGTCCCCAGTTTAGTTACAGAATCACTGCATGGAAAACTGTTGCAAAACTTAGTTTGCAGAGGGGGTTTTGATTGGGTGGGGTTTTACCCAATTAGCCCATCAAAAACTAATGACCTTTAACATATCCAGGGATGGCGCATCCACAGCTTCTCTGGGCAATCTCCTCCAGTGCCTCACCACCCTCACAGCTAAGATTTCTTCCTTACATCTAAACTAAATCTCTCTCAGTTTAAAGCCATTCCCTCTTGTCCTATCACTCCCTGCCCTTGCAAAAAGTCCCCCTCCCTCCTTCTTTGGCCCCCTTTAGGTACTGAAAGGCCACTAGAAGGTCTCCCTGAAGCCTTCTCTTCTTGAAGCTCAATTCTCCTTACAATGAACTACAATTATCTCTACAGATTTTAGCGTGACCTTGCCTATTAGTTATTAGATAAATACTACATTTTCAAATTCAACAATCCTTTTCAAATGTCTTATGAGACTTTCTCTTACAGGTATTCAAGAAAGAAGGTCTGCATCATTCAAGACTGGACTTCAGGATGAGTATGAAAAAAAAATATCAAGGATTCCTAAAGACAAAATATTTTGGCTCTAAAATCAGTGTACATTAAAAAAAAAAAAAAAGTAGTTTTACTGAAGGAAAGCAAATGACCAAGTTGAGCAGCTATTTAAGCATGTCTAAAATGCCTGGTAGGAAGTCCCCACTGTTAAGATGCATGCATTACGTCTCTGGTGCTTACCCATCTTAACTGTTTTATTTAAGAGCTGAGTTCTAGAAACAGATTTTGCTGAGATGTGACATTTTTCAATATTGTAAGTCACAACTGTTTTGGTAAAAATATCCATGGAACTTCAGTGCATTTCTATACCGTTTTATTAACCTTCCTTACACACACTGATGCAAATGGTGAATGGAAATAAGAGCTGTCATTGACCAAAGGTCACATTAAAAGCATTTGGGAACTTCTTCATTCCCTCCCTTGCAATGCTCACATTGCAAATCACACAGAAGTTGGATTGTTTCTACGAACATCAGATTCCTATTTTTCTGTTAATAAACACATCATTTTTACATACGTACATCTACACTTAACTGTTTAATTTCTGGTGACAGTGACACTATCAGGTTATCCTAAGACTTCAAACTTTTTGCTGAGGCACAATATGTGGAGTTTCATCTTTTCAGAACATGAAATTTATATTCACAAGCACCGTCCTGGTAGTGAGTAGGTTAGAATTGCACATGAGCACCTACACTTTAGACTCAGGGTACACACAAATAATTTTGAGAGGTTACTATTAGTTTTTGTAGAAGAAATCTAAGCAGACAATGGGTGGCCATTAAGTATTTTGTAGGCTTATTAATTTATACACTTTGAGTCCACAATCCTGATTCAAGTACGAGCATTATTTTACCCTGAGTATCTTTTCCTTGAGTATATATCTCTATTTATATTCTGCACCAGTGTTGTATTCAGGCACTGATTTGCTGCTTGGTGCACACCAGAAGTCGTACTTACAGCTCAAACTGAGCTTCTACAAAGTTCATGACTATCCTGGATGACAACTTCTCATCCAGATGTGAAACTTTTGTGTATTCAGGACAGAAGCTGATTTTAGTGACAATTCTCACTTCGCACCGTGCAGTTACCACAGCAAAGACTGAACCTTAGTTTACCTTCTCAAGTCTGCTCAAAAGAACTGTTTACGAATTCCAAACAACTGCAAGGATTTGCCTGCAAAACCACGGGAACTGGTGACTGTGTACGAATGAAGGCAATGCACCAAGATTACAAGGTTGAGTTTCTACAGCTGAGATAGTATTTTTACTTACTTTATTTAAGTAGGAAAGAAAAATAAAGAAGAAACCTAAGATGTGGTTTTACACAGTAACACTTCAGAATAAAATTACTTTACAAATACTTCTTGCAGGGCACAGGAAGCCATCCTTGCCTACAAATGCTAGCTTTTCACTACTGCTCATGTAAACTAAAAATGCATCAAGAATGCTAACAGCATTCCATTTTTTTCCATTACAAATGTATTTTTGTATGTGTTTAGTGTATTTCAACTTATACCAGGTATCATTAGCCAGATTAAAAAATAAGTAATTTTAAAATGTGTATTTTAATGATGATTATTCATGATTGTATTTATCACGGTCAACTATTAATTACCAAATACATTTGCTGGACGTAAACCTTTTGTATTTCAATAAAACATAATAAAACTATTTACTTGAAAATTTCACAGGGAACTGAATTGGTACCTAATCGTACACTAAAACACATCACATTATTTTAAAACTGATGTTAAAGTTACAGTTGGAGATAAAAGGCACAAGGAAACCGAAACAAAATTACATTTCCTAGATAAAATATGAATTACCTGAATCTTTGTAAATTAAAAAACTACCACTCTGATTTCGCCCTTAGGATGAGAAAGTTCCCTAAGACTCTAAGAGGAAAACAAACAAACAAACAAAATCCCACAAAAACAACACCACGTCTCCATCCCAAACATAATGCTTCCCCCACAGCGCACACACTCAAAGCAGCAGAGTTGGTGTCACCAGTCACTGACTGACACAATCTAAAATTAAAAGGATGCAGAGTACACAGCATAGCAAATGACAGACATATAGGCAGTGATAGCAATAAATGTTAAAAAAAAAGTAATGAAAGTAAAAGATACTCGTTTCAATGAATACTGAGAAATGAAGTATGATATTTAAGATAACAAAATCAGAATTTTCTAATATCAGAATGTTATTTTGGAGGAACACTTACCTTAGAAAGTAAAGACAACATCTTTACTAGAATAAAGCTTTAAAAAGTAAGTTTAAGCACCAAAAATATCTGATAGAAAAGCAGCAGACAGTACCAGAAAAGGAATATTTTTATCTTTTTCATAACTTAATTAACCCTTATGCTTCAACAATTCAAAGACAAAATAGTAAGAAGATACAAGTAAGATTTCAACATGGAATGTGTTTATTTTTTATTTTTAATTTTCAGTACAGTATTAGGAGGTCATTTAAATACTTTAAATAAAGATTTTTGAGAAAAACCCAGAAGATTCAACTAGGTAAAGAAAAACACAATCTTATCAGTGGATAAAAGACAAGTATTGAATGACCTTAGGATCTTTAAAGTAGCATTCTCAAGAAAATGCATATTCCTGGTTTACCTACTCAGGAATGTAGCCTAGTGTGGTGATTCTCTTCCTCTCCTTTTTTTTGTGGAGCATTTTAGGTAGATCTCAACTATAATGGACAGCTTCACTGACAGGAAGGAAGAATTTTTTTTTTTTTTTTTTTTAAATTAAACACACAGGGAACCAAGCCAACGTGCTTTAAAAACCAAATTATAATTTTCTCTATAACTGTAGATCAGAAGGGCATCAGGTCATCCTACAGTCCAAAAGATCAACCCTCTCCCCTCCTTTTATATTTCCTCTCCAAATCAACCAACTATAATTATCTGACACAGTACAAAGGGACCATGGAAACAATTGGTAAGCAGCTAAATATTGCCAGACATGTAAAAAAAATTAAATAATCTGAAACTAACTGAAAATTAATTTTGTTGCACAAAAAGATAAGTAAAACTAAGAGCAGAAGCTGCTTTTGGTGCAGAGTGAAAAAAAAGGGGGGAAAAAAAGCAGCCTGCTACTGTGCAAACTAGAATACCCTGATTTCTGGAATGCATCTTTTGCTTCCCTCAGGCATACTGCTGGAGCAATGCAGAGAGGTGGGAACATCTTATTTGAGATGTCCAGCCACCAGACCCTCTTCCACTATTTCCAAGTCCATTTTATTTTCATGATAGCTCATATTTGTTAGTCATTCAGTAAACAAAAATTTCCACACACTCCATTCTGAAGAATACATTTTCTTTCCAATACCAGTCAAGGAAATCCTGACATTACTAAAGGAACAGACTGGAAATATTCAGTTAATTTTATTTTAAGTTCCCTGCAGGTATGTTTACACACATACATACTAAAATATTTAAGCACATATATGTGTATATACCGACACACACACTTAAGCATTTGAAGTTCTTTGCTTACTATGTTGTCTCATAAGATCCATGGATTTTTACAGATATATATGCTGAGATGGAATGTGTTAAGTCAAGCAGCTAAACCCAGACAGAAATAAACACAGGTCAGGCCAGTTATTTTTCTTCCTTGGAATGCATGAGCAAGCACAGCTTCTTGCAGTGCTAGGTGTCCGGAGACTGGAAGTCGTGACATTTTGGTTCTAATGCAGTAACACATTAAACCAGTAACCTAAATTTCATAAGCTGCACCTCTAAATTCATGCAGCACTGTACACAACTTTTGTGTGTTTGCACACAACTTTCTAGCCAGCAGTCTGATGCACTTCTCCTTTCATCTTCCAGCCAAAAATGCCTGTTTCAGTGAAGAATTTGGGTAAAATGAAAACAATTTTCTCATTTGCAACCACATGATCAGGAAGTAGAGTGGGTCTGCAGTGGAAGCTGAGATTCCCTGATGCAGTGGGTGTGTAGAGAGTTAAATACCACTTGAATATCTCCACATTATTCCAGTAAGGAGTGCATTTATAACAACCAGCAGACTGTGGCCTGCAACCACAGTCTAAGGTCAGCAAGCAGCTTTCTCTGTGCTACAGAACCACACCTCTTGAAAATTATGTATATTTATGCATTTAAAAACTAATGTTTTCAAGAGGTTTCAAGCTGAGTAAAGAGTGAGGAAATTATTTTATACTGTAAGCAAACTCTGTCAATTAAAATGGGCAAGAACTCATTTTTAAATCAGACTATATAATTGGACATCAAGCTACTTATATTTTGAATTCCTATCAGAGAGATAACAAATGGTCATGTTTAATTTGTTGAAATAATGGCCAGCATGGTAAAGCAATGTTCACATAAGTGAAAGAGATGTGTCTTAAAACTGTATGAAATTAGTGATTCCCACCCACAAAAACTCCCCAAACAAACTGCTTAATAAGGGAACTGTTAACGAGCTATTAAACTTGACAGAGGAGATTAATATAAAGCTCAGCATCCAAATCACTATGATATTCCAGTACACTAAAAATTGTAGCTATTTCATCAGCACATAGTATTAAGATGTACTATGTTATTGGACCAATTTTTTACACAGTCCAACAAAAGGTACAGACCTTGTATATTGCATTACAATTAAAATAAAGAGGATTTCTGAGGCTCAGGCCTCAATATTCAGTTAAGTTTTACTGCCAGCGAAAAGCTGAACATATTTCCCTTAATGCTATCCTTAATCTTATATACCTTCAGATACAAGGCTTGGACAATTTTGTGTAATATATTGAAATTATACTACCTGGCTAAACAAACTGTCCAAGAACTGCTAATAGAAATGTGGTCAGAAAAATAAAGACTAAAGCAGATTTGTACTTAAAGAGAAAAAAAAAGAATCTACAAGAGAAGTGGTATAAGCCCTAATGAGAAGTACATTCTTTGAGGACCTCCAATATTGACATATATGAATGCTCTTCTTGAAGCGTACAGAAAACCATTTCTCTTAAACCAAGACATAGAATGCATTAAATAGGAGTTTATGGGTCTCAAGTTTAGGAGGATTTCCCATCAGGTTCTGGAAAAACAAAAATCATTAAATACAGACACTAACCAGTTTGCAAATCAGGACATAAAATGTCTCAGATTATATAAAAGTATACTCCAACTTCTCCGTAATAGAAGTCAAAGCTAAGGCCTCACAATTCCAGTTATTAGAAATAGCATATTCTCTTTACTAGACCACCACTTGAAGTTAACTATTCAGTGTTTAAAAGAAGGAGCCTTATAAAAAGGTGGTTGCAGTGCAGTTCTTTGCAATATGTACCCAAGTACAGACAGATTGCTTAAAAGTGTTAAGAGTTATAACAGAAACTGTTAAAGAAAATGCAACATATAAACAAAATGCAACAAACTACACTGACTGAAGTTTCTTCAGGGTCCTCATACCTAGTAAAGTTCACTACACAAATTAAACATCATGAAGTACAAATTAACAAACCACATGATTAATAAAATCTGTTCACTTTATATTAAACATCTCTACTCTGATTATAGAATGTTTTCGCCCTCTGTAGCACAGAGGAACTCTTCCCTTTGTATCGCGGGCAAGGTTCTCATCTCGAACGCGCCTGTGACAAATGCCCAGTTATTTCAACAGGTTCTGCAGCATCGCCGTGGCGTAGGTAGGGCGAGCTTGTCTGCTTGCAATTGCGTTTTGGAGATACTGGATACCTCCACAGCGCTCCCAAATTTCTTCAAACTGTCTCGGTAAAATTTCAGCACCTCGCTTTCGAGTTAAGCCAGTCTCTTCAAGATTAAGCTCACACATATCCATATCATCCTTACCTGAAACGGCAAAGAGAAAAAGAAAACGTTTTTTACATCATTCAAAGGTCCCATTAATAAAGATTAGATCCTTGTTAATTTCATTTCCTCTCTGTAGCTATGGTTTGCTAGTAGACTTCAGAGCTTATGAGAAAGTCCACAAATACAGGCATTTTTCAGTTTGCTGGTTTTTTGTTACACAGAGAACACTAAAGCAGTATGAGAATAAACTAGTATCAGATGGTGCAATTGACAACATTGTGCTTAAACAGCGAGCAAAAAGAAATAAAAGAAAGAAGCTGAAAGATCATCATCTTGATATATTCTTCTGAAACCCATTACAGGATGACAACCGCATTTGGATTACATACTTTCAGTTTCAAGCCACTTCACAGTGAACTGCTTTACTATTTATTTAAATGTAGCAAAGCAACTAAGAATTCCAGACTTTGGATCAAGTAGCTAATCTGCCAGCCTACCACCCAAAACAAACAGTGTTTACCAAATGGGACCAACACAAGCAATCCAATGAAATGATAGGTGTAGCTCACACACTAAATTGTAATCTTATTTTTAACAGGTACTCACGACAGCAGTGCTACTTTTAGCTATAGCCTTTGGCACTGAACAGCAACAGTTGGTATAAGGAATTCTACTTAAAATAATTTGCAGAAAACAAACTTTTGTTGCTAGTAAAAGCGTACTTCTGATGTGAAACTAATTGGTTATGGCTTTTGCCTCAGTCTCTAAGTTCAATACAAAAATTCAAACCACAGAACCGTAAGCAGCATTTCTCCAGTGTTTTCTCCCCTGCTCATTACCCTCCAGAAAAGGATACATTTCACTACCAGATAAATGTCGACCTATCCACTGCAACATTTATTTTAAACATTTAAGATTAAAAAGCTATTCTCCCATACTAGGTAGCGTAAATAAGGTAAGAGCATCAGGTTGCTATTAGCCCTATGCTATGGAAAGACAATGTAACACATGCACAAATTGTTTTGATACAAACTGCTTGTAATTCTTCACAGCTAACTAAAAAACAGTACAATGATGAGTAGACCTTTCCCAGATAAAAGGTGATGTTGCATCTTCACACTGTCTACAGTTCAATGAATAATCTGAGGACTCTTAATAATAAAACCCTTTACATTTGGATTTCCAGTCTGTCTATGGCCTCCTAAATTGAAGTATGTGTGCAAGTAAAACATGGAACCAGTTACATCTCCAAATGATATTCTGAAACATTCAAACAAACACCATCTACAGCAGTCCTAAATCCTCAAATTCTGCCCAGATCAGAACTGCTGATGAAGAAAAAAAAAAAAAAAAAAGAAAAAAAAGAAAAAAAAAGGATACAACTTGGGAAACTTGTAACCTCAGCCTCTTTTTCTGAAGTTCGTTATCAAATCTGAACCTTTTTGAAGTTGCAATTCTGCATTCAATACCAACCCGCCACAAGCAGAATGGGTGCCTTGTCAGGGTGAAGCTCCATTTGCCGAGCAATCCAGGGCCCATCAAAGTGCGCATACCACCAACCCTTCTTCTTGTTCTGGGGGTCCTTGTACTGGTCCGCAGGGCGGATGAAGGGAATGCGGAAGTAGCGCTGTTGTCTGTTTATTTCGATCTCTTGTTGTCTGCCTGGTAGCTGGGCTGTGGGGTTCTGTTGTGCTATCATACAAAAAAATCCCCCCAAAAATAAGCGAACAAAACAATTAGAAAACAAGAAAGCCGTATTACTTGCTTTATTAATCAGCACATTAAAAAACAAACAAACAAAACAATAAAACAAATAAGGAAACAAATACCCCCCCACCCCAAAACCCAAGAGATTCTCTCTGAATTCAAGGTCATCTGAAGTCTCAGCTAACCTAAAAAGTACTCCCATCTCATATAATGTGCATTCTGTTAATCACAACAGCTAGAACACTGGGCAGAAAAGGCTCACGTTAACTACTGAATCTACATGTTGCCCAATGGCATGTTTAGACAAAACAAAGTAAATAAAATAACATATTCTGCTTTAAATCAATATTTAAGGTAAAACTTCCCATACCAAATTTCTCACCAACCATAAACATCTATCAGTAATTGCTTTAGTTCCGTCCATTTCTTTGTAAAAAAAGATCACAGTGCACAAAAGCATTTTCAGTTACAAACATACAAAGCATCACTTGGTAATGTTTGACAGTCAACACAAATGGATGTATAATACTGTTAGAAATTACTAATTTGTTAATAGAAATATTGACAATAAATACTGTTTATTACAAAGCTGCCACCAAACAATTTTCTGCCTAGATTTCTGTATGTCAAAATCTGGCATTAGAATTAATTTCTGGCTGCTTTCTTTTTTCAAGGAATTCTTTATTTCAGACCATTAAGATCAACTGACCAAACTTCTAAAGGAGAAAGTTCCATGAATTTTTTTCAAGTTCCATATATATTTTTGGTAAATATTTTACATATGCATTTTTTGACTTTTTGAGTTCCACATATTTCAGACTCTGGAGAGAAACTTGCTTTCAAATAAAAGCACATATTCTCTGTGTTAATTCATCAAATGATCAACCTTCTTAATCTTACCTATACACTACCATAATAAGTTTTAAATAGTAAATGCTCTTAAAAGTGAGATCCTTTCCTTTAATAACAGCCCCTGAGAAAGTTTATTACTGATCTTGGTTTAGTGGTTTACACCATCGTTACAGGTACCCTGTTTAAGAAACTTTACCATCTCTACAAAAGAAAATCAGTATTAACAGTTTATATGTTTCAGCATAAAAGGAATAATTAAAAGTGAATTCCATTTTTTTCCTTGTCTGTTGAGCAACAAAGGTAATTTCTGAGCTAATATTTAATAATATGAAAAATGAAAGTTACTTTTAATAATGTATTTTTACAGTCATGAACAGGACTAATATAGACCATCAACTGCACCTTGAAATTTCTTCTGCTTAGATTAGAGCAAAAATAATTTTTCTAAACCTGAAGAGCAGAACCTTAGAAAACCCTCATGTGTTATACATATTAAATCTCCTTTTTTTTTTTATGTGTGCATTAACAATAAACACAGTAGGAAAAAACCCTCAGATTTTAACAGGTGAATGCTACTTTTATACATCAACTCTGATAAAACACGTACCTTAAAGGAAGACAGAGTTTATAAAAAACTAATTCTATATTCTACAAATTGTCTGAACATTTATCCCAGCAGATCAGTGCTTCAGTATTGTCAAATACTTTTCGCACTGCAGTGGTAATTGCTAAGGCTCATTTCTACCTCTAAGCATATCTAAATCCAAGGGCAAATCTAGAGGAAAGGAATGCTAAGCAGCCAGCGTAGCCTCTACTCGGTGCTATAGAACTGTGGCTCTTTACTCAGAAGAAATCATCACCTGAATGTTAGTTTGTGTGCTAGGAAAATAGTTGTTATGTTAAGTTGATTCCAGAGTTTTGCTACAACAAAAAGCCATGTGCAGACAATAAAAAAAATGTTAGAACAAGAATGTTATTTTCATAGGGGGGTGTGGAAAAAAATAGGATATTGTACCTTTAAATAATTTACATAAAAGGTTATTTAACTCTCCCTTCCCATGACTCCTCAAATAGGTAGGATTTCATGAAGATGAGTACATTTGTAAATTACTAGAGTAACATATAATTACCATCAGATGAATAACATTGTCAAATTATATATTTTTTTTTACAATTAACTTCTATGTACACGTGTAGCAAAACACTGGATCAATGTTAGTATAGAGCTCTCAAGTGTTCCTATCCTTCAAAGATAGCTTAAACAACCGTCTTCTCACTTACTTGAGTTGCTCAAAAATGGTGTAAAATCTGTGAACAAATATTACATGTTGAACAAAACATGAAAGTGCTGATCCTTTATAAGTTATGGTTTCATTACCTCAACATTTTTCACCAATGCTGACGACAGACAAATGGGAATTCTACTTACAAAATAAACACAGATTCTAAGTATTTCTAGTCATTTTCTACTTCTGTTTTCATCGGGCTTTAACCTCGAAATTAATCACTTTAATAATTTGCAATGCCTGTTACAAAGCCTCAGTGGTATACATGCTAAGCACAGATTGCTGTGACAAATCTGCTAGTTAATTCAGGTAGTACTTTTCTTTTTTGACATTTCTGCTACAAAAAAACTTCCACACCTCTATCAACACTAATAATAATATACAAATCAGTGTTTAGCTTCTATACTAGATGTATGAATTTAATTAAAGGATACTTGTAACTTTACATTAAAGGATACTGTAAAATTATATTAAATCAATGAAGAGACGGAAAGAAGAAACTACATCTTTTGAAGCACACATCCACTGACACTAGAAAGACTTTTAGCTTAAACACCCAAGAAATCAGAATTCCTATTTACTCCCTTCTCAGGTCACTATAATCTATATATATATATGTGAAATGCCCATGTGGTATAATTATTTGCAATAGGAAGAATTATACTGGCATTAACATTAAGAGTCTCTAAAGATCACTATCAATTTCTTCTGAACTGCAAGGTTCTCTTCTTCAGAAATATGATGCCATATTTCAATGAAGGTAAAAAAATGTGATGAAAAACACTGAAAAGAATGCAGCAAATGTCTGAATAAAAGTGACGAGAACATGAATATTCCCAGCTTTGTGTGCAAAAGTCCAAAGATCATCTGCTCTTTGATACTTCCCATCAGCAATACTGTGTATGAATATTTTACCCATTTAGCTCCAGAGAGAACTTGTGAGCTCAAATTCAAAGCAATTTACCACTTTGCAGAAGTGCTTCAAATGCCTTTTCCTGCCATTTCAGTCATAAGCTTTCTTAAGCACCTAAAACCACATTTCAGACACAAGGACCCATTCTGGAATAATTTCTCCTCCAGGGGTCCAGATTTCACCTGCCACATATTCATACTGAAGTTCCCTGAAAACCTCAAACTCAGGTAATGCTCAAACAATGCATAACTCAAGTAAATTAATTAAGGCAAAGGAGATGCCTTTGTACACGGACTGAGATTCCCCAGGGCACCTGCATTCCCTGCGATCTTTATTCTCCATGTCCCAGGACAATGCCTTAATCTGAGGCTCATGTGACTTTGGGGAGAGCACTTTCTCCCCATCTTCCCTTTGCTTTGTCTCTCCCGTGAACTGTGTGGCAGGAACACAAATATCATAGAACTAGAAGATAGCAGGAACGATCCGACTAAATTATTCCATGCATTTACTGTGATTCTATAAATTTCTTAGATTCCTTTTATAACAAATGATCACTGGACTTTTGAGGTGGGATGTTGGAAAAAGAGTAACAGTCCACTCTGTAAACATCAATCCAGAAACCAGGTACAGAATTTTCAGGTCTGGCAGTCTTAAATTCCTACACTTTCTTGATGAATGTAAATGAAAGTCACTTACTTTGATTAGTGTGTTGCCTTGATAGTAAATGCCTGTCTGTAAAATCAGTAGAATGAGGGTCTAAATAGAAAGCAGGGTCCATGCAAGATTTGTCACCCCATGAGCCAAAATTGCAATATCAACACTCACAGATTTTTTAAAAGAAGATGTAACATGATGTATGTAAGCAGTGATGTAAACAACAGAATTATAAGCACCTTTTAAAAATATCTACATCTATGCCTACATAGCTATATATTATGAAATATTAAAGTAGCACAGCAATGATCACTTAACATAAATGCCAGCACCTGCATCAGTAGATCAAGAACTCTTTTTAACAGATGTCAGCTGCATATGAGAAAAGGTTTTTAAGAGAGAGCTGTTCAGCACAAGTAACAGGGTCTACTGAAAGTATTTTAATTTCTGTGAAGAATTTGCCAGTTTCAATCTTTCCAAAATATTTACCTTAAGTCAACATAAAACACTCCTAAAAACTCCAAGTTTCTTCAGCCTAGCAAACCCAAAATCCATTCAAGAAATGTTTTCTTTGGAATATTATCACCAAAATTATTATAAACACAAAATTATCTCTCCTCACCATAGTCTGTGACTGATTTGGGAGCACGCTGTTCTGTTTCTGCATTGCGTTTCTTATTCTTGGATTTCCAAGCATGATACACCTTTAGCCTTCGGTGGAACTCTTCTCTGCAAGCTGCCAAGAGTTCAATATCTATCCCAAAAAATGGAGAAGGGGAAGGCATGAGTGAGAAAAGTCAGAAAAAGTATTTATTAAATGCTTTTCTATATTGATAAGGTATATTATTTGAGATCAAGTTGTAACACTAATATGATAAAATGTAATATAAAAAAACCCTCGTTCTCTGCATCACAGGGCCTGTGTTTTATGGCCCAGAAAGTCCCTCAGAATTTGATGAATCCTTTCTTTAGAGTAAAGGCAGTCCCCAAAGCAGCTGTTGTACTGGGACATTTGGAGCAGTGAAATGCTACAAATATTTCTGTTGACAGTATCACAACACAAGCAGCACAGAAACAAACAAAAAAAAATTAAATTACACTGCTGAACTTTATTTCTGCAACTGAAAAAAAAAAGAAAAACAGCAATTTGTCTG
The DNA here is from genome assembly GCA_013397755.1 of Cnemophilus loriae. Taxonomy (NCBI): domain Eukaryota; kingdom Metazoa; phylum Chordata; class Aves; order Passeriformes; family Corvidae; genus Cnemophilus; species Cnemophilus loriae. The sequence continues at coordinate 2,416,154 of VZTF01017490.1, read as the reverse complement.
CTCAGATTTGCATTATTTTTTCACATATCTATTTTAATTTTTCTGAATTACATTATACTAAGAGACTGAATGATGATAAGACTTTTTCATTAGTCATCTAAGAGTATCCAAGTTGGCTTCGCAAAGAATGAGCTCCACTTATTACTACACCACCTACGCAGCTGAAGATGTTGTTCCAGTCTTGCATATATAAAAACAGTAAAAGAGAATGAGTTAGTTTCCAATTTCTACATCCAGGAAGAAATTCTGAGCGATCTTAAATCAGAAATTAACCAACTGCTTTCAATAAGAAGCAGGAAGAAACAGTAATATCTAAAAAATAAATAATTCTTGTCTGTTTCTATCTCCATAGCATGGAGAGCAAAGTGATTAATGCCCCACTGTAAGCTTCCAAAAAGAAGTTACATATTTTGAAAATTAAAGAATAAAGCTAATATCTAAGACAGAAAATATTTTTACACTGTGCTTTACATGACATTTTTGCTGTCTTTATGATCTGGTGACAGCAAGAAGTGATAGAAAAAAAATTCTTAGAACATGCAAATTCTAGATAAAGCATAATAACTATTATTCCCCCTGTGGAAGTACATCAAACTGAGCGAACTTAATCAAGAAGTTATAACATGTTCTTTATGGCCCAAGCAGTTTAATATCATAAATACACAATCCCTAAAAGACACAACAATGGAAATTCTGTTTCCTTAATATGGAAATAGCTTCATGTATTGTTCTTTTGGGGGTAAGAGAATTTTTTTTTTTAATTAAGGTGCTATTCACTCAAACTTAAATAAACTTTTTATCTTTGTTATAGGAAGAAAGTAACACTTTTCATATAACTACAACTTGAACTCGTTCTCAGAAAAAAAACCCACTTACCACAGGATGTGTTGATTGTATCACGAAGCTCTGCGTATTTCCACTTACTGAGATCGTGCTTCTTAGTACCAGCAGCAGCTTTTGTGGCTTGCACTGCAGGACCCCTACAATTATTTTAAAAATATATATATGTATTTTTTCAAGTATTAGACAGGACTTGTTTTAAGAAGATGAAGAGATCCATGATCAACAATGCATCATGCTTGTAACCATGCAGATCAGTAGCAGAGGGACTGAATTCTAAGGCAAAATACCATAACATTTTCAAAATGTTCAAATTATTAAGAGAAAATGAAAATATACTTTACGCACAAAATCATATTGTAATCTGATTGGCCTCCTAGAGATTAAAAGGAATTGTCATTAACATTGTTCATGTATGAAAAGACATCTATTATGCATATCGCATCCCACACTGATGTACATTTTACTTAGTGCCAACCAAGGTGCAGAAAACAAAAACTGAATGTAGTCATTTTTAGTTCCATTCAAAAAACAGACAAGGAAAAATATTTCTGAAGTACAATAAGGAGAAGAAAGAAAAGGCATATCCTCTGCTATTTAAAATTGGTTCAGGACAAAATCCTTGTTCCAAAGCTTGAGAAAATACTCTGTCTTTGACAAAAACCTAACTTGAGAGAAGAAACCAAATTAATTCTATATTGGCTATCTGATAACAGCAATATTTATTCTGGGGTTGAGGGTGATGATATTGATCATCAAGAAATACTAAGGTAAAAAAGACCACTCTGACAAAAGGCTGACCAGTAAAAAAAGACTCATCGAAACCCAGTGTTTTCCAAAGGCAAAAGGTTTTCACCACGTAGGTAATACACAATTAAGTCAACAGCAAATGCAAATGAGAAATTATTACTAAAATCTCAATCATCTTTAAGAAAACGTACAAGGCTTCCATGTACAAAACAAACATAACATAAGTCTGAATTTATTTTTTTTCCCAAGAAATATGGTATGGATAAGTGGAAGAACCCTCCGTCACGAATGGCAAACTTCCCGTGGATTATTTGCTTATAAAATAAGTTCAAAACACTGCAACCTTCAGTGATGATCAGCACAGTTTTAAAACACTAAGGAATTCAAGAACAAACACATGATTTTACCAGCCTCTGCTCATGACTAAGAACATAAACTGAATTCTTTCAGGATCTGAGGGAATTTGTTCAAAAGAAACTAGATTTTTAACAAGGTAGCAAAGTTCTTGATGCAATAAGAAGAAACCAGGAGTTTTCATTGTAAGGTCTGTTTGTGCAGTAATATCTTTGTGGGACAGGCACATTATTACAATAGGTATAATCTAGCAAATGTTATTTTAACATTTATTTTTCCATAAAGATCTCATGTGGTACTATGAAGTTTTATGTTTATTTTCCTTTTTTAATTAGTAGGTTATAAATAACTATTATAACCTGAAATTTTTCTTTATGCAGATACAGCAGTTTTGAAAGCAGAGAGAACAAATGCAATTTAAATTTCATTGAATAAATCAAACATTCTTAATAACAACTGAACCATCTCTTCAGTATAATTAAAACTACAGAATCTTACTGTTGCAGTAGCAGCTTAATGCCTACTCATACTAATAATCTGAGTCCACACACAGCTTCCAGTTAGACTATGTGAGAAGTCCGACTTAAAAAATTAACTCTGACTTGGCACTACTCGTAAGTGTAAAACAAATAACTGGACAAACTCCTTCCAAATATATACTTTAATATTTTGTTATTATTGCCATACCTGTAGGACATTAAGGATTGCTGATAAGTAATTTGAGCTGCCTGGTATCTAACCTTCTTGAACCTAATTTGACAAATCCTAAGGATTTTCCTTATTTAGCAACACTACCCACCACTCTAAGAGTTTGCTACCTAATTTAGAGCAGCGGAACTAGGCTGTACCACCTCTGGTTAAACTAGTAATCTTTAAGAATGCTAATCCAATTGAGTGGCTTAGTCTTTCTATTAGGGTACTAAGATCACTCGGAAGATCACTTGCTTGTTTTCTACACAACTTTAAGCATAACAGTCTGGCAGTAAGAGGAGCATCACAACTGACATTCAGTCTTCACTGCTCCATATAAGAGTTATGTATTATAAACAGTATTTTCAGACTAAAAATACAAAAGATCAGTCTCATGTCAAAAGGTTCCAGTGTATTAAAAGTGAGACAAATTCAGCTAAACAAGCATGTAGTAAAAGGCATTGCATTTTGAATTCAACCAAAACACAGAGCCTCTGATTTTGCCCCAAAGTTTTGTCATTTTTTTTAAACATTAAAAATTGGCCAGTGTCATTGGAACTATGTCAATATATGCAATACAACATGGCCATTTAAATTCACATGCTACCTTATACACACACAATGTGGTTTATTCCTGTTCTTAAAATAACACTGCAAGAAAAAATTTAGTTACCAGCTGCATTCCAATTATCCATGCTACCACCAGAAAACCCATCAAACATGTGAGACTGATCATCTTCAGACTATATACACACAGCTTAGTAACTTGTTTAACAGATTCACTTTTAAAAACTCTAAACAATTTTTCTTCTTCTGTAAGCTTCATAAAATCAATGTCAAAGGTTATTTCCGCCCTCAAGTTGCACAAAACACTTTCTAATTACTTGCTGACATGGAAGACAATCATAACAATTTCTTTGAATGGAGAATTAGTATTTTACCAACTAGTATATTTAGACCAAAACCTGTATTTATCTTCCCTTCTGCACTGTGCATAAAATCTTGCATTAGCATTCAAGAAATCTCAGAGGGAGATTTTGTTTGGATGTCTTCAGAAAGTTTTTAATATGTTCTTACCATGGAAATTTTCAAAACTGCTTTTATTTTAAGGAAACTCTAATTAGAATATTTTCCTGTTAAAGGCCCCAACAGTTACACTACTATTAAATTACTTCATTAACTTTGTGCTGAATCTGTAGAAATACATCTTTAAAAGATGTGGAGCCTTGCGTTGTTATGACAAAGATGAGAGGAGAAGAAAGCTGGAGAAACAACAAAATTACACAAAATAACACAGTACATGAACTATTCTTATTCTTTTTTAATAGAATCAATTAAAATAGCAGAAAAATAATTGCTGAAAAAAAAAAGGTGTTGGTAAAGGAAATTTATCCGAAAGAAATAATTTACTTATCTGCTTATCATTTTAAAAAAACCCAGATTCCATTACTTTTAGTTCCATAAAAGTTCAACCCATTTCATGTGTGATTTGTTTTTATAAAATTATTGATTCATTGGTGTTGTATCTTCTCACCTACCTAGACAATATGTCTGACATTTCTGTGGCCATTTGTTCCCTAAAAGAAAATTGGTAAATGAGCACAACCCAAACATATAGATATAAAAACAGCCTTTATAACTGTGAAAGTCTCTTGACAATCAAACTGAAGTTAAATGAAGTGCACAGGAAATGGCTACTTATTTTAAATTATTTACATTCAGACACACACACACACACATATATATATATATACACATATATATACTTAAATATACTTATATATATATACATACACACAGAGTCCCGATTCTGTAAAAAGCCATAAATTACACAGGGCAGTGAAAAATGAAGAGTATGTGAAAAACTTTACAGCAACTATATAATAATTTTTGAAGAGATATTATTAGGTATATTCAATTATTTAAGGGTTTATTAGACATAAGCGAAGTAGTGAATATAAGATATTACAAACTGATTTAGACATTATAGATGCATACTAATAAAGATTATTATGGGGTATTAGTATATAAGAGGACAATATCAATTTCTTTTGATTAATTAGTGCGGCTTTTATCTATTAGAGCATTCAAATGGAAAAAAATGCCATACGCAGTCATTTGTGGCTTTGTTCCATTGGCTCTGCAAATAGAAGACATTTATGTTAGACAGACTACTGCCTAGTTAATATTCTAATAATCTGAAGCGAGAAAAGGTGGGTCATAGCATTTCCTGCTCTCTCACACCTGCTTTACTATCTTATGAATTTTTTTATTATTTCTTTAACTGATTATATAGACCTTTCCCCCTGCCCCCAACTTTCTCATTCAATCATGACTTAAATTATAATCTGGGGAAAAAAAACATACAAGTGAAAGCTTCCCCCAGCCTTTCTCCCCTGTCCCATCTTTCAAAATCAGAGACTTTGAGACATGGTACTGATCTATTTCATGCTTGGATAAGCGTATCATGAGAAATAACAGCAATCCTCCTGAAGCTACTCTGGGAACAGGATAGATGCTTCTTCATGCAAGCTGTGAACAGACCCCGTACTTAACTGCTGTACTGGAAACCCACACATGCACACGCAGCACTAAACATGCTACAAATTAGGAATTTTTTGGACTGTTCCGATGCAATACATACACTCACAACACTCTCTAAGACTAGCTTCTTCTGGTGTTATATGCCATACTGTATGTTTCAATAAGCCACATAAATGAAAAATATTGCCCAGATTAAAGTAGATACCAGATAAATTATTTTTTTACTTAAGTGCTAAGCACTACCATTAATTTACCCCTAGGTGCAGTGAATCAAGTATTATATGTATCCTTTCAAACTGTGGATGAGTAGAAAATTTGGATAAAGCTAGGAGAGGTCCAGCAGATCTAGCACAGAATAAGCACAAATGAAAATGCTGAATCTGCTGCAAGAACAAACAACTTTTCCTCTTTGACAGAAGCCAACAAATATATTTTTGAAGGAAACTGCTAATACTTATGCATCTTGAAACATCTATGAAAGCTAATGGTGAATACAATAAGGTATTATGAAGAAAAGAAATAAACTAGAGGCAATCATGTTCAAATATGACAACACAAAAGGGTCACATCTTTCTTAAAATTGAGCACATAAAATCGCCTTTTTCTTACTCTTTTCACTCCACAGTTAGTACCACACAATGGAAAATATCCTTTTATTCATGCCAACATGTGACCATGAAATCATTTTTCACAAAACTGTGTGAAAACACTGCAGAAGCACCACACTGCATGAATTTAGTAAAAGTCATACACGCTTTATCTTACTACAGCAAAATTTAACAGAAAAGGTATATATACTTATAGAAAAGTCAGTGATTTTAGTGTCTCACATGGTAATATGTCACTCTCAAATGTAGAAAACAGCAGACTATAACTTCTTTAGACTCTAGCAAAATTTTGATTGGTATCATGTAAAAGTAGTCCTGAGAATTTAGGACTTAATTATTATATTACATATTTTGTTCTAACCAATAGTTTTCATTTCAATGAATTTCTATAGTTGCTACCTTTAAGCCAACTCCTGAAATTATGTGAAAATCTATCCTCCGATTTGAGTAGAAGATATTGGGGCCTGAGGAATGTTTTAGTTTGGTTTTAAACTGATCAAAATAAAATAAAATATTAAATTAAAAGCATTCTATTCAGGTTTTGAATGCACTATTAACTATTTGAAGTAGACTTTAGAAACGGAAGGGAAAAAATTTGCCAATGAGATAAAAAAAAAAATCTCATATAAGCAGAAAAATCTATCACTTCTTTTCTAGATTTAGGTATTATCTTGTTCAAGAAAGGATTTACATCTCTATGCTAACATGTTCACATCATTCAGCACTTTCCAATCATTCAGAAGAGTCTTCAGTCTCCTACTAGCTAAACAGCAGAGAGAAACGGGCAGTCAAAGAGTTATGATGACAATTAGTTCATCATCCATTCTGGGATTATACAAGAAAGAGAAATGTCAAAATCACCTATGAGCAGCAGGAAACACTGTGGAGATTAGAGCTTCACTGACAGAAATGAAGTTAAAGAAAAGTTACTGAATTCTCTGAGCTCTTCTTGTCTACTGCTTCCCTTCTTTCATATTTAAGAGAACTCTGCCAAGTCGCAACACTAGAGTGACTTTGCGTTTACCTTCAAAGTATTGCACTAAAATCCAGACAGGGAAAGTGGTGAAGCACTGGAACAGGCTTCCCAGGGAAGCAGAGGATGCCCCATCCCTGAAGGTGTTCAAGACCAGGTTGGATGGGGCTCTGAGCTACCTGGTTTAGTGGAACAAGATCATCTTCAAGGTCCCCTTCCAACCCAAACCATTCTGATTCTGTGAATTGAGCATGTCAGTCTCACCAGAGACAATATGACAGCTATTGTAGAACTGAGGGAAAAACCAGAACTATTTCAGTGGAACTGTCTAAAAGTCAGTATTGCACATGACAAAAATAATTATCCACCTATCTCAAGTATGCATATAGTTGTTAAAAAAAAGTATACATCTAGATAAAATTTGGGTAACAAATGGAACATATCTGGGAGCTTGAAATTCCATGGCAACACAAGGGATTTTCTTGCACTCATTTCAACAACAACAAACTGGGTAGAGTCGCACTAATGAAATCACCAATTATGTGATCATGTTCATAGGTCCCTTTATGCAACTCGACCAATAAGTACCATTTTTACTGGAACTTCTAAGTTGCTTCTAAGGCATCACCTTTTACACATGAAGAGCTCTTGCTTTGCAGACAGGGAGTGTGGTTCTGTATATCAAAAGTTAAGCTTGTCTTATGACACATGAAAAATTCACACAAAACAAGACTAACATTTAATTTTTGAACCCATCCATGTTAGATATTTTCATTCCACTTAAATAATCTTACCAGTCAGGACCCAGAAATAACTATTATTTCTGCATTCAAAGAGGGCTTCTTGTTTAAAAAAAAAATCCCACACAAATTCACAGTACAAACGGAACCATCAAGTCCTAGCAAAGATGTATTTTATTACTACTTACCACTGAAGAAATTCCATTCCCTACTTTAAATGAGTCATAAAAATCTGAATTCAAACTTTGCCATCCTTGTCAGAACTCAAAAAGAGAAAAAGAACTGCAGTCATATTCACAAGCACCTGCAAATTACTGATGTAGCAAGACGCAAAATGAAGAGAGTCTAAGCAAAAGCAATCTACTTCTAACAAATTTCAAAAGTTAATTTGAAGAACATTCTCATACACTGACTTAGAAGGTTCCTTTAATGAACACCAAGTTCCATAAAACCAACAAGAGCATAGTCTTTTCAAAGAGATCAGGATAGGAAGAAAAAAAAACCACAGAGAGGAAAATGTAACTACTTAACTCCATACCTGCGCAAACCTAAATCAAGCTGAGCTTCATCACTGATGAGTTCTGCCTCGTTCTGGGCAATTCTCATTGCAAGTTCGTGGTCACGACGCTCCTGTTCAAGTACTGCCTGGTGCTGGGTTTCCTCCTCCCGTTCTCTAGCTAGCTGAGCTTCAATTTCAGCCTATTTTAGAATAAGACACCTTTAACCTCACCCAATCAAAACCAAAATGCTACCTAAGCAATATTACAAAAATATGCTAAGTAGCATATTAGCTTTTCAAAACACATACAGTTTACAGAACTGAAAAATTAACAGCATTGTATTTAGTTTGATCCAAGAAAAATGAAACAGCTACAAACTGAATCTTAGTTTTCATATAGTTTATCAAATATTGTCCACCAGTTGTATCACCTTTTTAAATAAAGTGCCAAGTAATTGTTATTTATTTTTTTAAAAATGTGAAAAATTTTGTTCACTATTATAAAAATTAGTCTTCAAAAGTTTTTAGAATCATGAAACTCAAATGAAACAGAGACTATGGCTACTCCTGCACAACACTAACACAATACTTCCTTGATATTCTGCTCTTAGCACAACAGGACTTTGTAATAGGAACTACTTTGGATATAGGTATGCGGTTCATTTTGAAAAGGGATTAAGACAGACACTGGAATTCTTTGTGGAACTGATCTGACTTTGAATTTAAGCAAATGGTAAAACTTCCAACTTAGTGCAATGCAGGAGCAATTCAAATACACTGCCTCTGCAGAGCCAAACAACAGCAGTTTACCATGATTACTTCACAAAAAGCCTTGCACACACAGTAAGTAAAACAGGACCATCCAATTCATACCTTCAAAAGGCATATACAACAAGTTTTAGCAGTGCCTTTATGGGTGCCCAAAAATTAACAAAGGAAACACAGCTGCTTCCCACTCATCACTGTGAAATTGCACCGCTAAAGCTATACAGCTACACCAGTGACTTTATCCTATGAATCCCATTTTAGATTAGCTGATAAGACCGACCACCAGGAGAAACGATATAGAGAAATTAATTGTATGTGGAAGAATAAAACACCCTACTGGATTATGTATCTGCTTGGATTCAAACACAGCATTTTTAAGTAAAAGCGTAAATTACTTTCTGCATTGCAGATATCCACAGCTCAGAAACCAAGAAACACTGATAAAGACAATCCCTATAGATGCTCTTTTTCCCTTAAGACTGCTATCCCAGGTCACCCAAGCAATCTCCAAGGAAAAAGGAAAAGAAGGATATAGGGACCAAACACACCTCAGAATGAGAGCTCATTATGAAATCAGTAAGAATTGCCATAAATCAAGGGGAAGGGTGGAGGAGTGGGGTTTGAGCTGCATGTATTCAGTGTACATGAATGTAGCCAAAGGAGTTACCAAGGACAGTACTACATCATCTCATTATTACAATATTCTGAAAGTGTTTGCAGTTAAGCAAGTACATGACACAGTCCAAGTCCAGATGTGACTTTAGTAAAAGAATGCCAAACTTGCCTGACATGGACCACCCATAAAACCTTCAAAGGCTAAACTAGGATTCTCCAATGTTGTGTGTTTTTAACTTTAAAATAACTTTTAAAACCCTTTAAAAACAGATGCATCTCCACTCAGAATACCTGAAGTTGCAAGGGAACTAGAAATAGGTGATCTGTCTTGGGATGCCCTAAACATGACATTTGCCTTACATTTACTACTAAAGCAACACTGGTGAATGACTCTGAGACATGCATTTATAGAAATAAGCCATTAGACTCAGTGGAGAATGTAAGTTACAAAAAAGATTTATAAATAAGTAAATTAATACAAGAAAAAGAACACACAACCCCAAAACCACCACAATAACAAAAAATCCCCCAAAAGCCACACACAGCTAAAGCATTAACCTGAATACGCTTTTCTTCGTTTTCCCTCTTTTTTCTCTCTTCCTCTTCTTGTTTTCTCTTTGCCTCAATCTCAGCTTTCCTGTTACATAAGAGGAGAAGGAAATGAAAACGTGTTATTATGACGCAAGTGACCAAGAAACAGTAAGAAATACAATCTCTTTCATAAAACTGAATGGTAATCCAGAAGTCAGTACAGTCCTGATGACAGGACACTACATGTAAGTCATTAAATTTTTCAAGTTCATTTCTATTTCCAGCTACATCATATCATTTCTTCCATATGCTCTTCTAACACTTGCCTTATAAATCACTGGGAAAGGAAACATTTCAACACTGCACAGCACACCCGGAATACACTCCAAGTGACTCTCTAAGTGTATCAAAAACAACTTCATTAAAAAGCCTTTCCTGTTTTCTTCTCATTCTATAACCAGCAACTTATTCAAATTCAAGACTCACAGGCGTCTTTCTTCTTCTTCCTTCCTCCGTTTTCGTTCTTCCTCTTCACGTCTCTTTCTTTCTTTTTCCATTTCTTCCTGGATGCGTCGTAGCCTCTCTGCTTCATCTTCTTGCTGCTTCTTCTTTTGCAGTGCACTCAGAAGCTGCTCTGAGCTTTTAACTAAAGCATCATATTCCTTCTGTATCTGTTCTCTAGTCATTATAGTGGTCTGCAAAAATAATAAGAGTTATTCTTTTTCATTTCTACTTCACTTTTGAAAGCATGTACTGAAAAAATATTAAGTGAAACGAGATCACTGAGCACTATACTTATATCATATATACACTTCAGACTGGGAGAACTTGAGTCCATTCTTCCCTTTCTTTCTAAGATTCTGAGGACCCATTACTCTCCTCTCTTCTATAAAACCATCCAAACTAATCTCCATTTCATCACTGACATTAAACACAACTTCTTTCCAAACATGCCTTCATATTTTAAATCTTGCAGTTTTAAGCAACAGAAATTAATTCTTAACATGCTAGGATAGAAATTAAGACCTGCCCATGTGTACTTTGTGTTGTGTTCTTATCTTCTTCAGTAGTTATTTACAGCTCTGCTTTTATGTCGTAGCATAAAATAGTTTTTCTTAATATTTCTGGTAGCACTCAGAAAAAATATTGCACCATGTTGTGACTTTTTCTAAGAAGTTATTAGTAATAAATGACAGTTTGAAAATGCTTCAAAAATAGCCTTTGCTAGACATGTTTTCAAACCTTATTGATAGGTTCAATTTAATTTCATTTTACAATTCACATCTTACTAATAAAACTGCAATATGTGGTGTTTGCTGACCTTTTCTGATGGTGTATCATGATGATAATCAAATTACATCAGTTTTATTAGAAAAGAGTACTCTAAGTTGACAAGTTAACTCTAATATCTTTTCAACAGTGATTTTAAATAGAGAAATCTTAATATGGTACACTAAGAAAGCTATAATATTGCATGAAACAAGAATTCAACAAACCAATGTTTTTCTAACACAAATAAATGCCAGTGTGCTTTCATTTTGTCTTTGTGCTTTTGTGGTAAAACAGAGAGAACTACAGACCTGAAGCATAATCAGTAAGGTGAATTCTCTTTATTACCAAGTCTGAAAAACCTCATAACTGGAAAAGAAACATCTTTATTCTGTGATAAATGTCTTGTTTCAGCACTTATTGAGTTAAAATATTAGTAATATGCATTATTCCAATAATGAAAGCCACAAACAAACTATTAACAACACTTGTCTCATAATATCAACATGCATTTTTTCTTTAAAACCTTCAGTGCAAATTTTGACACACAGGTGCCAAAGTCCAGACATATGCACCTATTTTTAGGATTCACTTCAGTTATATTCACAAATAATTTTAAACAGGAATTACCCAATGACTGAAAATTAAGACCCCTATATTGAAGTATCTTTTCTATTAAAAAAAATGCATTGGCCTTCTCCTCTAGATGAAGCTTTTTAAAGATTCCAGTTCCAAGATACTATTTCTCTCATTATTGTAACATACCTTAATTTTGGTCATTGAAGCATCAATAGAATCCTCCAGTGCCTTGACCTGCTTGCTTGTCTCTGCTTTCCCCTCCTTTAGAGCACTTACTACTTCATTAAATTTATCAAGTCTCTTCTTCAGTGTACGTACTTTTATCAGGCCGTCAATGCTGTGAAGGTAAGACAGCTTATTTGTATCTTGAGATGATTTTGGAAGGTGATATTTTTAAAACTCCACTAGTCACTCACGCAAAAAAGGTAGACGAGGAGACAAGTTATGCCTTCTGACAAAACTCACCCTCTTTTTTGAAATTCAAACATTATCACATCAAGTAGCTAAGTAATGGAGCCTTTTCCAAGCAGTAACTAAAACTACTTAGCAGACAGTGACTCAAAATGGAAAAATGCATTTTTATTTTGAGAATTAATTGGGGTTGTTTTTTGTTTTTTCACAATGATAAATCATTAGTATCCACTAAAGGATTTTAACTGGAGGGGATAAAGGTTGTGTAGTGCTACTTATTGAATAACAGAACGAATCAGATAAAACTTAACTATACAGCAGGGAACACAGTCATTACACCCCAAAGGAGTGAGAAAACAAGGCTGGGGAAGAGTTCAGGAAAACTCAGGAGTTTTTTTAAGAACCACTATTGAAGGCCTCACACAGAAGTTACAGCTCTGCAGACAATCTTCCTAAACAGAAATCACTGAACTGGGATTAACAAAATCAACACACAAAACTAGACACTAAATCAAATCATTAAAGATGAGCACCAACTAGTTAAAAAATAAAGAAAACGTCAGAAACGCCAAGATTCAAAATGAAACATAATTCTCAAAGGACGTAAAAGAAAACACTTTATAAGAAGCCCTCTACTAGAAAAGAGCTGCATCTCTGTCAAAGAACATAAAGGTGTCAGCAGAGCTTAATGACTGAAGTAGGTTTTCCATCAGTATTCCCTGCAATCAGCTAATGGAATTAATTTCAAGAGGAGACATGACAGTTATCTCTAAGATAAAAATGAAAGGGAGCTGATAAAGGAAGGTGTGAATGGGTAAAGGACAAAAATTAATGAGCTTAAATTATATTAGACAGACTTAATAAAGGATTTCTAAAAACAAGGCTGTCACTGAAGGATTTTATGAACAAAAAGCTAAAGAAACATCAGATTCATCAGGTTCAGATTTAGTCTATTCATCCTTGGGAAAGAGCAAAGGAACACAGAACCTCTCAGTCTCCTTCAATTGTACTTAGCATTATTCTGTGATTTCAGATATATTTAGTTAAGTAAAGTAAACCTCTTTTTCTTACAGTCACAAGAAAATATTATTTAAAACATATTTTCTTCAATCAAGGAATATCTTCTTACCGTGGTTTGTGCTTTCTCTTGCAAAGCCACATACGAATAGTCTTTTGTATTTTAATGCAGGCACTGGCTCGATATTTTATCTTATTTTTCACTGTAAACACACAGAAGATAGAGTCTTTATGTTTTATACAGTTTAACACAACTTCTATCTTCCCCCCACATTTGATGCCTCAAAACTGTATGCAGACTATGCGTGCTTGAGAGCTTGTTCTATATTGGAACCACAGCACTGAAGACACAGAACAGCAGAATTTGCAATCTTGGGCCAGGCACAGAGGCTCCCACCCAAAACCAACAGGAACAATGAAACGTGTGCACGCTCACACACCCCTCCAGATTCACAGACATCAGTAACCTCTGCTAAAAGTTACAGGCTCTAGCAAGCAGGAAACACTCAGCTTGAAGTCAGTCCTGTGCTGAAGAAGAATCAAGTAGCCAATATCTGCTAGAGATAATAAAGTGGCTGCAACTTCACTGAGCATTTCTCTACAACACTAGAATGAAAAAAAAAACCGCAGAACAAAACCCCTAGCTTTCGTTCTAATACAGTCTTCATCTAAAGACTCTAACTAAATGACTGGGACCAGGAAGCAAGTTAAACAGAGAATCAAGGCATTGGCACGTGCATGTGTGCTGAGTATTGTAGAAGTGCAACAATAAATGCAGTTTTTACAGATTCATTAGAGGAAACATAGATGCCTATGGATCCACACTGCCTTTAGCACATGGTTTGTGAACACAGCCCAGCTCAACCACTGGACTTAGGTAGCCACAAACATGGACTCTACTTCTTGTTTATCTATAGGAAGCTTTGTACTGGGAATTAGCTTTGTACTGTAATTAGCTTCAAACTCCCCGTAAAATACTACAAAGAAATAAGGCACATCAATATTATTTCCCTGGGTTTCTACTTTTTGCACACAATAACAGCCTTTCTGTCCTGTCTTTCTGCAGAAAGTAAATAGCATAAATTTCTAGGTCAAACCCAAGATTTTAGTGTTACAATCTCTGACGCTTGAAATCTGCATCATAAGAATTCAGAAATTCAATTTGCTCCACTATAAACAGCAACAAATAATATCCAATCAGTGACAGATGTAGAAGCCATGACTGTGCTGGCCCAAATGCAGAGCCGTGTGTGCACCAGCACGAGGCCTTTACGCTTTTCTTCCCCATTTTAATGCACAATTTTTGCCCTCCACATAATTACAGATTGCTGACATTCTGCATCAGACCTTTCCCCATCTCCCACACACCTTTACTGAAGCACACCACAAATGCCAATCTCTATTCCACACCACCTTATTCCTACTCTGCACAGTAAACTTCAAGACCAGGTTGGATTGGGCACTGAGAAACCTGGTCTAGTGGGAGGTGTCCCTGTCCATGGGAGGGGGGGTTGGAACTGGATGATCTTTAAGGTCTCTTCCAACCCAGGCCATTCTACGATTCTATAAATTGGGCAGGCCAAGCACTTAGAAACTGCATATCAATAGCGACAGGAACTTATTTGCTGATGAGCAATAATTTCTGGAGCGGAGATGTTTGCCCTGCAATTTATGTCAGTACTTTCAAACGTGCAGTTTCCGTCTGAAGATGACAACCTCTGTGCAGGCACTTCCCAGAACTAAACGATTCCAGCTTGCCAGCTATGAGTAGAACTACTCGTTCTCTTCCTGGCAAGACCTGTGGTAGCTGGTTAGTTATGTGCACGTGATCAGCCAGGCTCAGTAAGCATCCAGGCAGTCTGGACACAGGAGACTACTGCTGGCCTGCAATGCCCATTTTGTAAAACCTCTACTGTAACCCCTCCCTATGTACTTAACACACAGCACAACAACAACAACAATCTCACCAACCTTGAAATCACTTACTCAGACTTCAGTATGTAACCATCTGCTATACATGTCCTTGGCCACATTTCAAGGTGACATTAACTGCTTTGCTGTATTTTTAACAAACATTTTGATTTAATAAAACATAAAACACATACATTTAATCACCGAGAGAGAACACCATTGAACTTTTTTCCAACGACTGCAGATAAGCCAGCGATTCACTCGTTTAACCAGCTCTGCTAAGTGATCCGGATCAGACTTCATTATCTGATCAAACTCTGCAAACTAAGTAATAATGAAAACAAGTGTTACATATTAGGAGGACAGAGAGTGTTAGACATTACTATTTAAGATCATGCTGAGTTAAAATGTTAAAATATTTTTAATGTAAACTGTATGTCATTATATCAGATTTCAATTGAAGTGAAAAGATAAATTTTATTACACTTTATTGTTTAATGGTAACAGAAATGACAACCGCAGATTTTTTGTTTGTTTTATGGATGTCCAACACTTGGAATTTTGAATAAGCTAACCATTTACTTATCATCAAAAATATTTATTGCCAAAATTTTTAAAAATAAATTGTTTTTCTATATCCTGGAAATGAACTCTGGCCTTCTACAACTACAAGACACATCTAATTATATATCTGTAGAAAAAAATAAAAGCTGAAAGTACTTCTCAATTTTTAACCTTCGTATAAGGTTCCCATTGAAGGCAACTTTTCTGAAAATCCTGCACTTCTGCTTTTCAGTAATTATATGATAGGAAGAACACTCTTCTGGGATTACAATAATTTTTCTTTCTCATCACAATAGCTCTCTACTTCATCTCCTTTCTCCGAATAGCAGCAGCAATATTGAGAATCACAGAAAGAGATTTCAGCTATAAACAGATTTTACTAGAAAATATTTCTTCTTGGCTCTGACTTCCTCTTTTTAAAAGTCAACATAACTCTTGAAATACAAACATTGCACTAGAAATACTGTAGCATCACAACAAGACTATAAAACCAATTGTATCAGTACTAATAATGCGGTTTATTCAAAGAAAACGAACAAAATTATTTACAAAAATCCTGGGCAACCTTATTTAGATTGGCCACACTTTTATATGTTAAACAATGTCACCTTCAAAGGTCCTTTCAAACTGAAATTATTCTAAGATTCATAATCAAGAACTTCAAGAAAAAGATTACCTTGCCGGGTCTAAAAAACACCTTGGTTAGCCCAAATTTGTAATCATTTTCATTCAGTCCCAGGGCTTTAAATAGGGCCTGAAACATAGAAAACAGAAAGAATTATACTCTGCCTCCTTCAAAAAATACAAAAAACTCAATGCCACAATAAATTTTCTCTCCTGGATGATACAGAAGACTTAATTTCTTCCTTACTTTGCAAAAAAGCCTAGGGTCCAGTCGAGCCAATTTTTCAGGCAAGTATTTCTTGTACATATTATATAGCTCATGAAATGAAGCTCGTGACGGGAAACCACCTTGCATCAAATCCAGAACAGACACCATCCCTAAATTCACAGAGACATATGCACAAAAGCTAGGATCAGTAACACGCAAATTAAGCAGTGAATATTATGATAACTAGTAGGTTTATGAGATAAGACTCAAAGACATTGTTCAGAGACTAAACCACAGAGTTCAGCTGGGACTTGATCAAGCCTCTAGCATTTTTTGATAATGTGATCAGTCACAAAAAGTTAATACTGAACACATGAGAAAAGCCCATAAAGTTTTCTCCCTATTTGAGAGGTAAATAACACTCAATCGTGCACAGGATTTTCTTTCTAATATTTCTTCTAAATTTTTTTTCTTTTTCAGCAGATTTGACATTTTCATTTTTAAAGGGAAGAAAAAAACCCCAAACCCCAAACCACCAAATAATGCCCAACTAGGCTTTTATTTTAATCATGTCAATGGTATTTCTAAAATGTGGTGCAGATTTGTAAAACGTGGTGCAGATGCAACCTCAAATACATATGAGGTGCTAGAATATTTAGTGTACTTGGTACAAAGGTATCAGCTGCTAAGACATAACTTTAATGTCCTGATTAATGTTACTACATTTTGGCTGCAACTAGGACATCAGTAAAGTCCAGACACAGTCAGTAAGACTCAAATTACTTCAGCAGCACAGGCCACACCAGTTTTTACCCTCTACTTTACATAACCATATCAACAGAGGCTGCATGTAAGTTTTTAAGTTAGCCCTTAACTTGTGGTTGCTGAATTAAAACTTAAACTTTTGCATATTTGCTTTCAATACAAATTTAATTTGTTTATACTAAGTCTTCGTTTTTCAAAAAGTTCAGTGGCACATGAGAAAATAAAGTTGTAAATTTGGAAAGCATCTAGCATTTCAAGAATAATGAAGATGCAGCATTGTGTCCATGTTGGATGTTCAGCTCCAAATCAAGTTAATAGTGCTACAAAGAAACTTTTGAGAAAGTAAACCAGTATGATTGAACGCTATCATAGTATCTAAAAAATCAAAGAACACTGGTGTGCTTCAATTATTAGATATCTCAGCTAACAATGACTGCCTCTAAATGCACTCAGGAGTTTCTAACACTTCAACTGCCACAGAAATTTATAATTCTATTGTTCCAGACTGAACTGATGCCCTATTAACGCTGTGGGCAATACAAAGAGATGGATTCAGCTCCAGGTCAGGAAATTTAAATTTACGTACCCAAAAATTGCTACATAGCTTCTTATATATGCACCTGATGTCTGACCTCTCATTGTAATAAAAACAGGTGATGGAAGTTACATCAACTCTTTTTGCAAAGAAGAGACCTAACAGCAGTTCAGATGAATTATTTCTAGGGTTCTATTGACTAAAATGAATGCTAAGTTTCTAAAAAATCTAAATAGCTGTTCACAAGGCATAAATAATCTACCTTCTAGAAAACATGTCAAGCAAGGAAATACTGCTTTCATCCCACATATTTCAAACTTAGGTTAATATATAATCCCCAAAGTAAAAAATAGAGGGAAAAATACCAGATGCATACATTACCTGAACACTGAAGTTGAGAGAGGATCTGTCCTCCTTCAAAATGGTGACTTGTCATCTTTAGATTAGGTTTGATACAGCGAATAAAGCTTGACCCCTAAGACCAAAGCAAGAAGTTAACAGAATCTACACATTTTTAAAACTCCTAAAATAGCAGTTAATGATTTAAGACTTATGGGTGGGGAAAAAAAAAAAGATACCAAATAATAGTATTCTAAAAGAGAAATGCTGACATTATCATAGAATCATAGAATGTTAAGGGGTTGGAATGGGCCTTAAGGATAATCAAGTCCCAACCCCATTCTTTTTCCCTCATATATCAGTTTTGCATTGTAACCCTGGTCTTGATGTAACTGATTTCAATGCCCAAGCTATTAATCGGATCCTCAATTTTGTTGAATTTTCACTCAACTATTCTCCTTAACATTTATACAATCTAAATATGACTTATGACTCTAGATTCTACTACCCTCATCTTCTACAGTCACAGCACTAAAATGCCTGAGTCCTCCAGAGTTCACATCAGCAAACATGCTACCAGACTCCTGACATCAGAATCATGCCAGATGAACTTGACCTTCCTGAACTTCTACTTTTTACAGCTTCCTTTGGCTCACAGCTTCAGTCTCCCTTCCCTGATGTTGTTCCAGTCTGCTCCTCTTATGACCATGTGTGCTGCCTCTAGTTTTGACCACTGCTCTCTCTGACCATTTCATATTCATCAAGGATAACATTTTGCCAAGCACCATCCAATTATTCAGATTTTCCTATAACAGGTGACTGCTAATGACAACTTTGCATATACTAAAACAAAACTGGGACTGAGAAAATGCAGTATTAATCTCGGTTTGTAGCATATTCTCTCTTTTTCCATCTCTCAGCTGAGAAAGAGAGATCACCTGCCAAGGGAGCTCCACATCAACAATATCTCCTCAGTCATGGGTTACTTAAGAGTACAGCAAGCCTGGCCACACACTTTTTCTCCTGGACAGTATGTCAGTTCCAGAATGTTCTGGGTGAAATAGATCACCCTTCAGACCAGCCTTATGACTACAGTAAAAACTTTCTTATATGTTGGTTATACTCCAGCACCTGCCTCCTTTGTTTCCCTCGGTTTTCCACCCTTTTTCCTTTTTTTGACAGAGCACAACCTAGTATCTATAACTGGTTAGAACATGTGGTCAAGAGAAACAACACTGTGTTCCTACAATTCCAAGTTCTAAAAGAAAATGGAATGCTGAACTACATGGAGAATTTCACAAACTATCTAATTACATATCAGCCAAATTAACAAATACTCATTAGGGAACTCAGGTTCTTTGACCATCTGTGCATTTACAGCCTATCAAAAAAGCAAAATGAAAAAAAAAAATTTTTAATGGTTTTATGGAGTCTGAAAAGAGTAATTAATAATAAATTACTTCTTAAATAACTTACTTCTAAGTAACATTTCTAAATTTTCTGCAAATTAATCATCAGTGATAACCAATGCGCAGAAAAAAGTAAAAGTGACAAAAAACGAGATTGCAGCACAGACAGATTTCATATTGCTTATTCAAATTGTTTAACCTTCATTCTACAACTTTTTTGAAGGTGGTGGGTTTTCCTTTTTCAAGTAAATCAATAACCATCACATGCACAGGAAGATGTTCCAGAAGTGACATGTAGCTGCAAACCCTAAAGCAATTACTAATCATATTTATTGTAACCCATAATATTGAGATGATCTATTTTGCCTTACATCAGAAAACTGTGAACCTACATCTGTACATATACTTACAGTACTGTGAAGCTTCTCGAGAAGCAAATTTAACTGAGTCTGTAAAAGAAAACAGGTATTTCAAGAGCCTTACCATGGCAAGTACAGAAATATACACACCAAATAGAGGCACAGCATTACTGCATGCATGTTCATTGTTAGTGAGACACAACTGATAAACCAAACATTCACAAACTTCAATAGACAAAATCATGTGAGTGTGCATGAATGGCCCCGAGGAAATTGCTTATATTTAACTGTACTACAATACTGCATGGACTAGTCATTTATTGCAACACAGTTATCAAAAAAACATGCATGTCCATTTGGGAAAATAAAAAATAATGACTATGTAATAAAGTTATATTAAAAATGAGACCAATCAGCAACCATTTTAAAAAAATACACTGAAAACTTGTGAAATCCCAAATTTAATCTATAACAAGCATTATTTGTATGTTAAATAATTAACACAGAAAATATATTCTCAGGGTTTTCTTGTGTGTTTTTTATGAAGCTACGTCAACATTTACCTGCAACAATCTATTTTTATTTCCAAACTTCCAACTTTTTAATTCTCTATTGATTACAAAAAACCTAAAATTTTAAAATGACATTTACTGAGGTTGCATTTAAATATACTGTGATGAGAAAAGACTGCAATACTACTATTATTTGGAGTCTATTCTTCAGCATAACCAGAGACTTAAGGCTATCAGAGAAAACACTTTAGAGCTGCTATTAAAAGGAATTGGTAGGGACTTAAAATATTCCAAAACCACATCAGGAAAATAGCAATATTTTTACTTTACAGATGTGTCTGTTTAGCCACATAGATTACTGTTGGGCCAGCCTTTCTAGTTTATTAGCATGCTTTAAGTGTATAGACTGCAGCAAGACAAAATTCAGTATGTCCTAACATATTCATTTTCAGCACTGGAAGCAAAATTCAAAGGATCTGACTTTTGACTAATTATTTTTTAGCCAGATCTTTCAATTACCTTGAATCCAAGAAACAAGATTTGCATGGGTAGTGTGCATCACCTACAGCTGCCAGTTGTCCTTCTGGTAGATAAAATTGGTTTGGGATTTTTTAACTTAATATGGATGTGGTTAGAAAGAGTGCCACAAGAAGCATGACAAACACTAATAACCTCCTGCTCAGTTCTCATATATACTCTTTATATCTCAACTTGATCATAATAATTATGTTTTCTTAAGCTGGAAACACTTAAGCTTGCAAGGGACAGACTAATTTCCATCAACAAAATACATTTCTGCTTGAGGAAAAATACCCCTTCCTTATACTCTGTGATTTGACAAGAAATAAGCCAGAGCCATTCTCAGGTGAATTTCTCCAATGAAATGTGTATATAAGTAAAGCATATTGTTGAAACTACTGCTCTTTGAATTGTCACAATTTAATTCATCATTAGCATAAATAAGGTAAAATCATCTCAAATATTCTTGGAGAGTTCTGATGATAAATTAATCATTATTTTCTCAACTGATTTATGGGAATTAATTTTAATTAGTTATAAGGAAGGGATGTGTGAAGGATTTCGTACACAGAAGTCCCAGCAACATTTTCTAATAATTGATATAATTAGAAGAATTTCTAATTTGAGTAGTTCAGAAGACTGACTTACAAACTAATGCACTAAGAATTCTTATTCTTAAAGAGATGAACTATCTAGTAAGATAAAAGACCTTATTTGGTCTGAAGTGAAATTTTCAAGGCTATTAGTGTTCATCAGCATCACATGCTGTGTCTGGGAAGGTAACACTAAATGAATTACTGGAAGTAACACATACATTCAAAATGCCATGAAACTCGAAAACATTGAAAGAATTATAGATTGATGGGCCAGATCCAAAGAGGACGTTAGTTGTGTTCTAGGTGGAGGGCTGAACACCAAAGTTCAAAGGGAAATCCCAAAAAGTTCCCCACTCAATTGGTGCTTAACTTTAAAAATGCCTCCCTTTTAATTCACCTCTCCTTGGACAGTGGTATAATGCACAAGTCCATACCACCTGAATGTGGGGTACTTAATCTGAGAGAAATTGAAAATCCAGATGGAAGGAAGTGGAAACTATCTCAAAAGATCTCCCAGTTGATTTCATTTTAAAAATACAGTTCTAAAAAATTGTGGATCCTAGCTTCACTTACGGCAGACTCATGGCTGCAGGGTTTGCTCAGGACATGGCTTATCCGTATGCAATTTTTCAGTCTACCTGATGATCATGTATTTTATATTAAACCAATTGCTACAGTTTAATTCGACAACCACTATAGAATAAGAAGGAGTTAAAAAGAATCAGAGCAAAACTCAAGAGAGCAGTCTGCCCAATTCCCAGTTAAATGCCAAAACCACTACCTTACAAGTCAGGCTCTGTCTCCTACTCTTCCTGGCCCCATGAAAATTTTATATCTGGCTACCTAACCAAACTCCAGAAGGATGTAACAAGAACATCATTTGTTAGACTGATCAATAACTTGGCACTCACTACAGGAAATACAATAGCCATAGAACACTGAATACAGTATAGACCTGAAGCAGAACACTATTGCTATAAAAAGCAAGTGTACTGCTACCATTTCATATCCTTCCTGCTCTTCAGCCCCTGCATCTTTAGAGAACAGTTCCAAATGCTAGCCACAAGATTTGATTATGCAAGAAGGAATTTGTCTTGTAGTCCTGGTTCAGTACTTAACCTTGATATGGAGCAGAAATGCAGAAACACTCTTCTGCTACTGGCAGTGCCTCACTCTACGTGCAGGTTTTTTGGGTTATCTAAAATACTTGCGTTTCCCAGGGACTGTGTAAGGAGTCTAGCTAGGAATATGAAGTGGGTTTTTGGTTGCCCTAGGTAAGGTAGCATACCAAAACTGTTTCAGCACTTGACTTCAAGGCATACAAATCCTTCATTGGATCTGGCCCAGACGTGTTGAAAAGAGCTCTTGCTGAAATTGCTGCAGCTCTACCAACTGTAAATCCATGAGACTGAAAAATTTACCTGCAGCCCACGATGTGCCTGCTTTTCATCTCTTAATTCCCCTATTGTTCTCTTTCTAGCCATCCTGAGCTGGAATAGTCCAGCTAAAATAAAACTGCTGAATGAGAAAAGGATGTAGAAAACATTTGGAGAAGACAAGGTTTGAAGGTCAGCTTTATAACATCAGAAGAAAGGAGAAAATTAGGAGAAGCATCAGATTCAGGTACTGAGAAAGGAATCATTCAGCACAATGAATATCTTCCTGTATAAGCCATGACTAAGTACATATTTCAGAAAAGGAAAAACAGTGGTTAGGTTAGGTATTGAATTTTGAGAGTTTGGCCAACTGTAGTGAATCAACACATCTTCTAGAAGGCAGAATTACAATAGGATGGAAAAACACATTTTGTCACATCTATAACCTCTTAAAGTCCACAGAATCCAAATTTAAATCTCAAATTTTTTTGAATAAAGACTTCCATGTGGCTTTGCAAGATTCTGGCCTAAAAATCACTGTATAATAATCTCTGTAAGGACTATTATGAAAGATACTTTTGACAGAAATGCATAGGGTGTAGCTTGAATATACCAGTTTCTTATAATTCAACAGAAGAAAACCATCTATTTATCCAAATTTTCTTCTGAATCTCAAGTCACTGGTAGTTCTCTCAACCTTAGGTTCTACTTAATTCAAGTAACTTAAAACTGGCATACATTACAAGATAGGACTCTAGTATATGATGTTACCTTGAATTTGTTACCAACGCTGATGAAACTGAGTTTCCCAGCTTTTTGTTTGGAATCCTTGTTGTTGTTAGTGTTAGCTTCAAACAACTGTCGAACAAACTTGTCCTTCGATTCACATATAAGAGATTGAAGGGACATGTGCAAAGCATCATTGTTTTTTTCCACAAATTGCGTCTGGAAAGACAGCCCAAGAGATAAAAGCATATTTGTTTTACTGTCAAAGTTACTTCACTCTAATTAGAAAACTAAAGGAAACATAGTTACATACTTAGTTCAAAAATCAGCAAGAATACTTGGGGTAAATATTCATATATTATTTTGAACAACTTTTCAACTGGATACACAAAACCCTAATACCAGAGAGAAAAGACATTCTTAAATTTGAAAGACGTTGTTGGAATTATGAAACCCAAAGAAAGGTTTGGTGCCTTTAAAGAGATCAGTTGTTTTTTGGTCAATGACTATTCTCCTTCAATTTCCAGCACTTGGCACATCATCATCACCTGGGAGTTCTGAGAAGCTTAATTCTTCACTGCTTGTAATATCACTTAAGATCTGTTGTGAAATGGGAATTAATGTGCACACCTAAATTGGTACATCTACACAGTTTGGAAAATGAAATGAAAACAGGTTATTTTAGTAGTACTATGACTATTTATGAATACTTGATTTAATAAAACATATTGTCCCTTCCTACGAACTTTATATCTCTGGTTTATTTGAATTGGATCACTAACTTTAAGAAGAACAATACATTACACTAAAACTCAGAGATCAATACATTAGTATCCAATTTCACATTAACAAAATCCTCAGTAGCTTTTGGTGCAACTTATTAGAGACTCTGATGTTAATGAACAGAAGAGGCCAAGACCACTTTGAAGAAAATGCCAATTTGCCATTAAGCCCATAAAATGCTGATAAGAATCAAAGGGCAAACACAGGCCTCCAAAGTTTCCTTGGGCCATGAAGACACAAGACAGGAATATGAATGCAGCCAAATAAGTGTCCTCACCACAAATCAGACTGTGAGAATTGCCAAAAGTGCAGTGAGAAACCAGCAAAAATAAAAGAAACAAATAACAGAAGTACTACAAGGCAGCTATTGTCCAAAAGTTTTAAAGCCCAAGCTAAGAAAGTCTCTCTGAGGGAGACGATACGGTCAAGCATATGAACAGTTTCTGGACCTCATATCTGATCAGCTCTGACAGCAGAGTTTATGTGATCAAATCTGTCTCCTCTGTTCCTGAAGACACTCTAAGGCATTATCATTGTATCATGATGAGGTACACGGTTAAAAATAGAGTACCTGGAAAAAATAAAAATTGGCTCCAATTTTACTGGAATTCCAATTTCATTTATTATTTTGATATCTACTCTGAGCAATACCAGAAAAATCATGTAGGTAACACAGAGGCTTCAACTTTCTTACTTGTAAAATTACCTACAGAATGCATCTATTTGAAAACAGCACAGCAATCATTATTATTCTTGGAGTATTTTGAAGTACATAAAGACAAACTCTTCAAGTACGTTTTTTCAACTGACAAAAAAAATCTTTGGAAGTAACTTCCTTCATACATGCTGGAGTTATATAGACCAGAACAACAAAGGATTATGGATCTTCATTTTATCTTAAACTTTTGTTTTTGAAAATTAATGGTTTACATACTGGCTTCAATGTTTTTGTGGCTTCAGGTCTTACAATGTTTTTGTACAATAAGTAATAGTCAAAAAAGCACAAAAATCTGGAATGTATTTTGAGGGCTGCAATTTCAGGTATTTTGTATTTTTACATGAATGAGTCCATTGCCAGCAGAAATCGAAAATACAAAGTATGATAGGGACTGTGTACAAGGATAATCATGCTTCCAAAAGGTACTCTTCACTCTAACAATACTTTTATATCACAGAGTTTATTTCTCTCCCCAGGATGCAAACATCTTTTGATACAAGATTTGCAGTAGATTGTGAATCAATATATTTAATACTGACACCATTACCTATAGATCTGAAACAAACTTTCACAGAAAACATATGTCACTAAAACTGGCTGTAACCTGAAAAGTTAAAAGAAACTGTCAATTCTGTCAAATACTCAAAAAATTAGTTTCAAAGTCAAGAGGTATCAACTTTTGAACTTCTCTTCTGATCAAAGGAAATTTTGTCATTTAAGCTATATGCACTGAAAAACATAAATGTGCTACAAAATGCAATAAAAATAGTGTTCCATAGGTAAAATTACCGTCTCGTAGCATACTGCTCCTGCAAAGTGTCGGATAATAAAGCCTTCATCATCTCTGATATTTCTGTGAACAGCCAGTTTAGACTTTCTAGGAATCTGGAATCAAGAAGTTGAATTACAAAGAAGTATTACAATGGAGAGTAAGAAAAAGTTTATTCTTAAAACACCACCATGATCTGCCACGAACACTTGGTGTTAAAAATCACATTTCCTGTAAGTACAATTGTGATGAACATTACCCTTCCTGTCCAAACCACGATTTTCCAAAAACCTAATTTCAAACTCTTTCACACTCTTAAATATATTGCATTCAAAATACAAGTCACCAGGATTGCTAAAACCAGCCAGTTGATTTTGGTTTTGCCTTTAATCAACGCCTTCTGTATCATTCATTTGACAGCTGATGAATAGCCTTGTTATATGAATAGGATTAGACAGAAGTTTAAGATATGGCTTTAGATGGTATACCTTAACAGCCAAACACCCAGCTGATCATACACATACAACCAGAATGTTTCATTGCACAGCAATTCAGGTAAGCAGGGTTAAGTGGAAACTTAACAAAAGGTAAATGGATAACAATTTTGGTAAATGGATGATAAAGGATGGCTTCTTTTGCTTGCATTTTTTCAGCATTTTTTTAATTTCAACAGAATTCATGTATATAAATTGCAACAATTTGCCTTAATCTTCCACAAAGTGCCGTATGTTAAAAAATACACAACAAAAACACTTTCCTAGTAGGATTCCTATTTTCATCTCTGAAGTGCTAGCTAGACACTAGACATGAGTCAAATGTTCTCCAAAGCTAGCAATTTTTGAAAAGAACAACAAAATAACTCATCTGATATGAAGCAATCTAAATTAAAATGTGTTTTTGCTTTCTTTTCATGCTTTACATGTTAACAAACTTCAAACGTAAGTGAAGAATACGGCTTTAGTTTCAGCAGGATATTAGAATTGCTTGAAGCCTTCAGTGAACTTTTCATCAAATCTAATAACCAAACTTGTCCTTAACAAAGAGGTACAGATTGTGCAGACTGGGTGGTACAAGATTTCTTACAAAAGATTTTCATTAAACTGAAGTGTTACTATCAACTGTTCCAAGAACTGTTTCATTAAAACAAGACAGACAACAAAAATAAACCTACCGAGAGCCTAAAATGGTCCTTGTGTTTTTGATGGACAACTGAAGTAAAATGCTGGTCACTTGGTTGGGGAAGACGATTTTCTTCATCCAAAATATCCAGTACACCTACTAATTTTGCTTCAATCAAATCTATTAATTTAAAAAAAAATGTATTTACGAAAATTGAATATATCAACTCGTACCAGAACTGAACGTTACACATCTAAATGCCGCTGATCTGATTCTCTATAAAAGTACCTACAGAAAGCTGTTAAACAAAACACAAGAAGCCACAGCAAATCAATTTTGTAGATCTTAAATGGTATGAATAGGATATCCATCAAATTTAGAAGTTCTAACTCCAACTTGTGGAACATGGGAGAAAAAGATCAGGAACCAATTGCTTGATTTTAACTCTTGGTCTCAAGCTGAAATTAGTCATCCAAAAGGAGCCTAAGTCTTCTTGCAGTACGATCGTAGGACTTTATGTGATTGCTTCGATCGCTGGGGGAGTTTTTTAAGCTTTTCATCCACGTTTCACCACGTCATAACTAAAAGGTTAATATTTCCATTTGATAACATGATCCAGTGAGGAATAGAAACTTATTTTAGGAAAGGCAGACCAGACTTGAGCATATAGTGGTGGTTTCACAACTTTTAACAAGTGCATTGCCTTGACCTCTCACATACATATACCAAAGCCCTTGAAAGCTGACACAGAAATCCATGCTCTTCAAACTATTAGACACAAACTCACAGTTTGGCAACTATTTTCCATTTCTCTACGAAACTGCTCTTGTAAAGAGGAATTTTCACTATGAACCTTTTTCCTGTGGAAAGGATGAAACTGCTAATGCTTGTACTGCAGCACTGCCTATGAACATTTAAGATTGTGAATTGAATGAGGCTATATATAAAACCGTATAATTACTAGTGCTATGCATATTTTGCCTCTTCTGCTTGAAGCTTTTTTCCCCCATGACAGTAACAAAAAGCTTGATAATTCAAGAAGTACATACCTATACAGTCCTGATTATCTACATAACGAACTTCATTAACTCCCAGGCCTTCTTTCTGGTAAAGTTCTTGTTCCTAAAGTTACAAAAAAAGTAATTGAAAAGAGAAAACACCATTCTTGTTTTTTTTTTACTGAGCAAAAAAAATTTATTTTTTTTAATAAACATGAAGTACTTTTAAAAAATATAGCATGAATCAACACACATTTGAGAATTTCCTTTCACAGCTTAATATATTCCAACTTTAATACCTTAATGATAAGCCTGTTCAATTAAATATTCCCATTAGGTATTAGTGATTATCCAATCTCTGGATACCTCATTTCAATGAGTGGTAAAATAGAAGAAAAAATATAGTTGGTTTTCAAAAATCCATATTCTTTTCTGACACAACCAGATGTCACACAGTATGGAAACAGTATGTCAACCGATTTTTTTTTTATTCACAAGTAATGTGTAATTGTTTGAAAAGCAGTGCTACTCTAGGTATCTCTTCAGAAAAAAAAAAAATTCCTCAAATATAACAGTAAAAAACCAAATCCTCTAATATAATATTAAATATATCATACCTCTTTCAGAATTCTTTCATTAAAAAACTGCTGCAGTTTTTCATTACAGTAGTTTATACAGAATTGTTCAAAACTGTTGTGTTCAAAGTACTCTGAAAGACAGAAGTTAAACTTTTATGATAACAAACAAGAGTTTATATTAAACAGTAAATAAGAGAAGCTTCGCAGTGCTAATATTTAAAGCTGTGTTCAGATCCATAGCCATTTCTTTCAGGAAAATGAAATGTTTTACAGATTTCCAAGCTGTACACAAGACATCTAAAAATACTGCAGCAAATGATATTTCTAAGACAAATGACAGACAGTTGGCAGCAAACCAAAGCAAGATGCTAGCATTCAGTGAAATTGTACCAATACATCCTCATGCATCTATGCCACAGTAGGCTGGCACAGGGTATCGTAGCTCTAAAGACCTGAAAATCAAAGTCTGTTCCCCTGGACAACCTTAGCAGGACTAGAGCACACCACAAAACATGCCCTGTTTTGAATTTCAGTGAGCCAAAGATGGCAAAAGCTTTACAGGAACCATCAACACCAAAGAGAAAATCCTCTCACTTTTCATTACAGAATTTATCATTGAATCTTTGGAGGGGAAAAGTGACATCTAGAAATTATTTTAAGTATACTTACCAAAACCAGCTATATCTAGAACTCCAATGAAGAAAGAAGAAGTTTCAAATGGAAAACACTGGTTTACCCTTTTCACTACATGATCAAAGAGATGACTATACACTGTTTTAGCCAAGGCATCACGAGCATTGTTTGCCTGTTCCACTTTCAAGGGTACCCTAAAAAAAGCAAAGTACAGATCTTATTTTTCAGAATTCCTTACTGTGAAATGCTAAGATTAGACTCTAAACTTAAAACCAGCCTTTCCAATACTGTAAATTAAGACCTCAAAAAACCCCCTGATCTCTAGGCCAAGGCAGGAAACAATCTTGCCAAGTTAGAATATCTTACCTGTAAAAAAAAGAATGTTTCACTACCATCAGTAGAAATGAGATTCAGACGCTTTCATAATTATTTATTAGATAATTACGAACTATATTGACAATTTCCAGAGAAAGATATTTAAAATAGATGCATCCCCATCTACAAAAAATATTTCAACTATGTATTTATGACTTATTTTGTTAGAATAAAGCCTATAGTTTAGTTTTTGCTCTGACATCTTTTCTGCTCCTCACCCCATCGCACCAGTGAGGAGGCTGAGGGTGAACAAGAAGCTGAGAGAGGCCACAGCTGGGACAGCCGACCCCAACTGACCAAAGGAACATTCCATATCATATGGCATCATGCTCAGCAATAAAAGCTGGAGGAAGAGGGAGGAAAGGC
Organism: Cnemophilus loriae; assembly: GCA_013397755.1. Taxonomy (NCBI): domain Eukaryota; kingdom Metazoa; phylum Chordata; class Aves; order Passeriformes; family Corvidae; genus Cnemophilus; species Cnemophilus loriae. The sequence goes on along the minus strand of VZTF01017490.1, from coordinate 2,386,184 downwards.
GAATGATGTTAAGAGTTTGAAATTTTGTCTTCCCAAGTAACCGCTACTCTCGATGAAGCTCTGCTACCCTGGAGAACTGAACACTGACCTTCCAAAGGGAAGTGGAGAATGAATTCCTGGTTTTGCTTTGCTTGCATGTGCAGCTTTTGCTTTACCTGTTAAACTCTCTTTATCTCAACCCATGTGTTTTCTCACTTTTACCCTTCCAATTCTCTTCCCCATCCCACTGGCAGGGAGCAAGCGAGTGGCTACAAGGGGCTGAGTTGCCAGCTGGGGTTAAACCACAACAAAAGCTTACCCATATTGTATCATTTCCTTCACTTCCTAGAATTTATAAGCCCTAAACTAACTAATAATTACTATTTTTTTATTTCTTCAAGGATAACACTTTTGATGCAGAACCATGAGAGTGATGGATATCACTTTCTACTGTGACTTGTAAGGCATGGAACCAGAGACTCCACTGCCAAAGGACACTTGCAGCTACATTACATTAGATAGTAATTAGCTTTAACACACAATCTTGTCTTCAACTAAGTATCTTATCTTAAGGTAATGAGTACTGACAGAAATCTTAGCTTATAAATAGAAGGAAGGTATCTTTGCATTCTGTTCTGATACGTTTAAGAGATCAGAATACTAATTCCTACGTCAGCTGCAGACCAATTATATAATACAATACATTAAAATCATTTATATTTTTCACTTACTCTTTTAAACAACATGACAAATAGTTGTACTACTAGAGCATGTAAAGTGGTCCTGGTTTTCAAAATAGCAAATTCTGCCACTATGAAGAACAATTCTAAAGACTGCACAAACCCTTGTTGCTAAATTTCATAGTATGCAGCAAACACACATGGAAAGAAAGTGTAACCCTGCAATGCATTTTGCACAACTAAAAGTTCAGAACCACAAAATAATGCTGAAAATGCACTGGGACAGCAGACACACAAGAGCCCTATCACAGAACTGACGTTCAGAACAAGTAACTTTCTTCTCAAGAACTTGTCTTCCCTCAGCTCTTCCTTTTCTTAGGTCTGCAAAAAGACAAATGAATCTCATTCCTTCTCTTGTTTCTTGCCTGAACAAGAAAAGATAAATTCTCCTTCCTCCATTTCATGTTCTTTCCCTCTCCTCCATTTATCAGCTGCTTGAACAGAACAGAGAAAAATTTTTCCAAACTCTAAGCACTTTGGTAAGGCCGCAAGAAAAATCCTTGTTGGTCTTCATGCCAATTTCTTCAGCAAGGTTTCCACTAATCTAGAGTCTGAAACCTAGGGGAAAGCACTGATAAGGTAGATTTAGCCTGTGGACAGTTCCATGCAGTTCCCAAATATATTCCAGAACAAATAAACTTCAATTAAAAATATGTATAATTTGCCCATGATTGACAACAACTGAGGGAGAGAGCAGGTGAAGTGATATCCGTCAATTACTGTCATCCAATATGGTTACTGCTTCATAAATAAAGTAACCTGGATGAAATAACCCTACCTACTTAAATACTCCACATAATTAAAGAATATAAGCAGCACATTTATAATTTGAGAATAGCTAGAGTTCCAAAAAATGAAGAAAAGTATTTTTTGAAAAAGATTTTCCAATGAAGGCTTCGGTAGCACCACTAGAAAAAATGCATTTTGATAGAAAACATACTGCAAAAGAAGCTGGAGGACCTGGAATGATATAAGTTAATTTTTTCACCCTCTAAAGTAATTTAGTTTGTGATGATGGAGTCCTCTTTGGACGTCTTCTTGGAAAGGAAGAAACTGAGCAAGAGAGTAGCACAGTAGCACATTTACAGTCTAAAAGAAGCACCAGATTTTGAATCCTAACACATTATTTCTCTCTGTAAACATACTTCATATGGATGACAAAACCATCATCCAACAAGGTAATTATTATGGGGTTTTGGGAGACAAGGACAGATAGACGTAGTGCAGCTGTCAAGTCCCCCTGGCAGTTCACTGCACGTGAGTGTTTAACAAAATTCAGAGAAACTGCATTTGGCATCACCCTCCTACTGTTCCTTGTTGGCTCCAGCAGAACAAAGCCTTTGTTATACTCTGAGCACAATGAATTCAGCCGAGCTATTTATTCACTGTGACCTATCAGGACTCACATGATCTACTTGCACACAAAAGGTCCCTGAGAAAGAGAGAGAAATTACCAGCTCTTTGAGTTGCTGGAACAAAAAAAAAACAATGTATTTGTCAAAACTCTAATACTGATAGCAGTCAAGTAGTTTCTAAACCACATTACCATAGAAAAAATGGTTTCTATTTAACAAATATCTAAAATAGTCCAATCCACTTTCCCTGTACATTCAGTAAGCCATGTGAGAATATGATATTGGTGTATTAGAGTATGTTTGCTTTTAGACACACAAGTTTAGAAAATGCTAGCAAAAAAGGCTTAATGCATTAATCATTGAGATGCTGTAAGGAGTCTGTTGAACTCATTTTTGACACCCCCAAAATAAAACACTGGGGAAAAATAAGATCTGCTGGCACAAAAACATAGCTCCTTGAGTTTGCAGACTTTTGAAATTGCACACTGTTAATAAAGCCCCAGGCTTATCAGGATAAATATGCTGATCAGAAAATCTTTACAGTTTTAATCCAAAGTAAACTCGAAGCTGTAACAAAAATTAAGAAACCTTCCTTGACAGGGTCACTTGAGAAGTGGTGACAGGGTGTGCCTCATATTGGTGGTAGCTTGACATGTCCCACCAAACATTCTCGAAAGGAAACTATACAGACAAGCCTTATCTATGTGTTACATGTACAACAGCCAAAACCAATCTGCTCTAAGAAGCTGAATCAGCAGTTCACTGAGAGCATTTCCAGTGGGGTGCCATCTGAATATGACATGGATACAATCTGTTCAAAGCCCTTGTGCTTCTATTTAAACACTTTCACTTAAAGGGAATGTGAAATTAAGGGTATTCTCAAAAACTGGGCTAATCATACCGAATTAAGAAAGTAGAAAAGCTTGGTAACAAGATTAGCATACAAAATTATTTTCAAAAAATTCATAATGTAAAAATTCACAAGATATATTTCAGTAAAGGAAAGAGGGTGGTGGTAACCTGAGGAGAATTAAAAAAACACAAATGCAAGATGGAGAATAACCAGGTAAGCAGTAAGTCAACAGAGAAAGATCAGCAATTATTGTGCATCACAACATGAATTAAGTAAAAAATGTTACTGACTTTCAAAACCTGCAAGGCTCATAATGCCATGCATTACTACCAGTACCATCTGTACTGTATAATATGTAATGTTCTACTCTAATGTTATCCACAACAGTGATAAAGGTTGTCATGGATGAATATATCAAAGATTTTGCTGTCAATTTAGACATGGTCTGGAAAAGAGCAAGTAGTAATAACTTGGTCAACATTTTCCGCTAGAGACACTTTTTCCTGTAAGACCGACATCTTCCTACACATAAAGCTTGTAATGAAGGGAAAAAATTCCATGTAACTCTCCACATCATCTGATAAGGCAGCAAGATGATAATGATTCAAAGTCCCCAATTTCTAGTAACTGGTGGGGGAGAGAGAGGAGGAACTTACACTGGGCAGGGAGAGAAGAATTTACTCTCTAGAAATGAGCTATTGAATATACTATTAAGAGGTCTAGATCTTGAGCTTTAACTGAAGGAAGAATAACACATCACTCTCCCCCCAACATTACTTACCATCTGTCACTGCATTAGAACTTTTACCATGGTAGTCACAATGAAGTCCTAACTCTTGAACATCAGTTCTTCCAAAGTTCAGAAATAAGCAGACCACCAAGAAATCTACTTGCTTGCTCTATTTAGAAATACACCTCAAACATCAGCTATTCGATAATAATGTATTTTATTTGAACAGCACATATCAGTGCTAAATCTAAGACTCCTGAATATGAGTTAATTAAGAAGAGCTTCCGCATTCACCTGAAAAACACCCCATGGTGGTTGAACAGCACAGGCTCTAAGGGATGATTTATTATGCTCAAATTTTGGCCAGGGAGATCAGTTTCACCCTGGAGATGAGGAAGAGGGCACTGAAGAGTATTTCCACAACAGCTATTTCTTCTCTTGCACAGAATGAGCTCTTGACCACTGGAAACCCTCATTGCTCAAATCTATTACATGCCTTGAAGACTTTTTAAAAAAAGGCAGTGCTCTCAAGTGCTCAAAGGTAATTTTTCACCTCATAAATCCAACATAATCTAAGCATGCATTAACTTAGAGCTGCCACCTTTACTGGCCACAGTAATATACCAACATTAAATCAATTAGCTTTTACTTTGTTTAAATACCCAAGTTTATGAAATGTTAACAAATACTTCGATATAAATAATAGTAATAAATTTCCAAAGACAAAATATGCAAGGAACTTAAATAAACCACATAAATACAGATAATTACGAGTTTCATATATTCAGCTTCTGGTGTAATGTGCATAAAGTATTTCCAATTCACTAAAACAATCTGATTGTTTCCGTAAGTCAATAAAAAGTACACGTGTATTCTTCCAAGGAGTGAACATTCATTAGCTTCCTAACTAAAAGATTGATATGTTTAGCTGAACACTGAGAATTACTTTTAATGTGCTGAAAACTGCTTAGTCCAAGTTCAGTTTTTGGTATGATGTTTCCCTGAACTCCAGAAAATACACAACATAGAAAATTAGATGTTAAAACACACAATTCAGTTGCAGGCAGCCCAGTTAGCATCTCTGACAGCTTGCGTGCTAGGACCAATCTCAGCAAGAGAAAATTTGTGGTGGAAGCTAGAGGCTTTTCATAAATAAAAGCTAACTGTACTGTCATTGTCATAAATCTCAGTTTCGCAAGAATCATAAATTTAATGGTATTGAAATGTTATCACCAGTACCATGTCTATACATGTTCTTTGCCATTATCTCTTCTCCATGTGCATACAGAACGAAACGACTATCCTGCTTCTGTGCCTAGCAAGCTACCTTGATAATAGCTTCAGGAAAAAAAAAAAAACAACCAACAAAATAACATACTTCTTATCATTGTTTTTGTGAAACATTATTAACAGTCAAGATTAAAAATGTGTTTATCAGAAACAGCAAAAAGCAGCACCTTTCTGGGTTACCATTTGCAGGAATGTTTTTGAAGTTGAAACTTGATTTCAGAAGAATTAGATGTGACAAACACAAGGACACTGATCACTCAGACATTAAGAAAGGTGGATATACTGCCCTCTAATTAAAGCATCCCAGCCCTAATTATTACAGGGCAGCACTGAGCACTGTGCAGCCCTCATGACAAGATTCAAGTGTGTTCCGAAAGACTTTAGGCATCCCATTAACATTCCTTGATACAGTGCATGTTACATCTTTCGGCATATCAAACTTGCTCTGTGGATTTAGCTGGCTGACTGCTATACCTTCTTTGGCCACACAGCGTACTCACTGACACATGAGAGATTTTATACAACACAGGAGTTACTCATTCAAAGCGACTAGCACCGCGAGCCTGCTAGCCTTCGGCGCACTCTGATTTCTGTAGGACCATGGCGCCGTACTTGTGCTCGGTAAACAATTAAAGGAAGCGCTTTAGACAGCTGCGCTGGGGCCGAGCGCACCCCAGTCGACCCCTGCAGCTGGTTGAGCGGGACCTGCGGCCGCCTGGTGAGAAGCGAGCAACGCGGTGCCCGCCCGCTCCGGGGGCAGCGCGGCCGCTCCCTCACGCCCCGGCCCCGCCCCGGCCCGCCGCGCCCGTGCCGTCACTCACTTGATGACCGTGCCCTTGGCGCCCCCTGCCGTGGTGAGCATGACGCGCGAGGTGAGGCTCCCGCGCAGGTCGTCCTCGTCCAGGCCCAGCAGGGCCGCGCAGCGCTCCAGCGCCTTGTCGCTCCGCGCGCGCGGCGTGCAGCCCCCTGCGGACACACACCGTCAGCAGCAGCCTGCAGGGAACTCGCCGGTTGCCCCTGGAAATTGCTTCGTACCGCTTAGGTGGGAAGAGTCAGTTCTCAAAACCTAAGGAACCCCCTCAAAACAAACACAAAAAGAACACCCCGCCCAAAAACTACGCCGTTAATTCTGTATTTCTAGAACACTGTCCAGGCTGTTCAAAAGCCATCCTGCTTGTAGGGAACAACTATCCCAAAATGCAGAAGTGCTAACCCCTACAAACTAACTCTAGTGACTTAAAACTTTTGAACTTGGATGTTCTGTAATCCTCCAGGCTTCCTTGCTACGCAGCAGAAGTGCCTGCTAGGGCAGACTCCTGGCACTTGGAATTTTCAGGTAAGGCTCTGTACGTGTCCCAGGTAAACAACCAAGAGGTGCGCTCCCTGCTGCTCTGCATCTGCCTCGGCACCAGGGCTCGGCCAGCAGAGATCTCCAACTGGAACACCACCCACTTTAGTAAAATCTAGCACTTATTTACATGTATTTCCTGTTGCTCGCAGTAGAGCAGCAACAGAGCTTTAGAGGGTCTCTGGTGAGAGACTGCCTGGAGCAGTTCAAATGCACACCCTGTGTGAAGACGCACAAGGTGAGGGAAGAACAAAACCTGTATTTGCAATTTAGAAGTTCAGTACATTAATTTACATTTTAGAAGTTCATTTACATTTTAGAAGTTCAATAATTTCTTCCAGAAAAAAATGGGTCTGAATTTCAATATTTAGAGGACATAAGTTTTCTGGTGACATTCCCTTTTCTAAACCCTGACTTTCCTCAACCTCTGTGGTTCCCACTCTTGTTCGTTTGCCTCCTCAGACTGCCTCTCCGCTCGCATTTGTGCTTTTTTCACTGTTCCACCTTGTCGATGCCTAAGTCACAACTCACAGAAGACCCAAACAGGGAAGCTCTCTGAGAAGCTTACTGCTGAGCTACCCAAAACCACTACCCTTCTCTACACCTGCATCTTCCCAGATTCATTCACATAAATCGTGTTCATTTCAGTCATCTTCATGAAAATGGCAACAGCATAAACTGACACTGGCGAGGTTCTGATTTGATCTACAGAGTAGAGAGATCAAAAAAACAAAAACAAACAAACAAAAAAAAAAGGGGAAAAAGAAAAAAAAAAGGAAAAAACCCACCTCTGTGCCAACCCTAAGCTACCCAGTCTGAATTCAGTGCTGGCCCTGATTGACACATGGGACTAGAGCCCACCCATGATCTCTTCTGAACAGAATGTTTTGTACAGTTCTGTGCTGATTCTGTACTTGGGGTCAGGAGCTACTGAACCTGTAAGGTTAGCAGTCATTTAATTCATCTTTCAGAGCACCTTTTAAAATGTTCTTTGGTCTGCTTTTCCAAACAACTGCACCAACAGCTATACATACTTCAAGTAGGACCAGGAGAAACCAATTTCACTCTGTCTTGCAACTCAAAGATAGACCTACATACTTATGTTTTCTACTATAGTTGTATTTGTAGTACATCCAGACCCAGAGGAATCAGTCCTTCAGAAATATATGGACAGCAGTTCTCAATTTAGAGAGGCTGATCTCAGTAGTAAGGTAAGAAGGACAATTCCCAAAACATTAATTCTCCTTCATCAACCTTCATGCACATTCTGGAATTAAGTCCCAGCTACACTTGTACTGCTTCATCTTGTGAGCAATGTCTTAAAATTAGGAAGCTATATTTACCTAAGTTTTTGCTGTAACTTTTTTTCCTGACCTCTCAAAATACTAACATGATGCTATTTTTGGAAGCCAAAGGGCACAATGCCTTTCCCAACAGATGGAGTTGCTAATTTCCAGTTTCAAGATATTTTCATGACTTTAGAGAGAAGTTGGACTTTAAAGCTATCGTTAAAATACAAGTATTGTTTTGAGATACAAAATGGCTCTTTTCTTTATATCAAACTTTTCACTGAACAAGCTCTTGAACAATTTCAGTGCAAGCCTACTTGCTTTCAGAGCACGTAAAGAAGTACAACTTTAAAACAAACAGGTAAACTTGACTTCAAATTGGGGCGAATTAAGATTGAATTACCCTTGAACACAAAGAAGCTTTCTAAAGCAGTAATTCACATGAAAAGGAAACATCTCTAATCAAGAGGCATTTTCAGAATTTTTACAAAAAACAATTTATATTTCATCTAACCTGAAGTACTCCCAGCTTCCTCAAAATCGATATTTCCAAGGTGAAGGACACCAGCCACTACTCTAAAAAGATCAAGTTTTTCTTTATCATCCAGTCCAATCTTTTTCATTGCTGTGCACATTCTGTTGAAATCTCCATGATCATCTAACAGTGGATCCTTCAAAGAACCTTCTTTAAGATACTATAAAACAAGAAAAACCAAAAATTCTATGTAAGTGCTTTAAAGTAAATGTAAGCAAATATTTCTAGTCAAGAATAAGTCATAACAAAAAGCATACAAAAGCATGCCAAACTAAGTAGAGATTTGAGTTCTTCATACCATATAGGCTTCACAAGAACCTTAGTTTATTTTAAATTGTTCATACTTGGAAACATGATCTTCAAACTTAAATTTCGAAGCAAACTTCCAACTATCTTCAGAAAGAGGAAGCTAGAGAGAATGTGACTGCTAAGGACAGGGGAATATGAGGTAGTGACTAGGGGAAAGGAAGACTTTGGCTAAGGGAGCTATCGGAGCATTTAATACAAAGGAGTCCTTCTAGCCCCAAGCAGCTGAAAGAAGATGGAGGTCCTTGCAATAGGATGACAGAATGACAGGAGTATAGGACGAATCAGAACCAGGAGAATTATCCCTGTTCTAAACAGACTTATTTAGAGAAATATACTTGTTAACTTTTGCTGGTAATTAAGAAACAGAAAAATTGTTTGCAGTGGTCTGTGGGTTAGAAAAATACTATGTTGTGAAATACCAATTTAACATTTTGCTGATTTTTCTAATTTAAATACATTGAAAGCTATTTTAGGTATAAACTAGTTTTAATAGTAGAAAGTAACACATCTGCATGCAATCAAGAAACTACATGAACATGCACAGACAGCTACATTTTTACACTTATTTTTAAATGTTTTCAATTAAAAAGAATAATTAACTAAATAAAAGCCTTGTTAACGTCAAATAAGCTAACCTGATTTTTATCAAAACAAAACACCACATGCATCTGAAAAATTCACTTCACACAACATGTAGGCACATCAGTAACATTAAACTACACGTTAATTATGTAAAATGATCACCTCATCTTCCTGATAAGGAAAACACAAAAATAATTGGAGTATTAATTGACTATTCCAGCTACTTTTATTCAAATAAACAATCTTAATATTTTTTATAAAATGACAGAGCAAATACTAAACTTCCAATTAAAAAACCTGAACAAGGCAATATATTTCCTGTTTAAACTGCTCTACTAGGTTTAAATGTGATCCTTTATTGAGCCTTCAAATGGATATGGCAGTTACATGCAAGTATTATGGTATCATACGTTCTGCTACTTCATGTCTTATATATATTTTCAGAACTATTCTCTTAGTATGTTTTAATTTAGACAAACACTTATTTCAAATCAAGTTTTCTCTTATTTCAAGTCCGTCAGAGGACAAGTTTTATGACAGAACACCCACCTGTAAATCACATCAACAACAGCAGATTGCACAGGTTCATCTTCCAGCAGCAAAAATAGTGAATGTTGATACTCTATGCCTACTCATTTCAATTCTTCATTACAGGCAGATTGGGTAAACTGAGTCAAAATTCCCCAACGCTAGCCTATATGCTTGACAAGAATGAAATACCTACCAGCTTTCTGCCTCACAGTGATGTCAAATAAGTATTTTTGTATCTGACTCTCCACCATCCCTGATTATAGAAAATAGCCTACATTTAACAACAGAAGTCAGGATTACATGCTCAGTGTTACACTAATATAACCACTAGAAATCCAGGGGTAGACTTGACAATGTTGACTTGAGCAAAGGAAGTATCTATACAGTCTCTCATAGTTAAGCACGAGCTTCAAGACCAAGTTATGAAAGAGATGGCATGGCCACTTGGTGGAAAGAGGCTCTTGACTAAAGTTATTTTTGTATTTTTGTCAGATATATATGCAGCTTACCCTGCTACTGAATCACAAATATGCATTTGATTAATATTTGAAATATCTTCCAGCTACACAAAAGTGAATTTCATACTTTAAGTATGAGTAGATGAAAATTTTATTAGAGAACAGAATAGAAGTTTAATTAAGTGTTTTAACAACTTCCAATTCATATATACTATTAATTTAGAACAAATTCTTTAGTATCCTCATGTGAACAGCTGAAAGGTTTAAGTGCTACAAATTCTGGTAATTCCAGTTCTAAAAAATGTAAACAGAGATGGAGCAAGAAGATATAAATGTTTTGAAGCTTCAGACTTTCATCCAGGAAATGCTATGCTCTGGCATAACCAGCAGTTAATAGCAAGGAGAAAACAAAAACCTTTAAAGTGTACCGAGGAGAATACAGCCATGGCTAGAAGTGAGGTTGGACGACTGATTTTTAGAACAGTTTGGAGCATCATTTCAAAACTCCAGGTAGTAAAAATGGCTCTGGAAAAAACATTGCTTGTGACCTATTCCTAGCAGTAGTTAAGATTTGAAAAAAGAAAATTACAAAAGTCTTAGATTTTTGTTTTCTGCAGAAGACAAGCTGCATCATTAAGTGTTACATTATTATAAGAATGAAGAGGAAACCATTTTATATACACTGTTCCATTTGGGATTTTATGATGCATGTTAAAATGTATTTCTAGGACTGAACTCCAAAGCAGAGTTCTGAATATAGCAGCTTTGAGAGTACCCTCTTAGACCTATAAAGATGTGTAAAATGAACATTTCATTCCACACTGTAAAATTCTAATCACTTTCAACTCTATCTCCATTACTTAATAATATAAACTAACTGAAGATAAAAACATACCTCAGGACTCTTGCGATTTTGCAAAATCTGCTTGTCTGTTTCTTTGTTAGCGAAGAATCTGGTACAGCCTCGATTTAAATACTGTAACAATAAAAAAGTGGAAATGCATACTTAAAGAGAGAAGTAAGGAAAACATATGCTTTTATTTAAGGCTTACCCTACATAGCGTGAGTTAACCATTTGATACAAACAACATAGTAAGTGCTCATAATTCATTCCTCGAAAATGTATTTATTTACATCTACAAAATTAAAGAACTGCAAGAGCACCAAACTTCTGTTGAAAGTTTCTTGATTTTGACAACTAAAATACTTTTTGACGCAATGGGATATTCATTAAGTCATACAATATTTTCTTAGTTTTTGATTCTATTAAACCTATTCAAGGAGTCCAGGATTACAGAAAAGACAACCAAAATTAGGAACCAAAAGAATTAATTTTCTGGCCTATGTGTAATATGAAACTACTAATTTTTCCTCACCAGTGAAATATTTCTATAGGTAGTAGGATAGTGTATTAAAAAGCCTGAAGAATATTTAAAGCTTATAGCATGGTCTATGCAGAAGCCTTATTTAGAACCTGGCTTCTGATATCCACCTCATGTTGTATAGTAATCTCAGATTTACTGTTCAGTAAATCAGACTGAATTAAGATTTAAATAATTACTTTTGCTTTCAGCAAAATAGGATCGCCAGCTTTTTCTTTCTGATTTGTTCAGCTGAATGTAAGAACTCTGTCCAAGAGCTTGGACAGAGCCCTTTGTCTGAAGGAAGTGAACTGATTCTTTGCTCTTTGATTGAACAAAGATGTTTTCTAATAGGTGAACACAGACAATTCTACTCTCTGATTAAAATTTACATGCAAAATTCCAAAACCCCAAAATATTCTTCAAAGCATTTCTAACAGCAGAAGAAAACTTGGTGACAAATTTAATATTAAAACAAAGTGACAACTGTTCAAAGTTAGCTTGGTGTTTAACAAAGTACTGAAGTTTTCTTTATCAGCCAATAAGAATGCGAAGCACAGCGTATTTTAAACACAATATATCCCTGTATTACAGCATTAGTAACACAATCCCAGAAACTGGGGATGGGAAGTGAAAAAGGTCATACTTTTCAAAAAGAGTGTGGAAACTTATCTGACAGGCTGAGAATGTGAACCAGCATGGTATTCAATGATAACCTACATAGAAGACATTTAATCACAAGATAATGGCTTTCATTTGAAAGCTAAAACCTTGAGTAAATTTATATATTAAATCAGGGAGAAATTATATTTTTAAAAGAACACAAATACACAGTTTCAGGTTATCATACAGCGCATCTAAATACTGTTGTACTTGGGTTTTGCTTTGTGTGGTTTGTTTGATTTATTTTTTTTTAGTGAAGTACAACACCCTGTTGTAACTTCAGTGACCCAAACATAAGGCAAACTGACTTCTCTTCCTGAAATTTAGACGTGAAAGAAGTTCAGCTTCTCATCTCCGTCAACTATACTCCAGGTACAGAATTACTCCAGGTACAGATTTACTGTGCACCTTTACTTTCATGGCCATGTGGTTCAGTCCAAGGCACAAAGACCTACAAGGTTCAGCGCAGGGTCTCATGACCTTGAATTTCTGAAAACTTCTGCAGGGCAACCTAGAACACGAGCACCCAGGACTGCACGCTTTCATGTGGGTGTGCTGGAGAACGGATGTGTAGGAAGCCTGCAGAACTATTTGCATAATCCTTGGCCAAGTAAATTCTCACTTCCCCAGGGAACCTGCAGGGGAAGGATGAACTGATATGGAGGTAATGGCCATCAGTGCTGCTGAAATCCAGAGGACAGGTCAGGCAGGTGCAGCCAATGCAGTGTCTTGGTTTACATGCCCAGAGCAATGTGTCCCTATGCCACAATGGCCAAATGTATGGGGAGAAAGATTCCCAGGGATCACTTAAGTCAAAGGGAAGCAAGCCCATGGGGTGAAGAGAATTAAGTTATCCTTTATCTGTTAATAATGTTTTGCTTCTGTGAAAAAGAAAAGAAAAAAAAAAAAAACCTTAAATTTGAGATGATCCTATTTCCAACAAAGTGAACTTAAGAGAAACTAGGCTTGAGTCTTAGAACTCGAGCTGGCCCTAATTTGGACTTTGACTTGATAAACTAAAAGGCACAAGACAAGGGGCACAATAGAGCCAATGCTAAACTGTGACTTAAGGGATGAGTTTTTCTAAATAACCAATTTTAGAGTATGAGGTTTTTTTATTACTATCTTTCTTGTAAAAAAAATACTATTGATAGGAAAATACTGATCAATCATCAAACCTTGCCATAATATCACAATCTGTTATCAGAAGCTTGAAAGGTGGCATTTCTATGGATTCTGAACCAGACAGACATGCAGTCAACAAAACATGGTAAAAAAAAAGTGACACAAGTATGCCTATTCAGAACCATTTTATGATGAAAACTGAAGCAGCAAATAAGAATAAAGAACACACACAAAAAAAAAAATCCTGACAAAAGAAATGCAAATTTAAGAGGAAAATTGATCTTTTACAGTTTTGTTTTCCTAAAAACCTTCTATAAAGTGATATTTGATGAAAATTTAGAGCAATATGGGTAATAAACTTTATGAATATTTATATTCTTTTACAAGCTTACAAAGATGAAAATTATCCTAAGGGTTTCTGGTTTTGTTTGTTTGGTTTTTAATTAAAAATAATTTAACGGAGAGAAAAAACTGTTAAAATTTTTTAGTTTAACATGCAGAGTGGACCTTTCACATGCAAGGAACTCAAGATTCAAATAGTAACTCACAGTAAAGCAATAAAATCCTTAATGGAAATTAAAGTGCCTGCTACAATCTCAGTAGCAGCCAAAAAAAAAAGTCACCGTGTGATAAGGCTGGTGTGACTATAAACTATTTAGAAAGATATGCAAGAAAGTGTCCTCTGTAAAAGAACTCAGGCTGTTAAGTACTGTACTGCACCAGCCTGATTTTAAGAAGGTTTTAAGTCTGACCCTGACATCTATAACCTTGGGTGCTCTCATGAGCAGAATTCTTGATTTCAAAAAAAAACCCAAGAGTGGCTAGGCAGCATATTCTAGAAATAAAAATCTATTAACTTCAAGAAAGAAATTTCAATGGAAAAATGGCTGCACAATAAACACATGTACTTGAAAGTCTGTTCAACATTTTAGTTTTAGAACATACAAGAGAATCCTGCACAGAGTAACTGTAGAGTAAAGAAGAAAGTTTTGAAAACTAGCTCCACATTTTACAAATATAAATGGTGTTGGGTGTTTTTAAGTATTGTGTTTGTTGGGTGTTTCAAAAGAAAACTTTCCTTCTAGGGAATGGAAGGAGTTCTTTCCTAATAAGCATCAGAACAAGTTTCCATCACGTAGGTGAGTACAAATAGACAAAATATAAGAAGATACAAATTAAATATTTAAAGAAATAACGTAAGGTCTATGAAGACCCCTAGGAACGCCTTGAGAAAGTAAGGAAACTTGTCCTAAAATACTGCCACGGCTTTTAGAGAGCAAGATCACCTTGATACCACAGTACAAATGTACAATGCACACAATATGGAAGTGCAGCTCTGTGCCTATTTCCTGGCTCATCCATAAGGAGAGACTGACTCGGCCAAGCCAAGAGGCAGCAGCCGCCTGTTTGGTGAGCAGTGTACCCCACCTTCCCCACAGCGAGTGCACTGATTTAGGTTTTGCCTGTGCAACCCCCTCTTTGCACAAAACTGGTAGGACATTTGTATATTTAAAGCTTCTAGCCCTCTGCTGAATTCTGATGGAACTGAGTACAAAAGGGAAAGCAGCAGATAGGCACAGTTCAAGTTTTATTTAGAAATCCAAGTAGGAAGATCAACCAACAAAGAAAACAATCAGCACAATAACATAATTCTTTGTTAGCAGTGCTTCTCATCTCATTTAAGATCAAGGAAGTCTAAAAAGATGACAGTTATTTAGCTTATGTCCTAGTAATTCCACATTGTTGTATTACAAAACCCTTCAAAACCCAACAGATTTGGTCTGCGTATTTTAGGAATACACAAAATTCCCTTTCCATCACGTTCCAAGCCAAACATAAGGCAAGAAATGGTGAGAGATGGAAACAAATGACAGAACACAAGCAAAGAACTGACTGGTATTTACCAGTAGATTTGATGTGCACTGAAGAAATTCACACTTTAAATATCTAAAAGAGCCTATAACAACATTACTAACAGCTGGGTATGCAACAGTACATTTTTCTGGAAAAGCACAGATTCCTCAATTTTAAGACAGAGAAAAAGTATAGGAATTCTTCCAGTAAAGAAAAATGTGAGGTAGCTTTATTCCAAGATCAAATAGATGTAACAGAAAAAAAAAAAAAAAAAAAAAAAATCTGGTTTTTTAATAGGAATGAGTCTGTCAAAGATAATAAATAGAGATTTGAATATGATCTATATGAAAAATCCATATATGACGATATGACAAAATGCTATCTTTACAAATGCTGACTCTGATACTCACCCTAAAGTTGTCAGGAGAGCTTAGATATAGCTTTTCTCTGATGTCTTCTGGAGCACCAGCACAAAGCCTGTAAAAGATATGATAATTCCTCTCTTCTTTGCCTTGCACACAGATCCTAGATTTCTCCAGAAGGTAGTGTGACACAAATCCACCAACCACCGAGTTCTAGGAAGAAGAAATATTTTTCTGATTATCTGAATATTTGTTGCATTATTTGAGATTCAGGTTTTCAATTTACATTTGCCTGATCACGACTCGCTCAATAGAAACTGCTCCAAAGAAGATTAAAATCTACCTATACCTAATACATATTAAGCCTAGAAAAGAAACCATTGCCTTTACCATTGGTTCTCTCCCCAGCTCATATATTGTGTATACATACACTCTTCTTAAAAGAAGGGTCTTCTTCACCCCAAAAAGCAGAAATTTGTAGCAGAACCTCAGGAGTTACAGGAAAGAGCATTGCTACAGCCATCCTTACACTTTTTGGATGACAGTGCTATTATAACCTTCTTTAGTTGCATTTCACTGAGACTCTTGTAAGATAAAAGGAATGGTTAAAATTATAGAACACATATTTGGACAATGTCTTAGGCAAATTAATTATGACATGACATTTTATTTCCAGCACTTGCACTTCTTAATTGAGAAGGAATTCTGACACAGATTTTTGAGAGCTATTTGTTATCTGGCCTATAAAATTCCTTAGAGAATTTTAGAGAAATCTTAATAGCAAGGAAATTCCTGAAGTTAATGGCCATTACAGGAACTAAGAAGGATTAACTAACTGACAAATCTGATTGCAGTTATGCAGTAGTTCCCTTATTCAGGAGGTCTCAGTCTGTACTCATATCACTTTGAGAAACCAGACCTAAAAAGGTGACCACAAAGTGAGACGTGATGTCTTGTAAAAAAGGGTCTCAAGTAACAGGCTGATCTTGCAGTGGAAAGCTAAAACAAGCTTTGAAGCAGTTTCTGAAGATACTCGGATGGCTATTTGCTTCAGCTGAAATAATTAATCTGAAACATCATGTAAGTGTTGATAGCTAAATTGACAGATCATGAATCCATCATTTCAAGTAAAAATTTTGATCCTTTCCATAACTTTATTAACACAAACCAGACCAACAGATAAAGTCCCTCTATCCAGAAAGGAGTTTAGTTATTTACTATCTAAACTATTAACAAAAGCTCTGAAGTTAAATTACAAACCAAGTGATGAAAACTTAGGAAAAGACCACAAGCTCAAGACCAGATAATGAGCTTTAATTGTGCAGGAAAAGAAACAAATTCTTGCAGTTGGTCTGTCCTCAGTCAGAAAGGTGAGGATGCATGTATGCAATCTCCACAGAGAACATCAACAGGAGTCTTCAACTTGGACATAATGACCAGCCATACAGTGATCCTGAATTGTGGAATGTGTGTATGCATATGCCACCCGAACAAAGAAAATTTTTCTTAAGAGACACAGTTGAATAGTATTTCTGTCAAAAAACCAATTCCTTGACTTCTGTCACACACAGATTACTATGTGAGGTCCCAAAATTTCATGCAAATACATTAAAAAAATCAGTAATTCATTTGAAGTTGAAATACATTTATATCTAATACACAACTCACACTTATTTGTGCATTAAAGGAATACATGAATAGCAAGTGAGTTAGTCTTCATATGAGAAGACTCACATATGCAATGAAGGGACCCATTTTTGATCTTTTGTGGGTGGAAGCAATTTTCCTACTGATTTGCCACTGCCTTCCAGTAATGAGACAGTACAGTGTGGCTCTGTTTTTTCTTTCAAGGTGACACAATACAAATCAAATCTGTAAAGTAGGACAGTGGCTATTTGCTGCAAGACTAGTAAGTCTATTCAGCCTTCTGCCAGTCTAGCGTTTCCATTATATAACAAAAAAATCATCACTGGTTATCTGTAACAAAATTCCAGTACCTTTTCATTGAAGTGAATTTCAACAAATTTCCCAAAACGACTGCTGTTGTTGTTGCGAACAGTCTTTGCATTTCCAAAAGCTTCTAACAGGGGATTTGCTGTTTAAAAAAATCAATTTTTGTAGTGTTAAAATTCAATCAAGAAACTACTGAAAAGGAAGCGAGAACAAATATATTATAATTAATCAGGGAACTTATTTAGAATAAGGTTTGAAAATTAAAGGAAAGATATTACCTATTAGGAATAACCAATTTTGCAAATTATACTGGATATATTGTGGTGGAATGTAAAATTAAGTACTTAAATATCACATAACTCTGCAACATACTTGAATCAATACTGCAAGAAATTCAGAGACAAATGCCAAAAATTATTCAGTGGTGTTCTTCTATAGGAAGTAGGAAAATAACCGATACATAAACTACATGAGACAACACAGAATTTGACACTTCCCAGTTAGTTATTATTCATGAAATCTAAACTACCCACTTATCCCGCAGACAAAAATGCCACTCTAAATGTCAGGCATGCAATGTATTACATTGATTCGGGAATTAATAAACATAATATTAGAAAAGTGTGTTGATTTCAAAAACCACTTAATACTGCCCTTTCAAATTAGGTCAGTTAAGTGACTGATTTTAATTTTTACTGTCTGCTGCTTTTCAGCACGTTAGAGCCCATACAGAAGGAGTGGCAGCAAGCAATCTAATTCTCATATACATATATATACACACACAAACATCATGCACGGTGTAAGCAGTTTGAAACTGCTTATTAGTTATGAAATAGAAGGCCTCTGAAAGACTGCATTTTACTAGCTTTGAAGATCAAAGAAAAATAGTTTACTGAACCACGTTAACAATAAATCACTAAAAATATCTGCAAGATATTTTAAGGCTTCTAGCTAAAAAATAAACACTGGAAACTAAGTGAGCAGAAACTCAGATTTAAAACTCCACTGACAACCATTTAAATATATCTGCTCCTACAAAAATTAAAGAATGAAGGAATAACGTCAATGGTTGCATAAAGTATGGATGATAATGCATCATGTAATAAGACATGAAAATTCACTTGTTTGGTTTGGCTGTATTTTCAATTTTTTTAATACTTAAAGCTTATGAAAATGCAAATCTGACTTCTTACAAGATCTTTGATAACTATTCAGGCATTTTATGTAATATTAAGTTTTAAAGAAAGGATTATGAATAAAACCAAATTGCACAAGGTCTTTCAGCTAGGCTGAAGGTTCCTCTAGTAATACATATGCCATAAGCGTACTCATTAAAATCATGCCTAAAAACCTTCGGAATTCATGCATCAGATGCTGTTTTAAATTAAAAAGCCCAAACTCTTTGAGGAATACCTACAAGTACCAATTAATTTGCATCAGGCATTATCCAACTCTTGCCCAGTTTCTGAGTTCCTTTAGCAGACAGTGGATTTCACTAAGGAACTGGTTTAAGCAGACCTACAGCAACAAGAGATTAAAGCCTGCAGTACTTCTCTTGAATAAGTGGTTCAAATTTGAAAACAGAAAAATTTAAAGCAAGAGTAAATTATTTTTTTAAGAAAAAGACACAGAGTCAAGAAATTTCAAAATAAATTTACTGTATGCTGTAGAGGACTAAAACTGATGTATGAGGCATTATTAGAGAGAGTTGTTTGGTTTTGTATTTTCTCAAAAAGCTATTTTCAATTAGGTACATGCAACAATAGAGTCTCGATGAGGTTGATCAACACAGTCTCTTTTCACCTTGCTTAGGAGACTATTGTAAAGATAGATACAATCAAAGTGCTAATCTGAATTATGTGATTTCTGACAAAAATTATATAAGAGAAAAATGACCCAGACCGATGCTTTAAAAGAACTTCCCTGCTTTATTTGACTTTGAGAACTTGATGGTGAGGAGGAGAAATTACATTTTCCTGGTTCTAACAGATAGTAATGAAAAAACAATCTCGTCCTTGCAGATTTTATGCAATTTAAAATTCCATCTTAGGTACTACCTTGAGTACATTGTGTGTGTAAGGTTCGATTCAAACACACACATAAACATTTTCTAGATCGACAACTGTATGATACTGTAATGAATAAAAATAAAGTAAATGACAAATAAAAAAAAAAAAATTTCAGACGCTAGGATCAAGGTAAACTACCTGTAAATTATGCCCTGGAAAGTCTGATAGTATTTCTATGCTAGCTTTTATTCATTTGCTCATGACTCACATTTCTGAAAAAAGAATAATGTTGGAATCTGTAGTTAAATGAAATAAAATTGAATACCTTCTACAATTCTATCATCGATATCTTGGCCACTACCATAGGATTCTGTCAAATACCTGTAAAGCAAGATAAAAATATCAGTATCATCCATCTCATGTCAGGTTTCCTCAATTAAGCAGGGTTTAACATGGCTGTGCACAAATACCAACTATTTACTGTAGGGAAAGCATACTGATTTTAAGTTTCAAATACCTATGCACTTTAAAATAAACTTTAACTTTTCTTTAAACTTTTAATGTTTCTTTTTTGTTAAAACAAAAATATTCTTGCATGCTTCAATTTTTTTTCAATACTCCAAGGCCTGCTAGAAATTTCTTTTAGACATGCATATAAAAATTACAGTTTAATAGAAATATAATCAAAACTATTACTGTATTATCTGTAATTATGAATAATCTTATTAAACACATAAGGTTTCATGTCTGTTTGCTGAATTTAAGACTGTTTCCATGCATACAGTTTCTGTATTCATAACTATCAGCGTTAATAAAAAACTATATGGAGATGGTGAGGATAAGAAATTGCAGGTATATAATTAAGGCAAGATTCAATTTAGCAATTGAAGAAAGAATTAGAAAATAAAACCACAATGTACTTGCTCCAAAGTTCCAGTCTTTTTTTATTTTTTTTTCCCTGCACACAGGGCATGCTTTCTGGAAATTCACAGGTGAATCTGGGACGAGTTGAAAACAATTCTTGAAAATTGGGCCTTCCAAAAAACTTCAGAAGCCCTAGAAGAGCTGTACTAGTACCTTTTACTTTCTAATCACCCAAGGGTAAAATCTTTCAGCTTTTAAAACTCAATTTTTTGTACATGGACTCTGTGGTGGAGGGTGGTGGGGAGAAGTAACAGCAATGATATTCGCCTTTTGTGTAATGAGCTCTTCCTTTGCTGAGAAGTGGAAGAATAATCTCCTTTAAGAGCATCTCTGAGATATTATTCCAGTGCCTGCTGTCGTTTTTTGTTGCTCTTATCAGGAATAAAGTCAGGATGTCCCCTGTAAAAAATCATTACCAGCACCTTGCAGCAATTCTTGAAGCTATCTATGAAAGGTTGCACAGGGGCAGAGCAGAGCAGTACGAAAGACAGACAGAACAGTTGTGACAGTTCTTCACGGGATGTGGAAAATAATACCTCTACGGTACATAAATACTAGAAAATACATGGTATTAGGGAAAAGGCAATCAAATACTTATAGAGAGAAGCAAGTCCAAGGTGGGGCAAGGGAGCGTATTCACACTACCCGCACTGTGCTTCCCTGCATAATCAGGCCACCTATGACATAGGTGTATTTAATGGAGCAGTTCTTTCCACTTACAGTGTTCCAGAGTGATAAAAAGCCATTAAAGGATAATGCGAATATGGAAGCAAGGCTGATACATATCAGCAATATGGCTTCCATGTAGTTTAATACACTTGATATAGTACTGGTCATACATGAACATCAATAAATAAATAAATCCCATTATTCAGTCTTTTTCAGTAAACTAGGGTAAAGTAAAATATATTAAAGTTAACACCCCTGGATACTCAAGCAAACTTTAAAAAAAAAAAAACCAAAACCCCAAAAACCCAAGGGAGAACACAGAAATACACATTTATGGCAAAACCAACAGTGTCTTCCAAGATACAGTTAAAATGTCTAGTTACATTTTTTTATCAACCACAATACCAGATGTGCAATACCAAAATGACTGTATCATAAACCATAATAACTACATGATGCCACTACAATTGAGTTAAGGTTTCTGTGAGTATGTAGCTGTTTCTGCACATTATCATGTCAGCATTTAAGTTTAACTCAATTTCTTGTAATAAAGTGCGTGTAGAAGCTAATATATATCTTGCTGAATTGTATTTTAAACCTACTGATTACCTTAGTTTGCTCTGCCTCTATGTCAACCAAATGCATAAACACAAGAGATTTACATAATAACTTTGGTCCAAACATACAAACCTCAGAACAAATTTAGTGTTTTCTGTCTTGCCAGCTCCTGATTCTCCAGAGACTATGATGGATTGACTCATCTTAAGCACTTTCATGTCACGGAATGCTTTATCAGCTTAAAAAAAAAATACAGTTAACATGACAAAAATTAATACTCAGCAGAATTACAAGGATAAAGTTAAGATACAATGCAAAAATTAAAATGTAACATTTTCAGGGAAAAAAGCTAAATCTTTACAATTGAATGCATTAGAGTTTATTAAAGTCTGTTTCCCTTTAATTTATACTATAGTTGCAATTCTTCCAACACTGACATGTAAAAAATCAAAGTCTTGAAAACAAAGGCCTACTCAACTATATCCAGGATAAAACAAAATAAAATCAGCCATCTAGGACTAAGTCTTTTGAATTAAATATATTTACAAAACAGTAATCAGTGTTACTTTTATACAATTTTAAAAGGGAAACTGGGTTGTACTTTGCAACAAGTAACATCTGAGGAAACTTGGAAAAACTGTCTCCTGTTATGCAACAGGTACTAAAACCCTAGCTATTTATATTTTTGATTTCAAAATAAAATACAAAACAGTGAGAAGGCTTTTAACAAGTCAAACTTTGATTATAGTTTCCAGTTATTTTTTATTTTCAAAAGTGACTGAAATCGGATTTATGCCATAAATAACATTTCAGTGTACTTTCTGTCTGTAACACAAGCATGTAAAAGGAAACAGTATATGTGCCCTGGCAACATAATATAAGGCAAAGAAAATTACTACACTGAACAACAGTGCCAATCATTGTTATGCCTTTTTCACTTATAAAATTTGAATTTATTTCTTTTTTAGTTTTTTTTTAATGGTTGCAAATTATATTTAAACTCCTTAGACTTAAAACAGTGGAAGTGCAGAATAATCCTAACAGAGTTGTCACAGTTGCTAATTTCCAAGTTCTTCAAACTTCTCAAAGATGAGAAGATTTGCAATTTTACCCATTAGTGGTTTTATTTTATAATAGCTCAAAATAAATTAATTACTGCTACAGGTGACAATTTACAGGTAACTCTGAAGTATTCAATGTTTTTTTTTTAAGAGACAAATACAGGCTCAATACATACCAATTGCAAAAACATGTGGTGGTAGTGTTCCCAGCGATCTACCCTGGTACTTTTTAATAGTATCTGAAGAATAAAACTTAGGTATATCAAAGTATGGATTCACTGCAATTAGAATGTTGGCTACATAAGTCTGTGAAAAAAACAATGAACAGCAAATTATTAGCCAGTATCCAAGCAAGTGGTTGCAGCAGTCGCCTATTACTATTGCAGACTATAGCCTCCGTATAACAATTGCATTTATGATTCTCTCCAGCTAATGCAAATACAAGACAGGATATATTTTTAGAGTTCCTTTAATTATCTTCTCAGCACTTCTGTGAAATTATCCTGGGAAAATTTCCTAACCACCGAGCTGTGGAGCATATCCTGAATCTGACCTTTCTCCCAGTCTCCTTTTAAATTATTTCCTATTGTCTGCATTACTGGATCAAGGACAGGACGCCAAAACCTCCTGCTCAAAAGCGCATAAACTAAGCTCATGGATAGCATAACACACTGTCCTCCAGTGAGGAGGATAGCTTTTCAATATCTAATGGAAGCAACTCAGCAGGAAGGACTGACAGGATCCTGCCTGGGAAGGCATTCAAGCCAGGCAATAAAAGCATTCAGCCAAGAGAAAATTAGCTATAGCTGCTTCAACAGCGAGAAATACAGAATGCAAGTGTTCTCTCACAGAGAAGGGATTTGAGAAGAATCTCAGACAAAGGCTGCTTTTTACCTTTCCGTAGGATAAGGAAGACTGAAGAGAGGGGTTTTTTAATGTTTCTGAAAGAAACTCTCATAGCTTGGTTATAATTGCCAGGTTACATACAGGGAAAAAGAGGGGTCAGAATCAAATTAAAAATAAGATTTGCAGGAAACAATCTGAAGAAAATGAGATAAACCTTCACCTTGAATAACTTATTTCCTTTATTATTACTGAAAATGTCCCTAGAAAACTGAAATTTGGACACTATTGTGATAGATTACTAGAAGGCTGGATCACACAATATATGACGTTTCTTAGATAATTTTATTTTCAGCACTTATTTCACCTTTTCTTCAAGAGTTGTGAGTACTAATATTAATTTTCCTTTTAAAAACAAGATAAATATTGTTAACCAGGATTTTTGAAAAGGTCTAAAACTGTTTACAAGGGAAATGTAGTTAAAACAAACTGAAAAAAAAAAAAAGGTTGTTTTTTTTTTTTCTTTATTTTTTCCCCTTCGGAAAATACACCCACTCTGGACAACATATTAGTAATACTTGTTTACATTGAAGAAAGGCTTAATGAACAAAAATACTATCCTACCCCATGATCAGATTTAGGATTTTACTTCTTTGAAGGGTTTTATCATTTGGCTGGGTTTCTTTAAGGACTGTTTTTCCAGAACAACATTCAAATGGCCATTTTTATTTATTTATTTTAAAGCTGGTGCTTGATCTTGAGGTATAAAAAATTTAAAGCTATGTAAATTAGCTGCAACAGAAGAAAACAATTACACTTTCCTTTTACATTTATATAAAAGGGTTTAGCTAAATTAATTTTACAACAGTATGCTAAAAGAAAAGTCGATTATTTTAACACAGCCACTTAAAAATATGTAGAACTGTTTTGTATTATCCCTAGCCAGCTTTCTATTAGGAAAAAAAATAAGAAAGAAAGAAAACTCTTATCTTCTGTTTCACAGCTGTCAGTGTCTGGGCAGATGGCAAGGACAAAATGTAATTTAGTCAGAATTCATTAAGTACAATTAGGCAATTTGATAGCAATATAAAAGATTAAGATGGACATCTGAGCTAGGAGGTGTCAAAGACAGCACCTGTTTGCTTCGTTCAAAAATAATGAAGAAAGAAAACCATCTTTGTTAACAGTGAAACAAGTTACCTGTAGGAACATTTGTGATACAATGCTGTGCGCTATGGTTGCACACGAACAGTCATGTAGAGAAAAACCTGCTGCTCTGCCTGCTAAAAATCAGATGTGATTCTGATGTCAAAGGATAATGTAAGAGGAAAAAAAGGCAAAAAAAGGCCTACAACCTCAACCTTTCCATGTTCGTCATTCTGTTATAGGAAAAAAAGCAGAGTTGGAAACACTTGGTGAATTTTTGAAAGGACATCTCTATTAGACTGGTTGTCATGACACACAATACTTACATAAATTCTGTCCTTACTGTACCGAACTTTGATATTGTGAAGGAGAGTAGCTTCATTTAAATACATCAGGGAACCTGTAAGTGAAAAAGTGCCACATACCATTAAGAGCACTACTAAGGACTACCTTCATGTACAGACAAAACACTAAATCTTGAATTAAGGAGAATTTTCTTCCCCTCTACTCATTTACAGTTTAATCCTATCATTTCTTTACACTGTCTTGAGGCAGAAGTACTGACTCAACGTACATTTTAAAAACCACAGACCTGCTCTGAACTGTACAATTGGAGTTACAGAAAGCTGCTGAACAAAGAGTTGGACTGCAGGAGCCTCAAATAAAGGCTGTGCTCAGTGTAAGCTCCTTTAACCAGACTGTCAGACAAACACGGTGTGTCTGCCTTTATACCAGCCTCCAAGCACAGAAACTGGTGCCTACCAAAATCCCTACCAATGACTGTTTCCTTCCTTCCAGCTCCCCTCTCCAATCTCATCCACAGTGTCCCCAGGGTAATGCCACCCAACTGACATTTGGAGTAACAGCTGGCTCCTCATGATTTTTGAATTGACGAATATAAACATCTAATCTGGATCTGGAGGCAGCAGCAGCATCATCACAACACCAGGCACTAACCCAGCCTTCCCTGCTTCAATTCTGAATTTTGTTAGCACTAGGCCTCCTCAGAGAAACTGTTAGGGGGAAAAAAATGCTAACACACCAAAACCTAGCTGTGTTTTTCTCCTTTGTTCTTTAACATAAAACACCTGACCCTGAGATTAGCTCAATTGGTTAGAGCATGGTGTTACTAACACCAATGTCGTGGGTTTGATCCCTGTATGGGCTATTATTTATTTAAGAGTTGGACTCGCTCATTGTGGGTCCTTTCCAGCTCAGAATATTCTGTGATTCTGTAACTGCTGAAATGTTACAGGATGGTGGCACCCACAGAAAGCTTCAGACTGTACAGGTTCACATTCTGGCAAAGCTGGTCCTTGTTTTCAGCTATAAAGCACTGGAAAGTGTCAGCAGCGTTAATTATAGAGGTCATTTCCACTGTAACATTGTTAAAATATTAGCCCTAAGCCAAATGAGGGCACTACTCATTATACAGCCTCTATTTTCAAATATGCTCAATTCTTTTTATCTCACTGCTTAAAATTCAAATGCACAACACTATTTTGCGTAGTTACAACTGACTGACTGCCATACTGATAAACCTTACAGTAACAAAGTATAAAAACTTGTGTACATCCGACTACTGTGGATTGAGTAAGCACTGTGCCACTAATGTCTTTTCTTTTTAAGGAAAGACTGGACGTGGCACTTAATGCCATGGTCTAGTTGACATGTTGGTGTTAGGTCAGAGGTTGGACTCGGTGATCTCAGAGGTCTTTTCCAACCTAATTGGTTCTGTGATTCTGTAATGGTAACTGCTACCTTGCACCTCACACAAGGGTCACATACACACCTCTCATCTATAATAACCAACAAAGTTGTTTTAAGTTGAACTGGCATCCTTTCTCAAGGGCTGCAGCAGCAGAAAAGTAGTCTAACTTATTTACACAAATGTCCCAGAAGGGCAGCCAGTTTGTATGCCCTCAAGTCAACCTGCCCGGCCACCTCGCCCAGCAAGGATACCTGAGTTCAGTAAGCACCTCTTAACATCTCCTTCAACACTCCTCCTGCTGAACCAAAATATACTGGCAAAGGAAAATGGGAGCTTCTCAAAAACATCTGTGTTTTTGTTTTCCATCTTTTACCCTTCCCCCGGCAGTGGACTGAGGAGTGGCTGTGGCTCTGTCCCCTACTATCTGCACTAGACTGGCCTGAAGCAAAGTCAGGTTCACCAGCCAATTGCAGCCTTCCTTTGGTTTGCACAGCTCTGCTGAATAACAGCCCTTCCCTCCATTACATGACTAAATACAGCTTTGTTTCAAATACCTGGAATCATTCACACTTCTCAAAGGACCTTGTAGCTTCTGGTTTGTTCAGAAGAAACCACCTTCCTCCACAAAATCCCTTGCACTCATATTCCTGTGTTGGCAGAGGCACACAAGGCACGCTTTAGCTTTACCCTAGGTAAACTCTCCCTCTGGATCACAACAGCCTTGAAATCCTGGCTGTGCACAATTCCTTCATGAAACAGCAGGCTGGCCTCCATCACCACAGTTCTCCCTCTGCCACCGTAGCAGACACAAATTCCTCCGCAACCCCACAGTCACTGGTAACTGCAGCAACCGAGCAGACACCCGGCGCTGCACAGCAGGACTCGTCCTCCCCTCCCCAGGCATTCTCGGTTCACATGGCTGAGAAAATGGCACTGGGACCACAAACTGCAGGTCTGCCTTCACCTCTTTTATTGGGGTCATCCAAAGAGAAAGAGACATTAAAAGGAAATGGGCCAGAAACAGAAACTCTTGCTCTGATGAAAGTTGAAGTCTCCTTCTCCCCCTGTGTATGCCTAGGAGGGGACAGGGTGGTAAAAAATTAGCAAACTTGAATTTGAAGTCATTTGGATCCTCAGTACTGAGATGAGAAATTATTACATAGTAATTGTCTATCAACTCCCTTGACTGTATCTTCATAAGAACCTCTCAGGTTTTGCAGTATGTTTTAAAGGAAACTGTTAATCGTTAACTTTTTATTAGGGTGCTTATCTAAACAGCAAAGGACTCCAGCTTTCACTGCATCCCCAGTGCTGTCATTGCAATTCCTCGTTAAAGCAGCTATACCTGCAGACTCAGTGTGCAATGGGAGCTTGCTCCCCAAGGGAATGTCACCACCTCAAGACATGCGAACTAAGGCTTATGTCAGCAAATTCAAAATGCATCTTCTTTAGAATAAAACCTTTAGAAAAGGCATCCATATCCAAAGGCAAAGGAAGTCATCGGAGAGAGAGAGTTCTGAATATTCATATGTCTCACGTCTAAATATAACCAGTGTATGAGTGTATGTATGTGCATTTAGTTGTCTGTATATTTACTTACACACACACAAAGTTCACATAAGTGAAGAGAGGCACTAAAAACTAGGAAATATCAATGTCAAATTTACTCACACTGGCTCTCCTGCACATACCACGAAACAAGGTTTCTATTGAAAATTATTTTATGAAGTAATTGTAAGGCTCTGCATCTGTAGAACTGGGGTTTTTTTAACCATCTTATCCAATACCGTGTCCTCATACCCACCTTTCAGGATTTTTTAGAACAGTATTATAAGCACTCAGTATAGATTTTTTTCTTAAAAATCAATTATACCCAACACAAATGCTCTCTGACAGAGAAGGAAGATGAATTTGGGATTCACACATCCTGCAAATGAACCACAACTTGTGAGCAGCAAGTTAGAATATGTTAGGAAAGTTAAACTAATGTTTGATACAGAAAGGATTATTGAACAAAGTATTTTTAAGTTTTATCTTCTACTCAGGAAGCCAAAGAAGATATTTTCTCTGACTTGGCTGAATAGTATTCTGTTGGAATATCAAATTATTTCCATAATCTCATTCCAGATTTCAGTTCCCTGACTAGGACACAGAGGTGTCAGGACTAAAATCACTAAAATCACTGAGACAGATGCACAGATTAAGTGCATTTCCCTAACAATCACCATGTACAGAGAATACAGATAACAGCTTTGAAAAGTTTGAACCCACATCCTTTTTGCAAAAATATAAGCAGCTGGAAGCAAGGCTACCAGCTTGAATGTAATGACACTGCATCATCTAAGTCAGATCGCAAGACTCAAATCTCATCTTTTTGTTTCTTATGGAGAAGCTGCAACAGCTGTATTTCCTGTCATGGGATATAAATACTAAACCCTACTCCAGGACAGGAATTGAGGTTACATCACCTAGACCAGACCCCTAGCCTCTATTTTAAATGAAGAACAATAGAAGATACTTTTGCCCACTATTTACAAAGTCATCAGTATTTTCACCAACCAGTAAACACCATAGGAAATGTTTAAAAGACTTGCCTTCATCAGTATTCAAGACAGGAGAGGTTCTGTGATTTGCTCATACAGTGCAGCAGCAGCAAAATATTTGTTTAATAGTTCTCTAAAAGATGATCACAGCACTCACTCAGCTTTCTCAGTATTCTCTCCCCTCTCCCCAGATCTGATAACTGTTTCCATTCACCTAACTATAAAATATTTAACAAAACAAAAGCCCTGCAGATCAACAGTGACGTTTATTACACAAGCTCACCTCTAAACTCCTCCTCCACCAGCACTCCTGTATCTAATTCAAGTCTATCCATTTTCAGTGGTCCTGATAAGTCTAGATTCCCATCCCCAGTTTCGGGAAGGTAATCTTAAAACTTATTTTCCATTACCTCTACTTCCGCAGGAATGCTATCTGAGAAATTCCTTAAATGCAGAAAAATGCTGTACAATACAGGTGCTGATAAAGACACTGTTTCTTTTGCCACACTATAAAAAGTACAGTTACACCCATAATGCTGAATGGAGTATTTCTGAAGTCAAGTAACAGTTCTATATGGGAATTATGTAACTATCCATTCCGCTAAAGTGTTCAAATGAAAACTAAAAAGCACGATACATTATATTTTAAATGGTCTTACTTTAAGAAGTTTAAGGACTAGCAAAGGTCATACATAAATTCAAACAAAGATGACAGGGAAGAAACAGGAAGCTTGTAAGGAAACAATATTCACTTCATTGCAGATATTTTTTTCAAATGCATAATTTATTTTTAAATTCATAACTTACAATTATCTTCCACATCCTTTTTGCTATCCTCCTCTGCAGGAAACACTTGATTGATAGCAGCCTGGAAAGTCTGTTAGATAAGAAACATTAACATCATCAGAATTCCATGAAATAGAAATATAGTTCAAAAACTGTATTTGCAGTCTGTCTTATGCAATCATACAAGTGGGTGCACTGTAATTGTGCATGATTTAAAATGAAGTCACCAGCTTTATACTTCAGAATTGGAAATTTTTACTGAGTTACTAGATGCAGACAAAAAGCTGCTGCATTTATATTACTACACTACATTATAAAAACGAATTCACTGTAATATCTATTTTAGTGCCATAATATTTGATCCTCAGGTCAAAAACTCCATGTCATACTGTGCAATACAAAAAATAAGACTGAAAAAAGTACCGCAAAGATAACAGCCTTATGACACATAATTTCCTCAGTTTTGCAAAGAAAGAATAAAGTGCAAGTCATTAGTTCAGTCAAAGGACTGTGCTGTCATTATCATATGCTGTTTGAAAACATTCCTACTTAAAATATTAATGTTCAATACATAACATCCTCTGTATCACCAAATACTGTAGCTTTGGTTGTTGTTTATTGGGGTTTTTTCATCAATAAATCAGTATTAAATTATTCCTATAAAACAAGACCTGCCTTCAATCCTTGTATTCCAGTTAAACAAAATGACCATTTATCAAGTGTTCACATTCAACTGGAAAAATTCATAACAAAAGCAGCTTTGTTTCTTTTTTCATCTCCAGAAATCATAATTTATATTGCTGTAAAAAGGAAGGAAAAACATCCAAGCATACATGCATTACAGCATCCGCACAAAAATACCTATTGTACAAGGCAGATTTTGAATTATACCTTTTTGTTTACTGTAGTAATAGCTCGTTTGAGCTAGCGACGAATGAACAAAACCCCTGTTGTACCAATTAAACGCGACAGCCACCATGCCGCTGCAGGCACAGGCTCCTTTTCCCCATGGAAATGGAGACAAGAAGTCTAGTCTAATATTTGAAAAGGCAACCAACTGGATCTAAAGAATGAACTTAATAAACAAACATGTTTGCTTGTTTAACATTGTACTCAGCAAGGTAGTCCCATGAGAAACATCTCACAGGGAAATTTAGGAGAAAAACAGCAACTTGTTTCATATTTGCTTGAGCACAACAGTATGAGAGGTCCTGGGGCTTACACCATCATTAACAGCCACAAATTCCAACTCTCTTTGAAGTGGGAAGGGTTAAAAATGTCTCAGAGCAGAACTAATTGCTGCCAGATGGAAAACATTAAATCTACAATATCCCTTCCCTACCAAGTTATCATAAAATATGCAATTTGTAGCCATAATAAAATATATTTTGTCATCCCCTTATCAGGATCTAATGCAGAAAAATATGTACAAGATGTTTTCCTAAGGGAAACAAAGCTGCTCGATGACGTTGGAACATCTGAACATCCATCACACCAACTTCCTCCTAAATATCCTTTATCAGAGATTGTCAGGGCCATGGAAGCCTTCAACAGCTTTACCTACCTCAGAAAGATGCCTGCTGCTATTCAGAGTTTTAGCAGGGCACAGATTCACCACACCCTTTCCTCCCTCTCACAGTAGTACAGTAACTACATATTATCATCATAATTTTCTCTACAAGTTTGTCAACAGTAAAGGTAAATCTTGTTTGGTAAAGATGTATTTGAATACAACAGTTCCTCACATGATCAGTTCCCTTGCATGAAACAGTGGGAAAGTTTAAAAATAATATGACCGGCTTCGCAAAAATATAACTTCACTTCTTGTTCT
Source organism: Cnemophilus loriae (assembly GCA_013397755.1). NCBI lineage: Eukaryota > Metazoa > Chordata > Aves > Passeriformes > Corvidae > Cnemophilus > Cnemophilus loriae. Next base: position 2,354,786 of record VZTF01017490.1, on the reverse strand, counting down.
TGTCTGCTGATGTGTAGACCCATTAACCACTAACAAAGACAGGAGAGAATGAACATGATTCCCAGCTATTCTGTGAGACTCTTCATAAACCTCCGATACTGTAACATTTCTGGAACTAAAGTCAGGCATGCTAAAACTATCCCAGAAGAGGAAGGGCTTTTTCAACGTCCTCGCCACTCAGCCTTCTGATTCAAGATAAATTTAAAGGGGGGGTGGGGGTGGGAAGAGAATTCATGCTGTATCATCTTCTCCATTTTTTCGCTCAATGTAAAGAGTGAGTTAATTTCTAGAATATTTCAGAAATGATAAAACAAAGCAAAATGAAGACTTATCTGAAAGCTAATGTTTTTCTGTTGGACTTTTTTAGATGAGAACATAAGTCTAGTTTCAACTACATCAACCAAAAAAATTCACTGCTGGAATGTGAATGTCACAGTTGGAATACTGCTATATGTAAGGTAAGGTACTTGTTACATAGATAAGTATGATAGCTAGCTGTGCAGAGCTACGAGTATTAAGATGTAGTATTTTAAATAAAAAATGAGCAAGGTATCCTAGATCTATCAATAAGAAAATATCCAAAGAATTTTTTTACTATATTGTCACATTTTTAATTTTTTTAAAAAATTATTTTAAGGAAAAAATGCTTCAGATACTTGAGGGAAGACTTTTGCATTAATCATAGCTTAGGACAAGTTTGTTCTAAGAAAGTGGAGAGGGTATTAATCTTATGAGACAATAAACTGGTCTTAGGAAGCAAGACAAGGTTTAGGGGGTTCTGAAAGGGATTTTTTGTTGTCTTTGTAATGAAGCAACCCTTGAAATCCAATGGTAATCTTAACTATTCTCCCAGAAACTAGATGAGCGAAAAAAGATATCTTTCCATTCAAGCAGGATCTTCTTTCTACCATGTAATCCAATACATGTAACCATGCCTTCCTTTATACCTTCCAGATACAGACAGGAGACATCCCTACTCTCAGCTGAATTTCACAAACCAACCTACAGCAGTACAAACCGTGTGTGAGACAGACAAGAGCATGTCTCACTTGTGCAAGCAAGTTGCTCTCACTGTTAAAATAAAAACCAAAACCACCTTAGCTTGAAGCACTGAACTTTGAACGTTCTGATCCTTACTTTCAAAGTACATTTATTTCTTTATGCTTAGCTGGGAAAAATACCTTTCTGGTTATTCACAGCATACCAGAGGCAGGTGGCCCATAAAGCCCTCAATGACCCTTCAGAAGTGGCACAGAGCCGTAAGGTGTCTCAGTTGATGGCAGGAGGGGTGTCAGCAAGTGCCTGCAGCACCTCACACCTTCCCAATGACTGCCAGAAACTTAGGACTGCCGATGCTCTAAGAAATGCCTGCCCCCCACTCCTCAGTGCCCCACGGTGCCCAGGATGCCTTCTCAGGGTGCAAGCCCTTCCCATGCATCTCTTCCCAATCACTTTATTTAGATTTGCTACCTCCAGAAAAAGAGTAAATTCCCCATTTGTCAATTTCACTGTCATCTGCCTTCTCCCTGTTACAGCCTCAAGGAACAAGAAGATAGGTGCAACAGGATCCAAGACTATGAATCCCAGTACATTCAGAAAAGAACACTCTAAGGAGAAATTAAAACACAATATTAGTTGAGTTTAACAGCTCGTTCTCTTTCTACCTGCCTCATTCCTTGTTCACCAGAATGTGACTGCTGGTGGGCCATGGGCCAGGACTGCCAGCTCTGGTACCACTGATCCAGTTTGGAGCCTGTTCTCAGGGCAGGACACAAGCTCTAGGTGGGACCATGCTCATTAGCAAAGCACTCTCCAGTTTCTCTGGCTTTTTTTCCAGTCCTGGCATTTATAAGCCTTGCAAGCCAATGATCCAGTTTTTGGGAAGAGGTTCTCATCACGTAACACATGCATCCTCTGTTCCAGTAAAACGCTCCTGCAGCTCGCAGTACAGCAGGCTGGGTGACTCAGATCCCCACCTCCCTTAGACACACAGCCTCTGCACGGAACTGTAAACACTAGGGGATGGGCTGTGGTGCCCAAAACTGCCACTGCTGGGGTTTAAGTGAATTGGTGTGTTGGACCTTCACAGAGTCTGGACTGGGTAACTCGGTTTCATAATATGAAGTAACCTGCCACCACAATGGCCTCATCTCCTCGGCCACCCTTCCACTGCTTGCTGCCGTCCTGAAAACTTTCCACTCTTCAAGTTGGATCTGACCTCGTTTGGGGCGTCACGCACAGCACAGCAGGCGGAGCTGGGAGGGTGCCACTCTGCAGTGCCAGAGCTGACTACGGGTGGGGATGGGAGGGAGGGGATTAAGACAGGGTGAAACTGCTGCCTTGCAGCATTTACTGCAATTATTGGCAACAGTAAGTGTCATAAAAGGCAATAATCAAACACATGCATACACATTTCCTTTTCAGACTGTGACCTCTGGTAAGCTACCAGTGCCTACAGAGAATACATATCACATGGTAATGACCCAGATTAAAAAATAATAATAAGTTACCCTGCCTGGATATGTTTACAAGATTAAGTTACTCCTCTCCTCCCTGTAATTATCATGAGCAACTCTGGAACTGCTGGATCACTCATTCTTGCTGAAGAGTGCTTCTGAACTACCATTTTAAGAAAACAACATGATAATGAGTATTAATGCTGACTACTTCAAATGAATGGTCTAAGTGCACAAGGACAGAGGCATCTTAAAAAGACAAAAAGCAATGAGAAGTGTTTCTCTAAAAAGAAATCAATGATACCTTGAAAAGACTGAGAAGGTAACCAAGAAAACTTTTTACTCCACCTTTATTAATATAAGGTTGATTAATTAAGTTTGATAGTTAAAAATATAGGATCATAATCTCTACAGCATTTAGACTGTGAAGTGTTTGTTCCCTTAGATGAATGAACATTAGGCTCTTAATTGATCTGCTTAATTCAAAACAGACAACAGCAGAATAACAAGCTCTCTAGACAAGAGATTTTTTTTTTGTTGAGAAAACCATGAAATGAAATATTTGTATCTTAGGATCATTTTTTGTTATTTTGGTTTTTTTCTTTTAATTATATACGGTCCCTGAAAGGAGCATATTTTAGAACTAAATAGTGACTCAGACATATCCTTATCCTTATTGTTTCTGTTTCAATGTAAAGGCTTTTGCTCTTTATCACATCAGGACCATTAGGGAATATAAACAGAAATAGCAGTGGGGGTGAAATTTATTTAAGTCATTTTAATATTAGCCACAGATTTGGAATATTTAATATCCTTGTCAGAATAATCTTGCTCTTCCTCAAACTGAAGAATGAATACTACTACTACTAAACCTATAGTCTTTATCTCTCCCACCCAAAAATCAGATGTCACACTTGCTTTGTATTTCTAAGGAAGGCACAATCAACTTCCTCTCCAAGATGGACAAGAAAGAAAGCCTATAAACATTCCCCCAAAAGGAAGGACTGCTGCATAACCTTTTGACCTGTGAGAAGGCATTCTCTCCTACTGTTAACATAAACAAAGAAGTTGCAAAACACGTTGTCTTTTTTACATCCTTGAATATAAAGAAAGGATGTAAAAACTATTAGAAAGGGCACAAAAAACATATTCAAAAAGACTGAAATCACAACTTTTAAAGCGATGCTAATCTTATTCTAGCTAGTACAACCCAGGAATCTGACCATTTGAATTAGGATAATTGATAGCTACAAGGCGCTTCCTGTAAAAACTGACATTTAGTTATGACACACCGAGTCTGAAAGACGTCATGATAAATTAAGCCATTGGAACACACTAACTAGCATGAATTAAGTCTTCAGTTTAAAAGTTACATTTATTTTGACTTTAATTTGATGTAGCAATTCCATAGGACCTTTGTTTGACATCATATTACTTCTCAAGTACTTGAGTTAAGAGGATTCATCTCTCAGTCTTCATCAGTCTAATGGTATCTAATCTTAGCCAGGGCCTAGCACATCCCTGTAGGACCCTTCCTATGCATGTAAGGAAAAAGAGAGAAGCTAATCTCAACAGCAGGCTCTTAATCAGTGTCTAACTGAGGAAAAATAAAGCATACAGTACTGACTCAAATGGCTACCATTTGGAGTCAAACCTCCTCTCTTTCATGAGCATGTACTCAACGCACATGCAGATCACTGACAGAAAGTACGCACTCCTCATCAGTGTGAGGGGTCCACTGCAATACAAGCTAAAGCTGAACAAAAACCCTTAGCCAAACTTAGAACAGAAAACTGATTTTCCACTCCTTCAGGCTGTGTGCAGTTGAAGATACCGGCAAAGATCTGGCCTACGGGTAAGGTGGTTTCTTGTATGCTTTTTCTCTTTTTCTTTGTTTGTGAGACACTTACCTTGCCTTTCTGATTCAAAGGCTCAATAGTTAAGTTGTCAGGGCCAATGTCCACAATCATCCCCATCTGAAACCCATCAGTTGGGTGTGGAGCCCAAACGGGCTTCCCGTCTTCCATTGTGGGATCTATCCAGTATTTCCTGTAAGAAAAAATAAAACTAAAATTAATCAAAACACTTTGTATACAAATAGAATAAACCATCAGGATTTGCTACTCAGACTTCAGTTTATTATGTTTATTTCTATTATTCAGCATGAAAGGAGATGGCCACTCAAACTGGAGCCAGGCTTTTTCCAACTCACAGTGCTTCGCCTACACAGGACACCCCTAGGACTTCAGCATGGGAAAGACTGAAGACGAGAACCATTTTTCATGGGATCCACACACTGCTCCCTGCAGCTCTTTACCCACCTTCCCTAACTTGTGAACCAGGAAGGGAGTCTATCTCATGATCAAATTACAAGTGCAAGATAGATTCAAAGCCACGACTATACTAGGAGTGTGTATATATGCATATATGGACACACATGTAAAGACACACACATATATATGTATGTGCATGCAGTGGGTCATATGACTGATGGATACTTGTCTGTACTTGATCAGGTGTACAAATATTTGTATTTTTGCAACAGCATATGTTGAGGCACGTGAGCAGAAATCCAGTCTCTTGGCATTTGGGACGTGTTCACTCTTTTTGTGTGGCTGAGCATATGGCTTTCAAATAACCCACAAATATATTTGGTCTCAATTTATCATCCTGTAAGTCTTTTAATGGCTGACCCTCCTGATACTGTAACATTACAGCTCTTCCTCTTAAGGAACTTTATTTTGTATTTAAAAATGACATGAAAATTGTTTTGAAATAATTTTGATCTGCAAGCAAAAAAGATGCAAAGGCCAAAATATTCAAGCTTTATGCTCCTCAAGTTATACAGCTAAATAAGCTCCCAATTAAAAGGGAGTATTTGATTGCACGCAAAACTCATTCAGCTAACCAGGAAAGTTGCCAAGGTCGGCATACTCTGAATGGCTAATGGTGCCATTTTAAACATGCTGAATTGGTCCCTTTTTTCGTAATTTTTTGTTGGTTTGGTTGTTTTTTTTTTTTAAACCTACTTTATAGTCCTTACCCTAATAAGAATAGAGTCCACTAAGCTTAAAAGGCTCACTTCTCCTGGCTGTTCCTTACTCCACTCCAAAACTCATTCACGTACTAAACTGACATGTTTTAGTGATTCCAAAATTTGTAAAAAGTAATCTCATACCACCAACGTATAACTTGCCTCTCTCAGCATGAAAGAAATAAGCCCGCCAAGTAGCAAAGAAAACACTGACAACAAACTCCAGAAGTCTAGGGAAAGCTCAGGAAAGTGCCCCACATTTTTCTTTTCCCATATCTGAAGGAAAAAGAAGATCCCAAATTTCTCACAAACAATGAAGGCTGCAGACCCCTTTGTCATAAGCAGCAGCAAGGAAAAAAGAGTGATTGGCCTACCAGAAAGCTGTAGAACTATGAGCAGAAAAGGACATTCTTGCCCCTCAGAGGATCTGTCAGCACATGCTGCACATGACCTGCTTTTTACTGCCTCCAAGGACAGGTTAGAAAAGTTTGAAAGGAAGGAAACGGCTGGCTGTGATCTCTGAGAATGCTGCTGGTCTTAGTTAACAGCAAGCTGTCTTATCCCTTGGCAACTTTAATGTGAAATTACAAGAAAACTTGTGATTTACTTTTCTCCCATGAACAGAGAATATTAACTTCTTTTAACTACACACAGAAAGTTATGTTCTAAAACCTCCAGTACCACATTTACTTCTCTTTACTTCCAGCCTTTTGCCACAGCCCATGAACTCTATGAAACAGCATCTTCATCATGCGTTGCCATCACCATACGATAAATCCTGTAAACAACATCTGTATTCACTCACAACTGGCTGTTGGCCATTTTTTCTTAATTTTATGATACTGAAAAAGGAATTCTTTTCCAGCCAGACCTGACCTCTAGATCCAACAGCCGTCGTGGGCATAGTTGCTAAACAGCTGAGTTTATTTCTGGATATAACCAAGCCTTCACTTCTTCACAAACCTATCATTTGCTTTTAAAACGCTAGTTCAAAATAGTAGTTAAGCGATATGTCACACAACCACTAAAAACAAGGGTGTCTTTTACACCCCAAGTAGCATGGTCAGGGTTCCGGACATAACCATGTTGCATGAGAAACAAACCCTAAAATTACTGCCAAAATTTCAGCAAAAGTTAGAATCCAGCCTCCCCAGTTCACATCCAGATGCTGCTGCTTTGTTCACTGACAGGGCTTTTTGCATTCTTACATATTCTTAAGGCTACTTCATACATTTTAATAAATTATGATAGGGGAGTGTCATAAGCTGAAAAAATCTTCTTGAATGACAGAGCAGTGATTGAATTCAGCCACCACCAGGAAATGCAAGTTTAAGAAAAGTTCCTGAGGCTTTGCAAGCACCTAAGAAGCCATTGGGTGAAAGCAATCTAAATGCAAGTGAAGAAGTTATTCATGGGACAATTGCTTTTAATAAATACAGTCTTCTGGCTGAGTAGTGACATAAAACCAGTTGTAACATTTTGGGTTTGGCGCCACTCCATCTCTGTCAGCTGGGACTCTGACAGGGAGCACACTGAAACTGGATAGCAAAACCTACCAGGTATTACCTGATCTATTATTTACACCCCCATCTGCTGTACGTGCCATTGCCTTGAGACAGACGCATGAAGCCTATTCCTGAACAAGCTCTTGCGCAGCCAGTTTCCAGACCAATATTTTACACTGAACAGAAACTATCAGTGGGAACAAACTTCTTTTCCCAATATGCATCCATCTAAATCCAGTCTACATGCAGTCTGCCACACTGCTAAAAGAGCATGCCATTTCTGAAAACAATGAAAGCAAAGAGGCTCATTCCCAGGCTAAAAGCTCTAAGGCAACAAGTTTGATAGCAACACCACCAAACACAAGGAGTAACCTGAATAATGCTTCCAAAAAAGGAGACGAAATAAGTTATCAGTTTGTATTTGTATATATGTACTCAACACATATGCGAGCAATTGATTTTAAGCTGGTAGACCATTTTGGTCTCCACAATTAAGACGTCTCCAAAATGAAGAAGAGAATTCACAAAGTTATGCTTAGAAGTGGAAGCCAGCTGCCCTTTTCTCTTCAGTCCACAGAAAGACATTGGGAATCCAGTACTGGAGTTTTTCTCTCTGTTGAGCACGAGAGGGATAGTAATAAAATAAGCCTTTGCCTGAAGCTGGTAAACTTAATAGCTATTCCTTCAAATGTCAGATTTTATTTCTTCATAATTGGTACACAGTAATAGACCTTGCCTTAATTATCAGTAGGAGTACTTAACACATTCAGCACTGGCTAAACACTAGAACCAACGTTCAAACAACTTGCAAGACAAATCACTGCCCAGATTCCAAGAAAAACAGCCACCAACATTTCTGTAACTTTTTTCTGCACTATTATTCTCCCTTTTGGAGAATGTTTAATGACATTTTTTTCACAAAAAAAATATCTACATAATGCATTGTGTATATGAAACAACTAGGAATTCCGCACTTGAAAGCTGACACACTATCCTCCCGCTTATGTTTACCTAAGTAGTATTGATTTTAAAAGAATGTAATATAACTACATTTGGGTGTTGTAGATTCTTCAAAAGGAAATCAAATCCTACCAGCTGGTGAAAGAATTCTACAAAGACAAAATATAGTAATGCAATTTTAAACTTGTTGCCAGAGCCCAGAGGCAGGCATTTGCATGATCTGATCCTACTTACTATCCTATGAACAGTCTGCTATACCAAGGCACTGTACTGATTGCTCAATTAACTAATTACTGTAAATGAAAAATTAGACTTAATTAAACAACCAACAGTAACTCACTAGAATGGCTAAGTCCAAGGAAAATAAGCTAGCTGGAATAAGTATAGTAGTACATTATCACTGTAAAACATGTAAGTTGTTTTATGCTAAAAACACCTTGCACTTGTGTGTTTAAGAGCTGCTCAAAATTCTGCTGATTACAGCAGGCACATAAGAATGCTCTGGGAAAGGTCCTATAAACATACAGAAGAGACCAGACAGAGAAAAACATTCATACATAGTGGTACCTTACTGTCAGACAAATTACTTTAGCAACCCTATTTTACTGCTCAACTGAAACTTCTCCAAATCAAATCAAGCAGCATGCAGCACTCTACTGCAGGTGACACAGTATTTCAAATGAACTGCAGTTATAATAGAGATTTATTTTTATTTGAGCTAATTACAATACAGTTATAGCTGCATTGTTTAACTGAGTATTAAACCAATTCCATTTTTATTATTTACTTTTCCAATTCACTACAAAACTCTGCTCTAACACATTCTAGTTTATCCATGTCACACTGCAGCTTTTTCATACCTAAAATAACATCAGCAAACTAACTCTGTCAAGCAGATATTTCTGACAAACTGGAAAAGAAGAAATGGACTGGAATATAGCACAGCACAAAAGCACCTTCAAAACCAGCTTGCTTTGAAAATCTTAATCCTGACTTGTTAATTGTCACTACCTTTTGTAGATGTACACACGTAAAACAAAGAGTAATCATTCCACATCTGAGAATTACTAGATAAAAATTTCTTTTAAAGCTACCTGCTCTGACAGCTTGGGACATCTTGAGCACAACAGCTGATGAAATTATTCTCATGGAATGCTCATTTTCTTGCCTATTTGCATGTATCAGCATATTTTCAATACTGAGCAGCCAGAAACTGATTTCTGTAGTATTTCCAGATGAACCACTCTTTTGTATTTGTATTCACTTGTATTTAGCATTCACATAGGAAATACCTCCTCTGCTGTTGTGTTTACTATTCAATAAGAAAAGACAAGACAGTCCCTCATGCTTTAAGCAAAGGAGAAATCTTATTTTCTCTACATTAAACATGGCAATTCCCAATCAGTAAAGCACAACTGGAGTGCTCCATACCATTTCTGAAAACACCTTTGCCTGGAACATCCATGCTTCTGGAAGAATTAACTTTAAGGAGCAGAAGAAGGGGTGTGGTAGGGACAGGATTAACCAAAGACCTGTACAGCTTCCTCTAAACCATCTCCCCTTCCTGTGTGTTAACTGCTGCTTGAGCCATTTCACCCCAGCTACCCTCCTGGCTTTGCTCCTTGCTCCTGCCTCTTCCCCTCCTGACCACCTTGAGAAGTACTGATGCAGGGCAGGAGATGGTCTGAGTAAGAACAAGTACTTTGAAAAAAAAAATACTACTTTATCTGCAAATATTTAAATGTCTGTTGCATCAAAATAAGGTGTTAAAAAGAAGGAATTCAATTAATGGTAGGAAATTTCCCCCACAGCAACTGAATGTTTCATATATATCACCATCCTGAAAATGAGGTGATACATGCGTTGCTCAAGAACCCTCAGTTTTGAAATACATGTGTTTCATGCTTTTTCAAATGCATCATGTTGAATCAATCAGCACTTCTGTATGTGTATGCACCTTTCATATAACAGAAATGTAGTCCATTAAAAAAGCACCTATTGTAGGAAGCTTATCCAACATAATTTGTACATCAACTGGACAGATTTCTGTAAGGCCAAGTGTCATTCAGGTGTTGTTTACTAAGTGCAAAATTCTCAGTATTGCTCAAAAAATAAAAAGAGGAAGGAGATTTTAGGCAATTTTAACAAACACACCAACTCTGCAGGTATGGCAGGAAAAATAAGTCCACAAGAGAGGCTGTACACAGTAAAAGATCACTTGTGGCACACCAGCAGATGAGAAACAGCAAACATTCTCATCAACTGTACCACATGAGAAGATGACAAGAAGTGGGGAAGATGGAAGATCGAATGAGGCAAAGGAAGACAGCAACATATATGTCATGTTAACCAGCAGATTGATACTGGCTCATACTAAAACCTGAGGTAATCATGACCATGGCTTGTACCTGACATGATGGAATGGCAAAGCACCACTGGTATATAAAAAGGGGAAGAAAGAAAAGCTAATTTCTATAAACCTTAAAAAATAAATTGAAAGCAACAAGCATCTGTCATCAATGCCAACAGATTTAGCTGTCTGCAAGTTATAGTATGGAAACATTTGCTTAGAGCATTAAAAGAACAAGCCATCATCTTATACAAAGCTTTGTTTAAGAACCCTGTAAAAATGTTACGGCTTCAAGAATATCAAATCCACCAAAAGGCAACATCTCAGTTTTACTAAGCCTAATCAAAATCACTGGCTGCAAAAGCCTCAGTTGACAGTTTTCCAATCTGTCAACAATGGGAGCTGAAGGAGCAAGTGTTTGTGGGGGAAGCTTTCGACTGGACTTTGCTTAACTGGATTTAGTTGGGGTTTTTTTAATGCATCCCTCACCAGACCCCATGAGCAACAAAGATGTTTGTGGCATCTAACTGACCCCCATGCATACCTTGCCCACCTGCCCTCCCCATGGCAAGTACTGACTGGATTAGTCAAGATATGGCTTATGCAGTAATATCCTACTGCAGCAACAGCTCAAAATTAGAACAAAACAAACAAAAAAAAAACCCAAACAACCCTAAATTTCATGAAAGCTAAGCTGAAATAGCTCTTAGTTGCAGCAAGGTAGTTCTAATTAAGTTATTAACAAAATTCTAGCTAGTTTTAAAGTTTTTGTGAACTTCACTAGCAAGTATTTGTCCAATTCAACTGCTGTTATACAAGACCGAGATGAATTTTGTATAGCTTGTAAGTCTGTAAAATTCTAACCACAGAGGTTGTGGTCTTCTGACTATGACACTGAGAAAATAAAACTCAATTCATATTAGATTCAACAAGGTCTGATGATTTCCTCTGTGATTCCTGCTCTTCTGGCAGTTTTTTAAGCTACTGTTCTCTCAAAAACATTGTTCTTTTAGTTCCTACTAAGAAAATAGAGAGATCTTTCTCCCAATTCTTGTTCTTTAAAATAACCTGAGTGGAGCTTCCTGACAAACCAAGAATTAAGTATGCTGAGGGGATCTGCATAAGCATTTTCAACCAACAGCAATGCCTACTCCAGTAATAGCAACAAGCAGAAAGAGGAAAAGTAGCAAAACACAAAACACAATGTCAAATTTGAGTAGCAAACTTAAAATTAAAGAAAAAGCTCCTCAGTTATGGTCTGGACACTACTTCAGAAGCCTTACAAAAGAGAAATGAGGACCAGAAAAAACAGAAAAAAACTAACAAGGCCATAAAAACGATTTTGAAAGAGGTTGTTCAACTTAACTCTTTCAGGCTTTGCAAGTCAGCCCTAGTGAAATCAGCAGGCAGCGAGAGAAGACATAACAAGGCAGAAGTCACCAAACAGACAAAGATATCAAAGCAAAATCACAATTATCTTAAGCCATCTCATGATACATAAAGAACACATAGGATACACTCCTGCAGATCTAGCTGGAGTAGTTCAAGCAGATAAGGTGAACTCTGGAGTTAACTATCCCTATGGCAGTAGTCATACTGTGTGACCACTGGCAGCAGTGCTCAAGCATGATGGCTTAAATCATATTCCATAAGCAGCCTCTACTAGGTCAAGTAACTTCAAACCCCTTCAGCTAACACTTTAACAGTGTATTTGTTTATATCCTCATGTGCCACCTTTCCCAAGTGTAAACATGAGAAAGAGCAAATACTTTTTAAAGGTTGAGGATGACTCTCTATAAGCGAATGTAGTTTAAATTCTCCTCTGGTTATGTCATTTTTCAGCCTTCCCCACCCATTCATCTTCTACATCTCATACTCTCCTACTGTCAAATTAGAGCATCCTGTTTCCCCACCCCACGTGTGCTGCTGCCAAGCTATTGCTCATCTTCAGGTCACCCAATACAAGAACTGGTATGTTCATTCTCTTTTAAGCCTATGCACCCATCGGTCTCTCTTTGAGCTTCATATACAAGGTAAAATAAAAGCAACCAATTGGCCTAAGTCTACCAAATACAAGGGACCTCACCTCCAGCACAAAAAGCAGAAAATCTAATTATGCAAATGAAAAAAAAAAAAAAAACAGTAAGAAAGTCCTTAATTTGATTCCCAAATACTTAAAAGGAAATGGACCACTTATCATAAATATTGGTTATTTATCATATAAATACCAATACCGGGTCACTGGCTTCTATAATCTGAACTGCCCATTATGATAAGCAATCAGGACACCAGAATTTTTTTCCTCTGTAGATCACCTTCAGTGCTGGCTAAAGCACATCTTGGTGTAGCCAGCAGGGCCATGTAGCAGTTAAAGGAAGTATATATTGCATTTTATACCAGCTTTTGTCGAGCTGATTCAAAGAGAGGCTGAGGTAGACTGAATCCCAGTAATTTATTCTAACTCATATGAACACAGATAATCCCAAAAAAGGTCATACCCCCTGTACAAAAAAAATCAGCGGAATATTCCTAGCCACCAATTTAAGGTGGAAAAACCCAAACCAAACAGAAAAAAAAAAAAAAACCACAAAACAAACCCCACTTTTGAGTGCTTTTGAATTTTTGTTAATTCACCAGAAATTCAAGAACTCTGCAAAACTTAAATAATTTTTCAGAAAAATACTTGAAATAGAAAGCCTACACTACCTTGTGACAATACCATCAAACTTGTACTTTAGAAGAGTGAAGCTAAAGGGCTAAGCCCTTGACGTTCAAGCAGCCCTACAATTCCAGCAGAGAAAGCCAAGAGCTGAGTCGTAACCTGGAGCCTATCAGTAACTTCGTTCTCCATGGCTGCCCCCATGAATGCTTCAGAAATACCCCAGAGGCTCCTGAGGGTGACCAACACACCCTCTAACTACTTCTCTGAACCCATGTCTTGTCAAGTTTTGAACTTCAGCTATATAACCATCTCACTCCAGAATAACCACATGAAACTAAGTGAATACAGAAATAAGCAAGCAACCAACCTGCACTGAGTTTTATCAGTTTGATAAATACGTACGTATAAATAACTGAACAGAGACACATTTGCCTGACAATTTGTTTATAAAGTCCAAAAAAAAAAAAACATTGCCAAAGACTTCCTGGTACAGATCAGTAAAAATGGAACTGATATTTTAGAAAAATAAGAATACATACTCAGCCAGGATCCAAGTCAAGTCAAATAAACCAAGCACTGCAGATGGCAGCATCAAAGGCTGCTGGAGGGTGTGCAGGAAACCTCAGATGCTTGACCTCAGACCAATACAAAGAGCCTGGGCTGGAAAAAATATATTTGTACTTTCTGACTTGCTACCAATATAACAAATAGCAAGTAAATCAGATATTTTCAAACAGTACTAACTTAGATTTGGCCACTTTATTAGGGGAGAAAATACTAGAAACTAATGACAATCAGCATCTGTAAATTAACAGGTACAATCCAGGAACTGTTTATTGCCATCCCTCTCTGTACAGAATCCATAACTCTTTCAGAGACAGAATTATTTCCTAAAAACACTTACATTACCTGTTTCAATCTCCTTTTTCCTCTCTCCATATCAGCTTGTACTTATTACAAAAAGTATGGTTGTAGTTTATAGGCAATGAGCTGAAACACAGACAATCCACGACAGATCAGCGAACTCAGGAGAAACCCTCCGTTCAGAAACACACAACTGAAAAAGGAAGATTCTTGCTGAAATCTACTCAAATCTTGTACACAAATAAATAAATAAATAGAATCTATTGCCAAGTTCACAGATCTCATTGATAATAATTCTGAGGGAGGTGACTGAAAGCTTTCTCTTAACATAAAAGATCATAAGAGTAATTTAAGACAATTTAACAACAAAGACAAGAGAGCTTCTCCAAGAAGTGACACAGAATGTTTTGTCCGCAAATCCATTTGCTTCTTTGGGAAGATGAGTATAGTGAACCCATTACTATGAGACAAATAAAGGTAATTACAGCAAAAGATAAAGATCATTTGCACTATCTTGATCTCAAAAAAAAATATCTGGAGTATATGACTTAGGAATAAAATCCAATTAAAACTCATAAAAATTACTGAAGGGCTAGAACATCTCTCCTATGAAGAAAGGCTGAGAGAGCTGGGGGTGTTCAGAATAAAGAAGAGAAGGCTCTAGGAAGACCTTATTGTGGCCTTTCCATAAACAAAGGAAGCCTATAAGATGGAGAGGGCCTTTCTGTTTTAGGCCCCTAGTAACAAGACAAGGAACAACAGTTTTAAACTGAAAAGGGATAGATTTAGACTGACTGTAAGAAAGAAATTCTTTACAACGAGGTTTGCCTGAAGAAGCCGTGAATGTCCCATCCCTGGAAATATTCAAGGTCAGGTTGGATGGAGCTTTGAACAACCTAGTGAGGACAAAGGGTTAGACTTGATCTCTTTAAAGGTCTTTTCCAACTCAAACCATTCTGTGACTCTAAAATAACCTTTAATTCTTGTACTGTTCACGAATAGTTTGTATTTTCATTGAAGGCCAAGTACTGTAAAGGCTTGGCATCTGACCAGCAACAAATCAGACAAAATCTGCTATTAGCACTGACAGGATCTTGGCAGCAGAGAAAACTGCAGACCATAACAACTTCCACATTAGCCACATCCTGACCACAGCTCAACTCTTTCATTTTTTGGCAAGACACTACTCTCTGCGAGGTTTGAGAAAGTTCTAGGCTTCCCTAAACATTGACAGGGTCATGCAGATTGTAGACTCTGGACTAATCTTTGCATAGATTTTGCCACAGCCAAAGACAAACAGGCTGTTTTTCTTAGTACTCATTCAGTGTCTCAGGGAGCCACAGAAATTGACTGATTCAGCTCCCATAGCTCCAATACTTTTATGAACCATGAGTTATAAGAAATCCAGCTCAAGAACACCACGCTCACTTCTTGTTCAGAAAATAGTTAGAAGATTGAGATCAAAGTCCAACTGCATTTTACCAACTGATTTTAATACCTCAGATAGATTACCTGAATGTTACTGCCCATCTCCATCACGTATAAAATGTTATTTATTAGTTTAACATGAATGCTGCAAGAAAGTTCATCCCTGCTCATGATTCTGTTATAGTCAACAGTGAGTAAAAATTACCAACCAGCAACACCACAAAAATGGTTATAAATTTTCTGCAGTGCTACAAGATCTACACAAGAGACCAGGCTTTGCCAAATGCATATTTCAGAAGAAATCTGGGATAGCTTTAAGGTTTTCAATAGCAGGTGTCGTCGTGCAGGCAACGGAGCGAACACACTCTTCACAGGCAAGAGAAGAGAACCACCCCTGAGGCTGGGAACTGCACGGCAACCACAGGCACACACAGTCTCAATATATCTGATACGAAAGTAAACCGAAAATAACTTATGCAGAATCACGGCTCCCAGGACCAGCCCTTAAGCATAATTACAAATTCTGTACAGAAGCTCATGCAAAGGACAAACCACCACAGTCACATGCTGAGATCAGCCTATTTATTTTAGCAAAGAAGCATGAAGTGGAGTCAAGGAAAGCTTTTAGTCAGGTTGTAAATTCAGACATAAAATGCAGCTCAGGTGTTTTTAAATTCAAAATTTCCTGAACAATTACAGATGGAAAAAATTTCTGGGAGAATGAGCACTGTCATGCTGCCATTGCTCTTTCCCAATTGAGGTCAGCAGCTGAAAGATAAGAGCATTTATTCGTGGCACTTGAGCCTGCATTTCAGACCATGCAAAATATTTTATACAAAAGAATGCATCTCCAGAGGCTAGGAAACTCATCTAAGAAATAACACCAGGTCACCAAGTCCTGCCCATGCAGTCTTCATTTAAATCAGCTGCAGTGGTTTCAATCTAAATGTCCAAGAACTGTTCATCCAGTGATAATCTGATGGTTAGACATTTTTAAGGGGGTAGTGGATCTAAGATCAGACAACAGAGTGAAGCTCTGCTAAATAAAAAGATCCTGCAATTATCATGAGCAATTTTACCTTTTTCTCTTTCAATTACATGAATATTTAGTTTCAATTTCATTTTCCTCTCTTTCACAAATATTCAAGAATTTAACATTGTGGTGGGATTAGGATCATATAACAATTTGCACCTCAGGAACAAAATGGTAGATTATTTCCACCGATATTTTTTTCAACTCTATGTAACACACTTCTTTCATTTTGTTGCGTTTTAGTCCTTCCAACAATATTTTGAATTAAACTGAACACACTGTAGGGCAAACAAAGTATTACGCTTTCAAAATCAGAGATATCATACAGAAGACTTGAATGGTCAATTTAAGATATTTCTGGTTTGGATTTTTTTTTCTTTTTTTACTAGTTGTAAAGATTTTAACAATACCCATTATGTCAATAAAAGGAGAATTTCAGAAACAGAGGGCATATTTATGTACACATTTTTTTTCCCCATCATTATTTTTCCTGACGTAAATCTGAAAGATACGTTTTAAACTCAAGGGATACGCCTCTGTTAGCAAATAACATGGTACAAAAGTAGTAACTGCTTAACAGTGGAACAGCAGCACTGAGGGACCAGTGCCCATACTACACATATCTTGAGGGTTTTACTAATTCTAGTTCGTACCACATGTCTCTAGTCTGGTCCTCCTGACTGAATATGAATTCACAGCTGCAGAGTACCAGGTGTTTTTCTAAGAAGCATCTTCCAGGCTGGTTTTATCCAAATAGGATCCAGTTTGGTGCCTTTATTCTTTAATATTGAGCATGAGTGATCATATCATGTATAGCTACCAACCATACATCATCACTTAACCAGGAAAAATAGCCTTAAAACAATCCAAATATAGTTGTTTTACATAACACAAACTAAGTTTTTTTTTCCTTCTTTCCTCCTCAAGGACAGATTATTGCTACTACAACACACATTTTGCTTTAGACATCCAAAGTTCAATACTTTAAATTTATGCTTCTTAGAGTTCAAACACCAGCTAAATGCAAGTTCCACCCTTCCGAGCTTATATAATTGTAGTGATCTCGCCCTCTAAACACAAAGTATGATTAAAATTGTCTTTAGTTCCACCTAAATTGTCTCAAGATGCTTTAGCAGTCCCCATCCTGTGAGCCCCCAGCAGGGAGCATTCCCCAGCCCACCCAGGGAGACTGCACTCCAGGTGCCTGTCAAGCAGCCCTAACACCCTGGCTGTGGAAGGACAGACGGACATACTGTTGTCTGACCAAACAGGTCTCAAAGTAAAACATCACTTACATGCTTATCTGGTAATTCACCACTGGCTCCCCATCAGATGATGCTGTGGACTGGAAACATGGAAGCAGCAGCAACAGGAATGCGAGTAAGTCCTGTTCCTGCACGTTTCAACATAACCCTGTTCAGCAGTCCAAACAAAGGCTTGTGCTTATTCAGCCTACAAATAACTTTAATCACCGTGTTTTGTCTAAAACTGGGGTATAGATTCCTCTCTCTGGAGATTAATCTTCCTGGTGCTTGTCAGACAGGAGAGATTTGAATTAGGGCTTTAAGTCAAAAGTACAGGCAGCATTTGCACTTGCGCAGACCTAACCATGTATCAAAATTTCTGTTCCTGTTGCAACATCACATTATAAAAAGTAAACTTTTATTTCATTTATGGACAATATCTAAAACATAAGTCCAAATTGTTTCAAAGACACACTGAAAAATGCTATTAAAAATACCCTCAAGGGGAGTGTAAAAGGCTTACACACAGAAGCTTGAAGTTCCCAAATACAAGACTGGTGCAATGTTAACTCTTCCCCACAAAACCACAGATACCACCACAAAAAAAAACCCAAGTAAAGCTTTCTCATCCCTCTGCCAGGACAAGAGGTACCCAGGACAAAAGTCACATTTTCTATTTCTTGGTACCCTTCTCCCCAACTCAGGCAGTACAAGTCTCAGCAAGAACAGAAAAATATCTCTGCCAAGGTGTATGATCTGTACTTCTAAGAAATTCTTTACTGAGAGAGTGGGGAGGTGCTGAAACAGGTTACCCAGAGAACTTGTGGATGCCCCATCCTGGAAGCGTGGCTTTGAACAACCTGGTCAAGTGAAACATATCCCTGCCCATGGCAGGGGAGTTGGAACTAGATGAGGTTTAAGGTTCCTTCCAACCCAAACCATTCTATGATTCTGTGTTAAAAAGAAACAAAGTCTGCATGAATTTTGAGTTATAAGTAGACTCAAGGAGCATACAATCCTTTTGTAGTCATAAAAGTTTCCCTTTACTAAAAGCAAAATATTTGATGCAGCAGTACAAGAATATCCAAAACATTAAGCATATTTTCACAGTGATTCAGGTTTAAAATTCAGACCTTCCCAAACCCAATGTTTATTCCATAGCTTGGAATTCTTTTTTCAGCAGGTATTTTCATCTTCCCAACTGATATTACCTGCAACATTTTGAAAAAAAAACCAACTTAAAAAAAAAATTAAAAAAAAAGAAGAAATCTAAAATACATACAAGCATGGCCTGAATTACTTGGACACAACCTGACTTCAGATGTTCAAGGCCAATCTAGAAAACAGTGACTTTGATCATCAGAAAATAATTTTTTTAACATTTTAAAAAGAAGCGTGTGCATATAGTATTTACCAAACAACTGTATTTATATTGCACAAACACAAGAACAAAAAAGGGAAAAAAAGGGAAATGTAACAGAACCTCCACTAGCAAAGCTTCTGGAACTTACTGCCAGAGTTTCCTTGAGCTATCTCATGTCAAGGATGGTTGATATTGTGTTTCTCAACTGTAAAAGTAGGGCACTTTTTGTGGGTCACAGAGATTTGGCCCATATAAACTTTAGGATTTAAATAACACTCCTCTAGAACAGTTAAAAATAAGTGCTGGTTTGGCAGCCCCCGAACAGGAGATTAAGAAAAAGTAATATTTCAAAGACCCCCACACATATGAAATTTCTGACAGAAATTCAGCAGAATGGTTCTCAGCAGAAATTTCAGGGGGTCCAGAAATCAAAAAGACTAAATGATTTTTTAATGAGCAAAACTGACATCATAGGTTCAACCCATGTCTCAGCTACATGCCTACATATAGCATGGGTAGTCAATACACTCAATATCAAAACCATCAAGAAGGGCAATCAAATGGATTTGAATAAATTAGTGAGAAGCATCAGAAAGCACGAAACAGCCATTTCCACTTTAATTGACATTCTTGAAGAAATTTCTGATTTTCTCAATACTATTTCCAAGAAACAGGCACAACCCAGTTTAATGCAACCTGCTATACATCATTAGGATTCACCCAGGTGACACAAGAGGAAAACTTAATTAGATCATTTCAGATCCATTGCCATAAAATCCATGGGTTTTGTTATTTGGTACATTTAAACCTATTATCCAGTTAATCAATTAGAGAAGAGGATAACGTGAAAGAGTTCTTAAGCATGCTTCAAGGATACTTAAATCTTCTTATATTTTTTCTTTTCATTCTAAAAGCAGCATCTTTAAAGCTTTCCTCCAGTTCTAGAACAATCTAAATCAATAGTTTCAAAATCCTCTCCACTGAAAATACATTGTTACTAATTTCTAACCTCGAAGACACATCCCTTTGTTCTTCCAAGGTTAAGGCAAGACATCTCCTTGCACATCTTTATGACTTTCCTCTAAATGCTGAGTACCAGCCACACAGAAATTCCATGAGGTTTTAAACAACTCTTTGCCAAATAAAAAACGGCAAGAGTCATGTAATGACAGGTTAAGTATATGTAATATTTACATGGAAAACAAACTACAGACTACTTCAATCTAGCAGAAAAAGCTGTAATACACAGCTGGTGGAAACAGAGACCACATAAACTAGAAACAGAAACTATTTTGAACAGTATTTTGAACACAATTTTGAAAATATTTTGAAGAATTACTTTTAACCACTAACACAGATTTTAAGTTAAGACTAGGGGTTTTTTTTCTTCCTAGTTCAATATTTCTCTATCTGATTTGCAAGATGTCACACCAGTCTGCAAAGCAACTGCTTTGGGTTTTTTCAGTATACATACAGACACAGCCAAAGGTAAGCATTAGTGCCTTCTGACAGAAACACTTGAGAGTCAGTTCCTGCCTGGTTTCAGCATTTGCAGATGTTCCATGGACTCAGAAATGTTAATGATGTCAATCAAAAAGCCTAGAAGACAGTTCAAAAAGTCACATCCAAAGTCCTCACGTTAACAACATTTAACTGACACATTCCTGATTACAAGCAAGACCCTCACCCTGCTGAGTACAGAATGGCAAACCACAGAACAGTCCCTGACTTTTTTCACAGAAAACTAATACATAACTAGTTTTTCAAAGACAAGGAACACAATGCAGAAGAGACTGTACTGCTATTGAAGGAAAGACTGTGAGGTCATGTGAAACTTATCATCAGTGGACCCACAACAAGACAGCCTGATGACTCCCCTTCTCAAGGCTTTACAAAGCATCCCCTTCAGCTTCCTGGACCTGTGGTCTACAGTGCTGCAAGCCAAGTTCACTCAAGCATTCTATTTAGAACTCCAGTCTTCAGCACTTCCTATATTCCAGAAAATATATTCTTTATTTCAGATATATGGATATATATATTTCCATATATTTTCTTTCACTCAAAATTTGAGCTCTATGGAAGCTTAAGCTACAGTGATCAGGAATTCAACACAAAAGTTAGATATGACTAATTCAAATTCCTCCTTGTGAATAGAAATGTTTCAAATCTGCTTTCATGATGGATATTTCTTCACACTTGTTGAATGCCCTGAGTGTCATTTTGGAGGGATGGGGGAAGCTAATGGTAAACTCCTCATAGATTTCCTGTATTTCTTTTCTAGAGTAAAAAATCCTCCTTGGGGATGAGTTTTTGGGTTTGAATTATTCATGGGAACTAGAAAACTAAGAGCTTTTAAGTACAGTTGTCTCACATCATCGTATGATTAGAGATCTTCTAAGGTCATCTTAGAAAAAATTCAAAACACAGTGTAAAAGAAACAATTGTGTAGAATGTGAGTACAATGAAGACCCTGGAGGATTACTACAGTTAGGCACTTCCTCAGGAACCCAGAAAAATCTAGTTCCTTTGGTGCTGAGACAGCAACAATCACATGGGGTTCAGCCACCTCCCAGTGAACTATATGAAGTATTGAGGTAAGAACTCAAGAACAGCTGAATTCAAAACGAGTAAAATTTAGTACAGAGCAGCCCAAGTGATGCAACCTTCAACCCACTGAACTAAATAAAAAGCTAAAACAAAACACAACCAACCAACAGACCAATTTTGCAAAATGCATCAACATACAAATCAGCACCCTCGTCACACCACATTAATGGAGGCTCCACCTCTCTTTACAAAGAGTCCTGTTCCGCCCTCCACAATAGCATACCTGTCTTTAATTACAGGGAAGTATGTGCTTCCTTTTATTGACTGAAGGACACAAAGTCTGAAGAATCATCTTATTATTTCTATTAATAAATAAAAAACATTACATTGTATTTCAGTATCAATGCTCTGTTCAAAGGAAATTCACAGCTACCAGGGTTTCTGCTTTATTTGGGTGATTAGTAAAAAAATCTTGCTAGCTATAATGGTTTACTATAACTTCGAAAAAAAAAATGCATGCCTCTTGAATAACTCCAATAACTTGGGAACAATAAAGGAAGCAAGATTAATCAAATGCCTTCTCAAATGCCTGCACATCCAGTTTCTATGCTGCCTTCAGACACAAGGGTGAAACATGCTGGCTAACTTCCCAGTGTTATGACCTGTGAAAAATACAAATCTAAATCTCTTAAAATAAAAATACCACTGGCATGTCTGTTAAGAAATAATAAACTTTTTTTTAGAAGTGATAAGTTAGCAAAAGTTGCTGACATTCAAGTACAAGGAGAAACACAATTATATTTCAAAGGTTATCAAAAAAGCATTTGCTTTTTCAGCCTCCACTCTATAAAACTCATTCAAGTTTTACTAGATGCTGTAGTTTACCTAATTTCTTCAAGCATCCAGCAGTCTGTGCTAGGTGATGATCCTCCTTTGATACAGAAGCTTTTAACAACATTCTGGAAACGTGTCCAGCATAACAGTAATAACAGCATAGGAAACTCTAATACACCAGGTGTGGCTTTGGAGATGAAGGCAGAGCCACCCAGGAAGTGCTCTAATAACTACAGCAGCCTTCCTGTAAGCTTTTACCACTAAGGGTCTCTTGAACTAGATTTATGCTGAAAAGCATCAGGGAGGTATAGGACAGAGGACTGATTTTTTGCCTGACCTGCTCTTCTATTGTAGCAGTGGAATAAAAGATAGGCTTTGATCATAGTGAATAATTTTCATCTTCTTTGATACTTGGCTTCTCCTCTTTTTCTAGGCATCCCTTAGTTTGTCTTTTCTCCCAGCCTCAAAATGCATTTTTTTAAAAAAAGTTTCTTTGTAGAAAGAAACTCTCATTTAGTGTTAAAACTGTCATCTAAAAAACTCCTTGCAATGCTCTGGACTGCTTTTTGTTTTGGGGAACACAAGAGGCCTGGAGCTGCCCATTCTGCCAGTGGAGCTGTGCTAATCCTGCGCTGTGCTGAGGCTCTGAGCCCAGGCAGTCAGTAAGGCTCTGTCTGGAAGGTCAATCACATCTGCTCAGCCTCCCCCATCAAGTATGAACCCAGCTCAGCAGCCACTGCTCCAATTCATGCTTTCCCATGTGGCTGCTTCTGCCTACACCACCCTACTCAACAAGAGCATTAATAATTTTGGACATCTGGTAGTTACTTCCCATGTTGAGCCCTTCTTCTCTAAACTGTCTTCCCCTTAGACATCAAGCAGCACCTAAAATTAGCCTGAAAAGCAGATCTTCATCTCAAAGCAACACTACTCTCCACACTTCCACCTTTTCAAAACAAGAAGACTGGCTGCTACTTTGATCCAGGAATGTAGTGAATCCACATGCATTTTAGGTGGTAAAAGGCAAAGGGCTTTCTTAGTGAAGGTGCTCTTGGCATGGTGACAAGGGGCTTTGCTGACCCAGAGCAAGTTCAGCCCGTTATCATCTGGTACAAGGACCACTGTGAAAAGCCAAAGGAGTCCCCAGCAGAGCAGCAACTCACAATAGCCTGCAACAATACAAAGTATTCCTTCCTGCTGACTCACATGGAGAGCTAGCACGTTCTACTGCAGGGCTTCCCAGGCAGTGCTGAGCACACATGAGCAAAGCTTGCCATGACAGGAGTGTTCCCTGCAGCAAATGTGTCCTCCACATCACTCTGCAAACCTCAGCCTGATGAGCAGGGTTAACTGTAGGTTGACAGCTTTCAAGTAATTACAGCCATCCCCAGTCCAGTGCTAACTGGTATAACACTGGCCATTTTCAACAAGGGAGTGCAGAAAACAAAGAAGAAAATACGAATTTTGATTAAAACACTCTTCCCAATCTTCAAATTCTGCTTCTACCAGATGTTCTGCCCTGCATCTCTCCACTACCCTTTTGACTAGACACCAAGCCTGGCTGATAAGTAAAGCAAAAGAGAGCATCTCTTTCATCCTCAGAAAACCACACTGATGCAGCCAGTTTTACTTGCTCTATTGTACAAACTCCATTTGCAATCTGTCTTGGTATACGCAGTCCACAAAGAGCATGCGAAGCTGCATGCTCATCTGTAGAACTGACGCCATGCAAATCCTTCCCATTGCCAGCAAGTTGTGAAACACAAAAGGCAGGATATCCTGGAAGTAGTGTAACATAAATGAAAGAAAAAAAAGAAAAAGGGCATGTGTCCTGGGAATAACTTACACAGGGATTCTTTAAGGCCAGAAACTGATCCGGAAAAAAGAAGTCTGATCCAGAGGAGACACGTTGTGAAGCCGTCAACAAATATCAGCACATGAAGCACCACCAAGGATCCAGATTGCACCAGAGCGATCCAGGCAGATGAATGATGGGCAAGACACGATGCAACCCAGGAAGCCAATCCAGATGACATGCTAACAACATCCACTGGAGCATTCATTATGTTCTACACTCCGCTGAACTCCAAATGAATGCTATCACATGCATCTGGGTCAAAATTTGACTGCCATTACATGCCACAGTGCAAAGAGGTGATATCAGCTATCACTGAACCAAGGTCTGCATCCCATTACTTGCTATAGCCTGCAGTGCCCAAGCTCCACACCATGCCATTCCTGTCCCAGCTGGGTGGGAGCCCTTGGAAGACAGCCTCGTACCTGAAAAAGGGGAAGTGCTCCTCAGCTACCGGAAGACTTTAAAAACCCTTCATTCTCCTCCCACATTTTCTTCTTGTTAGTATTAAAACAGATGCAAAGACCTTGACAGCGGTATAATACTAGAGGAAGCACAATAGTTTTTCTTTACTTCCCTAGGTACTAGTACAAGCTTTTAGCTCCTTTTAGAAATACAGCATAGTCCAAACACTTGCAGAAGATGCTTGAGGGAAGTGGTGATTTGTCAGAAGAAAGGAAAAAAATATCCTTGTTCTTCAACAGTAGTAACTTGAAGTCTGCTAAAACACAAGCTTCAAAAATAAACAGCACTCTTACCAATTAGCAGACATTGTTTAAATGCTTGCTAATATTACTAGGCTAGTTTCTCACAACATAAAATTGTTTTTTTTCTGAAAAGATGGCTATTACTTCACATTCAGCTCAGTTCTCCTCTGTCTTTACATGTGTGACAGTTACACAGCTTTTCCTTACACAAAGGCCTGAAACAAAATAAAATTAAACACTTGGGAAGAAAGTCCTCTATCACATAGATGTTCCTCTTTCATTATCAGATTGGAGATTACTGATTGGAGTTTTGTGGGTTTGTTTGAGTATGTTCCTCACAAAATTAGGCCATGAATTTAAAATTAAGCAGCTGACCAAACTGAACAAAACAAAGCTACAGCAGCCTCACACATAGCTGCGTCTTGCCCATTCAAATTTCTCCCTGAAGTATGTACGGTGGAGAAAGTAACAGCTCCTTTTGAGAAGGCTCCTGTCTTACCTGGATCCCCTAAAAACTTGTTGGACATTTCCAACAAGATGACCAATGGGAATGAGAGGCTGCTAGAGAGAACATGCTGAGTCCTAGAAAAACATAAGCCAATTAGCTTTCATTAATTACCACTAGCCACACCTTAGCACACCTTCAAATGTCACTCCAAAATCTTTACCTGTCTTGGGGTGGAATACTTAGCCCAAATTGCAAGGCCTCGTGGTCTTACACCCACAGCAGGCACACCCAGGGTCAGTGCCTGGACATGTACGGGGATCAGGCACCTTACATTTGATGAGGGAAACATGGCTTCAAAGTCCTGCCCAGGCATGGTAGGAAGGGCAGCCCCTGACGCTAACCCGTTTGGCATAAAAGCAGTCAAAACAGCATTTTTCTTCTACTACAATCTTCAAGTGTTTCATCTTGCTGGGGTCTCTTTGGTCCTCTCAGCTCCTCAGACTTTCCCATCTTGGCATCAACCTTCACGTGTTTCTTAAGACGGAGCTCACCTCAAAATACTCTTCCTGGTAGTTTCCCGCTCCCCTGCTTCCACCTCCTCCCTCGGGCTAAAGCAGCAGAGTCACTCAGTAAACATGCCAATGACATGAAGTGCCTTTTGTCTGCCCTCTTCTCTCGCAAAGGGATTTGTAAAGAGACTAGGATTAATACTGAAAACAACTCATCTCAAACAGCTGTTTTGGTTTTTTTTTTAAACCAAATAAATTTCAACTTCTATCTTACATACTCAAGCAGTCAGTACTTATTACTCACTCAAAATCCCGAGCTTTTATCAAACAAAACAAAACAAAACAAAAAATCAGGAAATAATAGATCTGCATTTCTTTAAGGTATTAAAAAATGTTCTCTTTCTAAAGAGATCAGTAACTGATCCCAGACTGTAACAGAAGCTGCAAAGGGCAATTTAAAAAAAATCTACGAACCAACTTTATATGTTATAGCCCCTGCTAGGCTGATTACTACATGAACAGACACAGAATTCTGTAGCAACAGAAACAAAGAAGCTAAACTCCAACACTTGCTAAAATGAACTATTTTCAGTTCCAAGTTAAAAGAAATCTGATGTAATGTTTGACAAAAATACATAGATGTATGCAAAACTGGAAAAAGCTGCAAAGATTTAAACTGAAAGAATCATCCGTAGGAGTATATGGTTAACACATTATTTATGTTTATCATTGCTGCTTTGGTGTTGAATATATATAATTTAGCACATAACCCAGAAATACCCATAGCATCAGATGCCATATCATCAAAAGACTGCATGTTCATTGACAACAGGAAAGATTCCTACAGCTGCAAGAAAAGCAGCTACTTAGACCACTAAACTGTAAAAAAACATGTTCTGTGGGTGTTGACCTTTTGAGCAAGACATGACTTGTACAGCATGATAAAAGGCTAAGAAACTTCATGGCTGAGATTCCTCTCCCTGGGTTAGTAAGAAATAATCTTTTTCCTTTGAAAGGATATAGAACTTTACAGCAAAACATAAAACAAGATCTAAAATTTGTTTCAGACTACCATCAGAGTATGACGCAAAAGGTATTTCAAAAAACATCCTTCCCCTAAACAAAGGTTAAAATTTGTTCTTGCATAAAGGATCTAAAAAAATAGTAAGGTGTAAGTCTTTTTCAAAAGCCCATAGTGCATGTCCGAACATCCAAAGAAAAAATATTTAAATAGAGGACATTCATGCAGTGAACCAAACACTGTCTCAAGGTCTAAATAATCCAAGATTGAGTGTCTGACCAGAACTAATTTCAAGTGTTTGAGAAGATGCAAGAGTACTGTAATGGCATGACAACCAAAGACAGAGATCATCCCACCGCCTGCAAAACTGCAAGTGTACAGAAGAAACAGGAGTGCTTTGTTCCAAACAGCTCCAATTCAACACAACGACAACAGCCCATCTCTCTTCTGTTTCCCAAGAACCTGAAATTTGCAGCAATGCTCTTAACCACAGCCAAAAGAAGATCAGCTATTAAAATCTGTAAAAACCATTAGAGACTCTATTTTGGAAAAAAAAAATTGGAAGAGGATGACTGACAGGCCCAGCAACACACTCATCAAAAAGCAAGCCAACAAGCACGAGAGAAGGAGAAATAGCATCATTCCTGGCATGTCCACATCAGTAACACTCCTTGCTGTACAGCAGAGAGAGAGATAATCCACTGCAAACTGCCATTTGTGTACACAAGCACCTGCCATAAAGGCTGCCTGCATGAATACTGCCAAGGCTTTAAAGCAATCGGCAAACGCTGAAAAAATAACTCAATATAACGATTTATATCACCAGTTTTCCTGTCTTTGTAAAGGATTCCCGGTAACAAAA